>OZ026598.1:35350071-35387571 GCA_964020085.1 Micromussa lordhowensis | reverse complement strand
TCGTCTCGGGGATTATTCTACAACATTCACCGAACCTGAGGCGAATAATTGTTAAATATGGTACTAGTACTGTTCTTTTTCTTTTGTATCTCTCTTCTTCTTTATTCCCCTAATAATCCTTGGGGATTTTAGTAACATGCGTTTTCGTTTTGTTTGTTTGTTTTTTTTTATCCTTACCTCCGTCTCCCGTTATCCGGTAAACATAGTTTTTGTTTCTAGTTCCAACACATTCGTTGTTGTCTTTGTCATCACAAGTTTTGTAACCAAACCCCTTGCAGCCTTTTGATTTACCGTAAAGATCAAACCTGTCCGTCGCCTCGGGATCACTCCAACATTCACCATAAAACTGAAGACCAAAATGACTGTACCCTTTGGCGACTGATTTCTCGGCACAGCGGCAAGCCAGTCTAAAGGGGAATACATTTCTCAAACTCATCAACAATTCTCGACAAAGGAAATCATGACCGCGACGGCGTTTGGATATCTGATCTTGATTAACATACGTTTTTATGATTTCATTTCTCCGTTTTTTCCTTAGCTAGTTTTAGTTTCGATTGAGAAGATACTCAGAACGGAAGGCCAGAAAATATGAACAGAAGTTAGAAAACGCAAACCAAAATTATCGCTTATCGTGGGCGAAGTTAGCTCAATCGGGCTTTGACCAATCCAGTCAAGAAGCCCCGCTCTTAGGCTTGTCTAAATCTACACATTCACATGCTCATGTACTCTAACATTTGCCTCTTATACTGATTATATTTCTCCGGACATTGACGATTTCTCCAGAAGGTACGCTAGAGTAGCTGGACTTCATTTATAAGATCTCTAATCATCTTTATCTTTGACGTCTGTATATTTCTCGCATATGATTTATTTTATAGACTAACATCACAAGATGCCTACTGTTGTACCGTGACACTTGCCTTTTTAGATATTTTTCCCATGCTTTCCAGTCTATACTGCCAGTCTTCCGGTCATTGATGATTGGCACAGAGAGCGTCCTTGCTTTCGTGTTGTCGTTGAAACATCCGACTTTCTCATATTTCACATTACACCCTTCTTGTTCATCTGAAAGACAAAACTATTGCATAAGCGCGCGCACATATGAGCGCGTGCACATACACAACATCGAGAGATTTCTTCAAGCTTGGCCCGACAGCGAAATAAATCCTCGTTTTCTCTTAAACGAGTATGGTGACTGATATTACATTATCTATTACATAATTATACATTACATTGTTCTATATGATCGAGACTTCAAAGTATTTCTTTAAAAGAAAACTTCGCATCCAGCTTTCGCAAAATGTAACGTGAACCAATGAAATAAGGCGCGTGATTACGCATAAATGGGGTAAGATTGGCCCATCATATCTGTTTCTCGAGCATGGTGACCTCTTTTTTTATTGTATTATTCGAACTCAGCGCATGGGGTGGTGGGGGGGGGGGGAGGTGGGTAACATTCAGGGAAAGTTTTAAGAAAATCGTTCCTCGAGTTTTATTTCTGAGGAATAACCTTAATCAGTGTCACACAATCAAAAATAAAAATCGTAACCATTCAATAAATTGAGTCAAGAATCAGGGATATGATAGATGATTCATACATAAACAACCTTGCCTAGATTTAGGTCTGTGTGGTTTTTTATTCGCGCATTATTTGGAAAAGTGTTTTACCCAAATTTATAGAGCTTTGTATGGAGACGCCATGTTGGTGTCCTTCGAAGGGGCACCACAGTGGTGGCCGTAAATCAAAGTAGCAGAAACATCTGTCATTGCGTTCTACCATTAAAACGAAAAATGATTGAAAGTAGTACTTCTTCTATTACAAGAACTGTTCAGTTGGCAAAAACGCGAGCGTAAACTCCTCTTTTGACCTATGCGAATTCCCACTCGTGCCGCCGCAACTCAAAACCACTGAAATTCAAACGTTCTCTCTAACAAAATGAGAAGCCCTGTCGGGCTGAAACGTTGTGAAACGTCAAGTCATTCGAGGGTCTTACTTCTGATAAAACTAAAATTTCAGAAGGACTTGTGATTTTTAGTTTTGGAAAATGATGACGTCACATCAAAACCGGCAACTCTTCCCAAACAAAATACAGCTAAGTTCAAATCCTTGCAACTATCTCGTTTTGGGTGACTCGATATTATCGGACCATCGCGTCCAGACGTTTCAATCATGTATTTTGTTGCAAGCATTACATAGTGAAAAGTGATAGAAGATGAAAAACAAACATTTTGTTACCTTCCAAGGAACATGATTGGACCATTCCTAATCCCGTCAGAAGAATCAGGCAGGCAGCTGTCGACATCAGATGCATACTGTGGCTAAAACATACAAAAGCTTTCAGAGCACAGTGAACCCCACCTTACGGTGAACCTCGTCACCACGTTAATATAGTCACCTCGTTATTAGAGCCGCCTTTTTTGTCCCTTTAAAATTTCCATACTTCTTTCCATTCTGTTCTTCTTGATAAGCTAAGAAAACCCTGTTATTACGGACACCCCGTTAACATGGCCAACGATCACATTCTGAATTCCCAACCTGTATAATCCTTTTAATCATCAAAATTACAATTTCCTCGATTATGATTGGTTTAAAAAAAAAACATCTTATTTTTCACTAATTCACTTGCCAAGTTATTATCGGACAATTTGGTTTTATCAACTTGGTTGATAATGTGAATTGTCCACCACAGTTTCTTTAGAAACTTGCCCCCTTTATTCATTGATTATCGGACAGTTTGTTATTGGACAGTTTGTTATCGGACAGTTTGTTATTGGACAGTTTCAGTATCGGACAGTTCAAAGTTGTGGTTTAAATCAATTATTGCAAATTTTTCCTTTCCTTCATAACTCGGAAATTGTAATTTTTGTGATCAATTGATAATAAGACTTCGTGCCGTCCAATTCGGTCTCTCATCATACTCGTGATGAACAAATGGGACTCTCGCTGTGCGGTCGTCTGATTTTAAATTATCACTCGAATGATTACAGACCGAATTGGACTCCACTCAGTCCTATTACCATTACATATTATAGCGGAGCTTCGGCGGCCCGTGTACTCACGACGTGACGACGGCGACGGCGGAGTCGAGCAAGATGGCGGCCATATTGACCAGTACCAGGTGACCATATAGCGGGCTCAAGTTTAGAGCTCATCGAGATCGCGGTCACGTGCTTTTTAAAAATGACCGCTGACCAAGTGCTGCTTTTTGATTGGATGTCAGGTTAACTTGTTGTTAACAGGCCCGGATTGTTCGGAAGCCGGACGTAAAAGCGCGTAAATCAATCGTTAGGCGAGTGATTTACAAGCTTTCTCGTGTTCTCTCAACATTCCAAGTGGTTAATTGTGCCGGTAAACCCATAGAAAGAGTGGTGTATTCCTTTTATGGAATAACTATGGAAAACATTTGTCAAAGAGAGGAAAATTTTGTGTACTTTCGTGGTCAAGATGCTTATTCTTGTCAACTTCATGAGATGACGGGACAAACCATTTTCATAAGGGAAACGAATGAGCCAGTGATGGTAAATCAAGCAAAGCTTTTCCCAAGTAATTATACCAATCGAGTTGTGCATCTCTTTACAGCCTTACTACAAAGTATTGTTCATATGTTAAAATTAATCTATATTTTTAGCCATGTTCTTACTGTAAAAACCGTTGCTATGGCCGTTTTACTACTTATACTACTCTGTACTTTCCTTAAATTTAGCACTTATACCTAGAGGTAAATTCAGCTAGATCGATTCAAAATACTTTTTACAAGTGTTCAAGGGCTGTAAATGTTATAGTTTTAAAAACCTGCATTTTTTTCTCAACGTAGTCATTTTTTTGACTCTCGAGCCACCTTAAACTCGATGCATAACACGATAAAAGAATTTGGTTTGCGTAAAATTTAGCTTTCAAGCAATAGCTTTTATTTAACAAAATACAGAGAGATACGGACTTCATAGCCGTCAATATAAATAAATGAATTCTGAACAAATTTCGGAAGAAGCGTTTCTGTCACTAACCTTTATTCCATTCGCAAACCTTTGGGAAGTAATCGTTGAATATGAAGTAAAATACCTCTTAAAAACTGTCCGTACAATCTTTTACTTTCGCGATGGCCGATTCCGCCAACAAATCTCTGCATTTCCACGTCAAAAAAACTTTTGAATTAATTAATGTACTTTCTGCCTTTCACCGATAACGATCAGTGGTTAGCAAAGACCAATAGTGTTTTGATGCAATAAACTAAAAAAATCAAAGCATTATATAAAGTCTTTCACGTGACTTTCACTGGTTTGGTGCAAAATAAGGTATTTCCAAATAAAGCCTGTAGAAAGCACCGAAAACAAGAGTCAAATGTAAAAACTTTAGTTCATTGCATAGAACGAAACAGAAACTTACAAGATATGCTTGTTTGAAAATCATTTCTTGTTTTTGTAAAAGAGCAGGGACTGTTGGCGTCAATGCTATAAAATCAAGTCTCAAAAGGCTGTGGCTGGTTGCCATAGCAACAATTTCAGTGAAACCTTCAAAATTTATTTTCTCTTCATTAGTGCAATCGAACGCAATTGATCTTTCTTCGCCATATGTAAGCAACCGCTTTGGAAACGTTTTGACTATCGAGCCCCCTTAAACTCAAAATTTCTCATTGGCTAAATTTCGACTCGAAAGAAATATTTCCCCTGCTTTTTAAAAACCCAAATTGATCGGCTGAACCCGCCTCCAGTCAGAAATGCATCCTCCACAGACCGCAGAAAGCACCGAAAGCGCTTAAAACTTTATTCTAAACTTAAGCGTAAACGGAATCGACGTAAAATATTTGCTGTGGAAATAAAAATGTTTAAGCATATATCGGAACCAACTTCTGGTCCTGTTTTTCCTTTTAAATTTCCATGTATATAATGAATAAAAGATATTCGTGTTATTGACGTCTCAGCCAGTGAAAGCCGTTTTTTTATCGCTACTGTTCTGTGTCCCGCGTAGAGCTGTCGAGATGTTTGCTTTCGACGGCAAATCGTCTCTTCTTTCTGGACCCTTTTCCTTCCGCACTTTTGTTTTCATTGCTGTTTTAGATTTTAGTGTATTTTGATTTTCGCCTTCTGACCTTTCAAGACCAAAAGCAGCGATTCAGGGTTGAAGTTGGAGCAATTTTCATCCTTCTCTTTGGTCGGATGCGAATCGACCCTATCTCTGTGGCCGTAGGGGAACGGTGACGTAACCACTTTTCTATGTGTTTCAAAATATAACACAATATAACATATAACAGAGGTTTATCAACTCTATTGACCAATCAGAGCGCAAGTAGTATCTCAGTTATTATATAATAAAGTGTATGCTTAGTTAAGGATATTCCTGTCTCATTCACGTTGTGTGACGACGTACTAAATATCGCACTGACTTTTTGACTTGTAAGAATTGCTGTTGTTCGGCTACTTTAGTTTTGATATTTCCTCGTCCTTTTTTCAGTCGAAAAACCACATTGAGGGACTAAATATATACTGATGATTTTTTTATTGTTTAGCCCATACCAAATAATGTCCGATTACTGAGAAAATGGCCAAATTACACGCGGCGACTTTAACCCAATTCTGCGTAAATTTATCTACATTTTGATTAAATTTTGCCTAAAAGAAGGGTGTACCAATAACAAATCACCCGATCTCCAGACTAAATATCTTGCACTCTTTCCAAGAGATTGATAAATCAGGTCGTTTTCATCCTGGCAGTGAAAACAACGGATATTATTATCCAACTCTGCTTCCTAGAGTACAAATAACGCGGGAAACGAGTACAAATATCAGATATTTGTACCCGTGTCATTCCTCCCGGCCGCGTGAAGTTCAAAACCTCGGCAAGTCAGAATTTTGGGAAAAGAAATCATTGGATAATAAATCTCTTATTAGACGTTTCGGTGTGTAGTATCGCTGTATATTTTTACGCGTTGTTTGTCAAAATACAAACAACGAGTATAAATACTTAGCGATACTACACAACAAAACGTCTAATAAGATGTTTATTATCCAACACGCCAAATATATGTCCGTGCGGGAAAATTTCTCGTGGATATTTATTTACGGGGAATACGTGACAGAAGTATGCGAGGCGGGTCCAAACATTGAAGGTCAGTTTTCGTCTTCTTTGTTAAGTTCCTGTTTCTATTTTCTTCAATAAATGATGAAATTTCACTCAGGTCGTCTAACTATTTTTCTTCGTTACGTTTGATTTATCTAATAAACTTGGATCAATATTCGCCAGCCATTCCGACTCTTCGCCGTCAGAAAAATAATTTAAATTGTCCGCCATTTTTTTCGTAACTTAACTTCAATCCAATTTCTTCGCTTGCGCGTTGCCAGAAAACCCGTCCAACCGGTCCTCTGGAGTACAAATACCGCGTGATATTTGTACTCGTTTTGGGCGTTATTTGTACTCTACGAAGTGCAGTTGGTAATAAACAGCGATACTACACACCAAAACGTCTAATAAGATAAATATATCAATCGGGCCTTGAAATTGTAGGACAGTTCAGCGAACGACCCAACTAAGCTAAGAGAGGAATTAAGTTAACTCAATATTTTGGCCAAGTTGGTTACCATCCCTCAAAAATTTTCAACAAATACTTAAGTGTTATTTGGAGGCCAGTACTTTCATTAGCCTGGGAGCAAGCTCACCTTTGCGTTGCACTACGAGCGGCGAAGACAGGTTGGTGGGTGCCTATTTCCATTTGATTACCGGTTTGCATTCCGGATTGGCATTTCGAAAATTTCTCTCCGGGAATTCATGTTCTTATCGAATTTCTCTCCCGGAATTTCCTGAATTTTCGGTTGAATGGTTTGCATTTCGGAATTTTCGGAATTTTTAGAAACATTTGAAGGAAATGTCCCCACCATTCTTGCAAGAATTTCTGATTGGATGGAAAGCGCAAGTGAAACAAAGGTGAGCATTCTAACAAGCTAGCCAGTACCCCAATACCAATTAACAAAATGAGCTGCTTTGAAATTGTTGCTTATAGCAGAAAAAAAGCATTAAAGCAATTTTAAGACTATATCGAAAGAACAAATCATTTTTAAAATATCAAACTTAAGCTAAAAAAGGAAAATATTAGCTGCTAACCTTACTTGCATGCGCCACGTTTCTTTGCCGGTTACAAACACAACGGGGGACCAGAATAAAGACAGTTTAGCCAGTGCAATATATTTTGGTACTCACCATTGATATCTCTCATAATCATAAAAATTACAATTTCCTCGATTGTGATTGGTCTAAAAAACTCGGGCTGTTCAATAAGCCAATCACGTTCAAATGTGTGGTTTAAATCAACCAATCACTTTCAAAGTTGTAGTTGAAATCAACCAATCTCAATTTCATAGCAACATGAAACAATTTACTTCTCCTTTGTCAGTATTTTAATGCAAATTTTCCTAACTTTCATAACTCGGCAATTCTTCTTTTCTCGGAAATTGTAGTTTTTATGATTAATTGGCAAAAAGACTTCATGTCGTCCAATTCAGTCTGTACTCATACTCGGGATAAACAAATCGGACTCCCGCTGCGCTGTCGTCCGATTTTGTTATCACTCGTATGGTAACAGACGGAAGTCCTATTACCATTACTAGACAATGCCCCTTCTTTTGAAATTTAGGTTAATTAGAGAACAATATGTACGATATCTTAAGTCATTTTTCTTATGAAAAAAACACACAATATTAGGTGAAATACACGGACGTTTTACATCTGGGAAAGATTAAGATTCTGAACGTGAAGATTGGAATCGAAAAAGTTGTTCAATATTTTCAATATAGGCCATCCGTGATCAAATTTCCTTAAGACCATTAGATATGTCTTTGTTCTCTAAGATCATTTTATTCCTATATCATCCTTAGAAATCTGTTTGATTGTTAAGGTCCTGAAGACCTTTTCATCTTGTACAGAATGTTAGAGATCTTTTAAATATTTATTGAGCGGTTACCAATAATAACTCAAAACCTTCAAACCACGAAAGTCAACACCAATCTACATGTATCATCTCATATTCAATGGAGAAGCTATACATTTAGCCTTTTAAATATTTACAGCGGGTTACCAATATTTACTTCAACAGCTCCAACCACAAAAGTCAACAC
The DNA here is from genome assembly GCA_964020085.1 of Micromussa lordhowensis. Lineage (NCBI taxonomy): Eukaryota > Metazoa > Cnidaria > Anthozoa > Scleractinia > Lobophylliidae > Micromussa > Micromussa lordhowensis. Next base: position 35,379,468 of record OZ026598.1, on the reverse strand, counting down.
CAATCTACATGTATCAACTCCTGCTCCTATTCAATAGGAAAGCTACTCGTTAAGCACTGTTCAACACTTAATTGAACACAATCTCGAAAATACCAGAAAGCTGGTGACCGAAATTTGAGTTTTAGATAACAAACCAGAAATATAATGTTAATATGTGCATGCAACCGCAACAAGATCAGGAAAAAGATTATACACGTCATAATCTGTTGTGATTTCCAGTGTCCCAATAAAAAAAACCCTAGATTTTAGTCGACTGCGGCTGACATGAAATTCTAGGTTACTATGTGATCGTTACAGCTCGGGAATAGAGTCACCAGAAACAGCTGGACAAAACAGTAGGAACAAACGGATCGAAGTTAAACGAAATACCGGTTAATGATTACGAACGAACGAGGTTCTCAGACTCAAAGAATGTAAGAGATTTTTAATAACCTAGGAATGTTTCGCCTTTCTGAAGAATTATTTTAACGTACCCCTAAGAATATTTACGAAACTGACCTGAAACGAGTGTAGGTTAGTTCTGAAACGAATGAGAATATTGTACTTTAGATTTCAAAGATCTTAGCTACAATGACGAAGATTTTGGCCAAAGATAATTTACTTAATAATCTTACAGCGGTTGCCAATCATAAAGCACACACGTGACCCTAATAGACCACGTAATGCGTGGATCGACAGCTTAATAGTGTCTATCAAAACTGCTTACTTAAAACCGATTACTTAAAAAAATTTTTTTACTATTATTACGAAAGATTTTTTTTCATCCCTGAGCTTAAAGTTTCACCCGTTGGACGCACTCCCAAATTGAAAGATGTATCGTGTGAAAACAAAACAATGACCTACTAGGTATCACGTTAAAACTATTTCACATCTTTTAGATCTTCAGATGGTGTCTCAAATCTTAGTTAAAGCAATAAAATTTTGTAGAAATTTTGAAGGATTTATTTATTTGTTAATTTGTTTGTTCATTTATTTTAGAGTCGTTTAAAATTTTTACAAAAAATCACTTAAGAAATAATCCGCTCTATGTACGTATGGAGGATTACATTCCCTACTCTCCATTCTCTGTTGGCCGCAATCATTCTCTAGTCGTCACTGCATCTTGTTTAGATATTAAAGATTTGCACGCAATTTGAAGAAGGGCAAGGGGAGAATATTAAACGATTACATGAATGGCGCCCAATTTGAATAACAATACATGAGAAAACCTTGATCCTGTCTCGTGTTTACGTTTACTGACATGATATATCTCACATCGCTGCCAGACTAAGATTATCAAACTTATTGTTATTCAGATTTCGCGCCTTTACGCTCTAATTTTTAGCTATAGATTCATCCAGTGACATTTGACAGTGTGCAAATCAGTCAAAAAGCCTGCATCTCAAAGAAAAGAAATCCTGTTCAGAACCTATATCAGTTAAAGTTCAAGAAACTTCAAGATCCATTTAACTATTTTTTGGCTATTACTCGGAATGTAGCAAAAACATAGTTTATTGAAATGTTGTTTTTATTTTAAGATTCACACGTTTTTAACTACTTGTCAAAGCCAGCATTGTAGTGTCGTCATTATGCAGTCGGCGCATATCCATCTCCTGATCCACTTCCTCCTTTAAAAATAAAGTCAAAATGTTTTTTTTTTTAATTGGAACACAAGAAATTTGCTATTTCTAGTTGTGTTTTTTTTTATCATAGTTACAGAGTAAAGTGGCCGTTTGACAATTGCAGGAAACGAGCATACCATCTGCATATCCTCGGAATCTGATCACTTCATTTACAACTCGCCTTAGCACGCTCTAAATTTGCCATCCCTAGCCGGAACCGTAGTACAATGGTAAGATGATTGGAAAGACCCACCAAAACAGGCCAAGGTGTTTGGCTATAGGGTTCTCTTTTGGGGGCGGTGGGGAAATGATGAAACAGTTTATTACGTTAATTTGGTTTATTTCAATCATACTGGTGTTAAAAAGAAGTCTTCACTGGCAGCCGCTCTGTCTGTAATTTCCATAATTACCCCTTGAAGCTCTCGCACGGATAAATGTCTGAAAATACAATTATTTTCACCTTCTTTTACTACGCGGTACACGTAGCTTTTGTGTCTACCTCCAACACATTCGCTGCTGTCTTTGTCATCACACTTCTTGTAGCCATATCCCACGCATTTTTTTGACCTTCCATAGTGGTCAAACTTGTCAGCGGCGTCGGGACCACTCCAACATTCACCGTAGAACTGTAAACCAAAGTAGTCGTACCCTTTGTCGCATGATTTCACGGCACAGCGGCAAGCTAGACTAAAGGAATAAACAACTTAATTTATTTCCCCATTTACTTCTACCAAGCTTCAGTTAAAATTGCGATGAACGTACCAAGAATCGTGACCATTAATTAACTTTCTCAACAGAATGGCGGTCCGCGAGCAATAATACCCGAACTTTCTTCCTAATAAAGTTCGTAAAAAAAACTCATATCTGGCATATCTATACGTTTAATGGTAACGCGTGATTTGGAGCTAGCTGGACTTAAGTTATAAGATCTTTAATTATCTTAATGTTAAAATATTTTCGTTTGATGTCCATTTCTCGTATGTGATCTATTTTATTGACTAACATCACAAGATGCATTCTGTTGTACAGTGACACTTGCCTTTTTAGATGCTTTTCCCACGCTTTCCAGTTTATACTGCCAGTCTTTCGGTCGCTGAAGATTAACACAGAGAGCGTCCTTGCTTTCGTCTTTTTGTTAAAACATCCGACTTTCTCGTATTTCACGCCACATTCTTCAGGTATAATTGAAACGTCTTTATTCAAAAACACAAAAAGGTTAGTTATGTAACAGTCAAATATGTATGCAGAGACCATGCCACTGCCTAAAACAGCTACCTCACGGTCTTCGTATCTTGAAACGTTTAGCCTAAATTTTCAAAGTTCATGGTTTGCAATCCGTGTTAATTTTCTCCATCCAAAAGCCATCCTTGGTTCTTTATTACATCTACATATAAGCCGAGAGTGAGGTCTTTAGGGAGAAATCTCAGACCGTAAAGACTGGACGTTCGATATGACTTTTTGCTTCGTTTTTGCAGGGCCGTAAATCGACCCGCGGGCATTACGGGAGAATAATGCCCTAGAATCAATTAGCCAATCAGAGCGCGCGTTATGTTGGCAACAAACACAAGGCACATAATAAGTAATGGTAATAGGATTGAGTGGAGTCCAATTCGTATAGGTAATCAAAACGCTGAAATTGCACGAGCCGCTTTGGCGAGTGCAATTTCAGCTTTTTGATAAAAATTAGCCAATGAGCGCGCGAGAATTTCTGCAGTTATCGTAAAAATGTTTTTATTTCTTACCGCCATTGATGTGCAGCCCATCCTCACCCTCAACGTCGAAGGACCTCACTAAAACGAAAGCCAAATAAATCAAAAGCCAAATGAAAACAAAACGAAAAACGAAAGCCAAAAAAATCAATCTTTTCTGATAGTTGAACGGCTTTGAGGAAACTATGTGCACTATCAACTAACTTTTGGCATTCCTCGCACCAAAAAGAATTTTAACTTTTTCGCGTTGTTGACTTGTAAAGAAATATTAATTAACAATTATTCCATTATCGCGCGTTGGATATGAGATGGTAAATAGCCAACGAGGCCCTTAGGGCCGAGTTGGCTATAACCAATCTTATATCCAACAAGCGCGAATGGAATAATTGTTTTATTAAATTCTCAACCTTCGGTTTTGCTAAATTTTATTAAAGTCTAAGAAACGACCAGTGCCGGGTTGCTCGAAAGCCGGTTAACGCTAATCCAGGATTAAAAGTTAACCGAAGTATCAGTTTTTCTTGTTTACAAATGTTTGTCACTTCTTATATTTTGTGAAGTTTGAGACTGCTAAAGCACAAAACTGAAGGACAAACAATATAAACTGAAAACCTCACCGAAAAAAATACAAAATTGAAATCAAAATTCTCGGCGCTAATCCTGAGTTAGCTTAATCGGGCTTTGAACAACCCGGTCCAGATGTGATGTGACTTCTGGGCGCCAAAACGAAATGCTGAAAATTTTATGCTGAGCGACATTTGCCGCATTCATTTCCATATAAGGTTAAACGTAGGTATAATGGCTGGTAACCGAGATATAGTGAACCAATCAGAAAGCTAGAATTGCATAATCCGATGTTGAAAATTTAAAAATTATTAATATCAAGTTGTCAGCAAGCTTGTATTCTCTTAATATTCACAGTCGCCTTAACGCTCCTGAATATACCAAAAATATTCCTAGTGACTCTTGGGATTTTCCACGGTACGTATACCACTCGAAAGCATTACATAAATAGTACACGTGTATAGCAGCGACCGCTGAATTTGCATCGTACATCGTACCCCAACATGGCTGTTACTTCATTGTTTTGGAACACGTGACGTCATGTGAAAACGCTCTATTGTAAAGTTAACAAATTAACGTCAGTTTCTCATGCGTCTGTCCTGTTCTTGATCATAAATTTCGTCATCACATTGTCAAAGTAGCTGTGGTAGCCGAGTGGATCCGCAGACTACTTTGACAATGTGATGACAAAATTCTTTGTCAATAACAAGACAGACTCATTAAAAACTGACATCAATCTGTTTTTTACGATAACAAATGGTCGAATTGCCCGCTCTCGCTCGCTGACGCGTCGCACGAATTTGAAATTCATGTGTCTGTCCGCATATTGACGATAAAAATTAGCCAATGAGCGCGCGAGAATTTCTGCAGTTATCGTAAAAATGTTTTTATTTCTTACCGCCATTGATGTGCAGCCCATCCTCACCCTCAACGTCGAAGGACCTCACTAAAACGAAAGCCAAATAAATCAAAAGCCAAATGAAAACAAAACGAAAAACGAAAGCCAAAAAAATCAATCTTTTCTGATGGTTGAACGGCTTTGAGGAAACTATGTGCACTATCAACTAACTTTTGGCATTCCTCGCACCAAAAAGAATTTTAACTTTTTCGCGTTGTTGACTTGTAAAGAAATATTAATTAACAATTATTCCATTATCGCGCGTTGGATATGAGATGGTAAATAGCCAACGAGGCCCTTAGGGCCGAGTTGGCTATAACCAATCTTATATCCAACAAGCGCGAATGGAATAATTGTTTTATTAAATTCTCAACCTTCGGTTTTGCTAAATTTTATTAAAGTCTAAGAAACGACCAGTGCCGGGTTGCTCGAAAGCCGGTTAACGCTAATCCAGGATTAAAAGTTAACCGAAGTATCAGTTTTTCTTGTTTACAAATGTTTGTCACTTCTTATATTTTGTGAAGTTTGAGACTGCTAAAGCACAAAACTGAAAGACAAACAATATAAACTGAAAACCTCACCGAAAAAAATACAAAATTGAAATCAAAATTCTCGGCGCTAATCCTGAGTTAGCTTAATCGGGCTTTGAACAACCCGGTCCAGATGTGATGTGACTTCTGGGCGCCAAAACGAAATGCTGAAAATTTTATGCTGAGCGACATTTGCCGCATTCATTTCCATATAAGGTTAAACGTAGGTATAATGGCTGGTGAACCAATCAGAAAGCTAGAATTGCATAATCCGATGTTGAGAATTTAATAATTATTAATATCAAGTTGTCAGCAAGCTTGTATTCTCTTAATATTCACAGTCGCCTTAAAGCTCGTGAATATACCAAAAAAAATTCCTAGTGACTCTTGGGATTTTCCACGGTACGTATACCACTAGAAAGCATTACATAAATAGTACACGTGTATAGCAGCGACCGCTGAATTTGCATCGTACATCGTACCCCAACATGGCTGTTACTTCATTGTTTTGGAACACGTGACGTCATGTGAAAACGCTCTATTGTAAAGTTAACAAATTAACGTCAGTTTCTCATGCGTCTGTCCTGTTCTTGATCATAAATTTCGTCATCACATTGTCAAAGTAGCTGTGGTAGCCGAGTGGATCCGCAGACTACTTTGACAATGTGATGACAAAATTCTTTGTCAATAACAAGACAGACTCATTAAAAACTGACATCAATTTGTTTTTTACGATAACAAATGGTCGAATTGCCCGCTCTCGCTCGCTGGCGAGTCGCACGAATTTGAAATTCATGTGTCTGTCCGCATATTGACGATAAAAATTAGCCAATGAGCGCGTGAGAATTTCTGCAGTTATCGTAAAAATGTTTTTATTTCTTACCGCCATTGATGTGCAGCCCATCCTCACCCTCAACGTCGAAGGACCTCACTAAAGCGAAAGCCACTTGGACAACGACAAACGCCAAGAGAATTTTATCAATGCAAGTCATGTTAACTGAAATGAGAGCAATTATTTCAGTAGGTCAAACATAGGTTACACTTTAGTAATAGAAGAGAATTATGTTCTAGGAACGTCAAATTAAAATAAATTTGTGAATCTTTCACGACGGACCAGCATTGGACCAAAAAAATATACAATATCGATTATAATCTTAATATAACTCAAACTTGATTTTGCTGCCGCTTTGTTTTATTTTGATGTTTGATTTTGTGGATGCAGGTGAAGCTTTAATGCAATTTTTAGGTGGAATTTTTTAATTGTAATGAAAGGTTTCTGACTAGAAAATAGCGTCATTAAACTAACAACAACATTCATTTTCTACTTCTTGCTATTTATAAACCAATGAATGACTTTGAATAATGTTATCGATATGAATTCAAATGTCAAGGAAAAAAATAAAATGATTTTTTAACTAAAAGATATTGCCTGTTGTAATACATTGTATTTAGCGTGTGTTTGGGCTCGCACGCTTTAAGAACGAACAATATACATATTGTATTTATTTAGCGTTTTGGGGGCTCCCACGCTTTATGCAAATACAAATGGCCTACCGATCGGCTGTCTACTTTCCTATTGGTACCATTGATACCATTGATACCAACGGTACCAATCTACAAGTAGTTTACGCGAGGCCCTCGGGTATTAATATATGCAGTTTATATATGGTATACCAATCGACTAACTACTATTCTGACTCCACTCACACGAGACATTTAATGTGAAAAGTTTATTGAGGATGATCAGGCAGTCAGCCGGCCATGAGCCATACGATTCAATGTATCCTAGTAGATATTAATTATTCATATGTTTATCTCACAAAAGTAACTAAAGATTCCAAAATTCAGAAACTTTGTTACGCCAGATACGAAAAACCACTAAAAACCACCCTTTAGATGAGGCCAAAAAATATGTGGAAACGTATTCCTCGTCTAATGCAGCAGCACGAGACCCCAAGGAAAGGGCATTCTACATCTAATTTACACGAGTTGATCAAATCGAAAACGTAATCCTAAAAAAAAAATAATAAAGAGGGCGAACACTCTGATTGACCGACCTAGAATGACTTAGATCTCCCACAAAAACCTTAAATAGTGCTTAAGCAACTCGAGATTCACCGCGAATCTCTCCAACGTGCCGTCAGAATAATAATTTCTGACTAATTCGTCCCTCAAACGTCAGAAATTACATTTTCCACTGGAATCAATTTGTACCAATGGTACAAATGGCACCAATCGACAAGGCCACTTTGACTAATGGTGATCAGTTACCAGTGGTGCGATTGGTGAGGGTGTTTTGACGATTGGTATCTGTTTGTGTATATTGGACATGTGTGGTTGTAATTGGCCAGATTTCTTAAATAGTACGTTGAAAATTAAAATATTGATACAGGTTTTTCAATAATTACTTTTTTCCAATTTCAGCAATCTTTCAAAATCATGCATTGACTTATTCATAACATCGCGTAGAATGCTATTGTCTTTGGCGACATGTACTTGCAGTGCCCAGCGCGGAATAATAATGGTTAGATTAAGGTTTCGGATTTCCGACTGCTCTCGTCAATGTATCAGCGGCTGTCAATAAAATGGTCCTGATGTGTGAAGTAAATCCGAAGGTGTAATAAAGTTAACAAAAGCGCTCTAATTCAAACACGGCCTACGCTCTTCACAAAGGCTCTTGTCAACAAAGTCGTGCGCAGCGGCGTTCTCTCTCTTTTTTGGGGTTGACATGTCACACTCGCAGTGATTTGAGCGCGGAAGACAAAAGTTTTCCCACAAAAATATAATTCCACTTCCAAAGCGTTGTCAAATGGAAAGTGCGGTGCGCTAAACACTTGCATCTATTTTATCGTTGTCCTCTTTTACTCTACCGGTCAAAGCAGTTCGTTAGACGCAGTCTTTTACTCGATCTGTCTACGTAGTCTGTACGTCGATCAAGGACTTAAAAAGACAACACAGGTCTTTTGATTTCTATGCGTACGACGGTGGAGAAAGTAAAAATTATTGACATTTCTGCTTACAGGCGTTTTACGCCTGAGCAAGCTGTTTTCCATTGCTTGTGTGAGATAATTATTCAAGATTGGTTCCCGGGGATGGGGGGGGGGGGGGGTACTTTCGTAAATTTCAGATAGGGGTGTGCCGCGAAGGGTCTTAAATCCTGACCCTATTTAAGGATAAAGGTTAAGGCCCAAACCCGAAAACTGACACCCTAATGAAGGGAAAATCAAAAATTAAGAACAGCGTGCACAGGTCGGCTTTATTCCGTTTGTGTAACACTGGAAGTTAACCGAAGGTTCATTTTTAACAGATCATTTGTTTTTCGTTTAGCTGAGCATTTACGTACTGCAATTTTCGCTGGTAGAATTTAGGCACCCTACCTAAGGATCTCACTGGGAACACAATGCCAACAGTGGCAAAAATGATACCCTATTCAAGGATCGAGAACCTCAAAAACCCTACCCTATCCCACCGCACGTACCTATATAACCCATATATGCCGGGAGTGCTTCCCCACCCGGGAATTGGATCCGTTTTAACTCTAGTGGGAATTTCAAAGCGAGTCCGAGTTATTGTCATGAAAGTCTTACCGAAGGAGCAAAGTTTGACGAGAGTAAATACTTTTGAAATTTAGATTTTGCCACCACTTCCTATGGCTGTTCTACCCTGAAACTTGGTAGAAAACTACTTGAAACAACGAGTAATAAAATCCATGAAGAGCACTTAAGCGGACAAAATTTCGGCATTTGAATATTTTTCGGAAATGCCATTTTCCCATAGAGAAAAAAAAACGAGAAATAGGTGAATTTGCGTGTGAAATTCGCCACCAGTTACGCTTACTCTTTGATCATAACTCGGCGATTCAGAGCCATGAACTAGTTGTTTTACAATATTGCCGGTGAAAACTGTACAGCTGTACCAAGGATTGAGTTGCTATCAGAGGCTTCTTATCTTCTTTCTACAATGAGAGGATTTACCGTAGCTCGGTCATTTCTTTGTTGCTCGAAAATTCTAAAGGTTAAAAGTAAAATTTTACCTTTCAACGGAATCCTATTTTCTCGCCCTCAGTCGGATTTTAATCAAAATGGACTTTTCGAATCAGTTTGCTTTAGCTACGTTTCGATAATTTCTTTTGTTAGATATTCATTTTCGATTGAACCTGTTATCTTTGTACAAACTGCTCTTGACAATTTTTTCGTTGGATATTCCTTTTACTGCGAAGTATACGATTGCACTGCGGAGCTTTGCACTTTATGCCACGTACCGGCTCCTTTCAAGGAGACCTTCTCCCTGCTGTCAGTCGCTTAGTGTAACAAAGACATCACTGGCGGTAGTAAGCAGAAGTTTAAGGTAAGAATCGCCAACTTTGAAAAGAAGAATTTAAGCACCTTTTGTTTCCACAAGAGGGTTTCTCAAGGCCCCAGAGCAGAAAAAAATTCCAGCCGAAGTTGACGCTTATCGATGTAATCCATTAAGCGGGAAGAAAAGGAACAAGCCGACATGTTACTTGTTGGAGATTCATAATAGCTCGTCTAGGCAAATAAAGGACTCGCAAAATAAGGTATCATTGCCCTTGTGAAATAAAAACAAACTCTATCTTTCTTGATGATTTTGGTAGTTAGATACAAACATTGTCCTCGGCTTAATTACACTCGCTTTCAGTGTTACGTGCATAGGAGCTGATAGGAGACATCTTCTGACCATCCGAACATGCGATCTTTCGACATGCGATGTAAACGGCTTAGAGACCTTTTAACTATGAAACTGGCAATTTTTCTCGTTATAAGCAGAGGAAATAGCAAATAAATTATAATTACTGACCCCAAATGGCTAAAGAAGATTGTGTACTGTACTTTACATATCTCCCGATATGATAACTCAAACGATTTGAGTGTAGATTTGAGTGTAGAGTGTAGTCCATATATCAACGATGAAACTATTTATGCTCGAAATTTGATGCCTGATTCCCAAAACAGTGTTGAATCAGTAAAATAATTCAATATTCCTATTCACATTTTTCACTGACTTCGGGGTTCCTAACATCCGTACAGACTATAGAATTCAAAGCGCAATGAAATATTCCTACAAACAGTAAAATCAGGAAGGTGTTTAACTCTGTGACATGACAAGTCATTAAGGCCTCATTAAGTTGCTCTCGTTTTTTAAAACAGATCCAAACTTGACAATGGACGTCATGCAAACTCGCTTCGCGCCTTCTGTAACATCTCAAAATGTCTGCAAGATCCCTTTCAAGTTAGTCAAATTAGCCGGGTTAGTAGTTTAGGGTCATGAAACTTCTGTGATTATGATCATGAATAACATTCACATCAACTATATTTATTTGGAGGCGATATAAACGAAATAAGAAATTTTAAATGCATAGGAATGCAAGTTTATGTAAATAACCTGCATATAGTGTAAATACAGAAGTGAATTGATTTGAATTGAATTGAATTAACAGACATATTTTTTAAAAATTATAATAAAAGGTTTCTGACGAGAAAATAGCGTCATCAAGCTAACAACAAAATTTTATTTTCTACTTCTCGCTATTTATAAACCAATGAATGATTTTGAATAATGTTATTGATCTTAATTCAAGTGTGAAAGAAAAAATTAAAATGATTTTTAACTAAAAGCTATAGCCTGTTGTAATTAGCCAGATTTTTTAAAATATTCAGGTTAAGTTTTTTAATAATCACTTTTTTTCATATTTCAACAATCTTTTAAAACCATGTATCGACTTATTCATAAAGCTTGCTCTCTCATCATAACTCGGCGATTCAGAGCCATGAACTAGTTGTTTTACAATACTGCCTGTGAAAACTGTACAGCGCAACTCAGGCGAGGCGCAGCCAAATCAATTCGTGTATGTGCCATTGGATTATGATGCGCTTCTTACGTATACTGGGCACGACAGCACGGAGCTAGCTACAGGTATGTTATAACGCTGAGCCAGTAGGGTAGGGCGCTTAACGCAAAGTAGCCGGCACAATGGCCGTACTGATCTTACAGGATAAATAATTAGCTAGCCATATAGGTTGTTTGAAACGAACTAAACAAACAAAGGCAGGATTGGGTTGCTTTCAGAGGCTTCTTATCTTCTTTCTACAACTAATCAAGTGTTATGAGAGGATTTACCGTAGCTCGGTGATTTCTTTGTTGCTGGAAAATTCTAAAAGCTAACAGTAACATTTTACCTTACAACGTAATCCTATTTTCTCGCCCTCATTCGGATTGTAATCAAACGTAACTTTGTCCTTTTCGAATCAGTTTGCTTTAGCTGCGTTTCTATAATTTCCTTTCGATTGAACCTTTTACCTTTGTACAAACTGCTCTTGAGAATTTCTTCGTTGGATAATCCTTTTACTGCAACATATACGATTGTACTGAGCTTTGCACTTTATGCCACGTACGCTCCTTTCAAGGGGACCTTCTCCCTGATGTCAGTCGCTTAGTGTGACAAAGACATTTCGGTAGCAAGCAGAAGTTTTAAGTAAGAGTCACTAACTTTGAAAAGAAGAATTTAAGCATCTTTTGTTTTTACAAGTGGGTTTCTCAAGGCCCCAGAGCAGAAAAAATTCCAGCCGAAGTTGACCGGATGTAATCCGTTAAGCGGGAGGAAAGGGAACAAGCAAACATGTTACTTGTTGGAGATTCATAATAGTTCGTCTAGGCAAATAAAGGACTCGCAAAATAAGGTTTCATTGCCTTGTGAAATATCAGATAAAGAAACTCTATCTTTCTTAATGATTTTGGCAGTTTGATAAAAACATTGTCCTCGGTTTATTACACCCGCTTTCAGTGTTATATGCATAGGAGACATCTTTTGACCATCCGAACATGCCATCTTTCCACCTGCTATTTAGAGACCTTTTATCTATGAAACTGGCAATTTTGTTCGTTAGTAGCAGAGGAAATGGCAAATAAGGTATAATTACTCAGTAACCCCAAATGACCCAAATGGCTAACGAAGCTAAGATTGTGGATTGTGGAAGAATGTGGATCTCCCGATTTACCCGATAATTCAAACGATTTGAGTGTAGAGTTGATGATTGTAATTTACTGTACCTGATTAATTTTTACCGTGTACGTATAAATAATGATCAAGATTAAAGATTAAAGATTAAAGATCAGCTCTCAACAAGGGCTTCCGGTAGAATCCGGCCATTACCGCTTTAAATGTTCGCAAGGTGTAAACATTCAAAACAGTCGTTTATCTCTCACGAAATGACTTCTTGATACTCCTAGTCTTAGTTTGATTTCATATATATCCACCTTTCATCACTGTAAGTCGAGTCTGACCATGTCGAAAGATGGTCAAACGATGTCGGCTATTTACGTAACACTGAAAGCGGGTGTAATTATTGACACACATTAAAAACTTATGTTGTATGGCTGGAACGTATTATGTAAGTTATGTCCCTAATATTAAGAATGGATAGGAAGGAGGGGATTTTATTTCGATTCCTTCAGTTGTAAGCATTCGAAATAACTAGATAAGAATCCTCTCTTTGTAATCCCCGCTTTGACCGCCATGTTGTCGACAAACTGGAGCTTGTCCTCCAGTTCGCAAAGTCACGTGATGTGACGTCACGCTAATGATGAAACTATTTATGCTCGAGAATTTGATCCCTGATTTCCAAAACAGTGTTGAATCAGTATAATAATTAATTTTAATTTTTCTATTTACATTTTTCGCTGCCTTCATACAAACAGTAAAATTAGGAAAGTGTTTAATTCTGTGACATGAGAAGTCATTAAGGCCCCATTAAATTGCTTTCATTTTCGAAACCAGATCCAAAGTTGACAATGGAACTCATGCGAACTCGCTTCGCGCCTTCTGTAACATCTCAAAATGTCTGCAAGGTCCTTCCAAGTTAGTCAAATTAGCCGGGTTAGTAGTTTAGGGTCACGAAACTTCTGTGATTATGATCATGAATAACATTCACATCAATATATATTTATTAGGAGGCGGTATAAACGAAATAAGGAATTTTAAACGTATAGGAATGCAGGTTTAGAATCTGGGTTCTTAGCCGGCTTCATGCACCTAAACTGCATGAACTCACCTTATAGGAAATCAGTTCCCACCATGCAGACTGAGACAAACTGATTCACTCAAGTGCGTGAAACTTAGAGTTAGGTTAGGGTTAGATATATTTAACAATTATTCGCCGAAGGCGAGGTGAATATTGTCGAAGTATCCCCGAGACGAAGTCACTGCTGACTTCATCCACAATTGTCATCACTGTCTCAAAATGAGTAGCTTGAGTTTGGAGAAAAACAGACTTCGGTCAATCGATCTGACCCGCTGGCAATCAAGGTAACCACTGCGTTCACGATTCTTAACTGCCTTGAACACGAGTTCTAGGAAGGATTTTCGGTGCAGAGAAGACAGCAGTCACTTAAGAATAGTTTTCATCCTTTCAAATATCCTGGACTTAGAGTGATATCTTCTAAATAGGTGAAAAATTCATTCACCAACTTTCCCCTTTATTCACTTGCCGAGATGGCAAGGCTGGCGTGCTTAGTAGCCAGGCCACGAAAATGTTATATTCACCGTGTAGCGCGGTGAATATAACGTCATAGTACGAATCGCTCAACCAATCAGATTGCTGGAAACTCTTTGTTCAGCTCTGAAATTATACTAATATTAGATAGCCTAGATGAGCTGTTTAAAAATGTACACTCCTCTTGGGAAAATAATAACTGAGGAATAATTTCAACTTACAATGTTTTGCATACTTTACACGGCTCAATCCACTACAAAGCGTAGGATCCTCGAAGGCCTATTGATCTAATAAGATCGAAAAAGATGTCACGACGACGAACGTGTCTCTTCTCGTATAAATTTGCAATTTAGGTTTGAATTTTGCAAACACACGGATTCAGTTGAGATATATTTTTTTATGTGAAAACATCTACGTTAACGTAAAACTAGACAATAAATAGACATAACTTGTAAAATAAAAAGGAACTCGAAAATCGATCTTTATAACTTATGTTGACGGTTTATTAGTGAAAGCATTGTTTTCTTTAATTCATAATGCATTGACGCACTCATTTGTAAAACGTATTGTGAATGTATTGAACACAATATAAGCAATGTAGTTTGTTGGATACGTGAACTATCTATTAGGGTCGTCAAGAGGTATATTTTTCCATCTATGATCCCACTTCTAATCGCCACGAGTTGATCCCAAATTCTGCTTTACGGTTTTGAGACAGTAATTCATCCCTTTCATTAACCTAATTCTTCGACTATGGGGTTCCTAGTCTGTGTGCAGACGTCTATGTTTTCCTTTCATGCGGAGAAAGTAACTATGTCCGCATGAAATGAATTGGAGCACTTCTGTACGTAGGTTATGGGGTGCCTGCATCAAAGTTAAAACAATCTAGTTATAATCAGTAAAATTAAGAAAACTGTTTTACTGTTTCGCGTAGTTCTGTGTCATGAGATGTGATTAAGCCTCCGTTAAGTTGCTTTGGCTTTGCCCGGAAACCAAAGTTCCTGCAAACCCGCGTTCTGTAACACATTAAAATGCCATCAAATTTCCTCCAAGTCAGCCTGGCTCGGGTAGGAAAAATCAACTTCTGTGACCGTACATTTTTTCCTGTCACCTCCCCAGTAAGTAAAACATTTGCGTCTCTCGCACTTGTTTTGCGCGCGCACTACGCCATCTACAAGTTCATATTTTACAGTTTGATTTCAGTATAATTTTCGACAGGTTACAGCTAGTTTTTCAGTTGAAAGCCGTTAAAAGTTAGTGGTGAGCAACACGCTGCTATTCTGGTGTTCCTACTTTTAGTACAGGTTCATTAAACTTGATTTAGCCGCAGTAGGAACATTTTGCTTTCATTTAGTAGTGCACTTGCGTAGTTGATTACTTCAATGCCAACCCTAGAGCGCGCGTGGAGAGTAAACCATGCCTTGCGCGATGCGCAGAACGTGTGCGCACTAACAAAAGTAGGTACCGCCCTTATGGCTGTATCATGCAATTACATAAAAATGGCAAGAATATTTCCTTTTTGCGATTTTTTCATAATACTGGTCGGATATGAAGGCATGTGAAAGGGATACTTTTTTCAATCAAGGTATACGAACTGGGCACTTTTTCTATCAAAATGTTATACAAAAAGGTTAGGGTTTAACCGCGGGGCAGAGCCTCTCTCTATAAAACGTTGAAGGCTACCCTCGGAAATTCAAGGCTGAAAAAAATTAGCTGTCAAATAGTTCGAATCGTATAAACAAGATTTTCGGGCTTACAGCATTTCTTCAGTATGTTGAAACAAGCTAGCCACGCCATGCTCATCCGTACTAATACTGCATGGTAGTATTAAACTGATAACAGGTTTTTAATTTTTATTTTCCCACCACTTATCAAGTATGCAAACGTAATATTTGCCTGAGAACTACGATAATAGATCTAGGTGCATTCTAGGATAGTCTTATTGAATGTTAACGTTTAAAAACAATCAGGGTAGTCACGAAGTTTATTTTTGCATCACTGATCCACTTTTTATGCCCAGAATTTGAACTCCTTATACTCCCTATGCTAAACGGTTTAATAGGTAACTTTTACCTTAGTTGACTGTGGGGTTCCTTGCATAAATTTTAAACACAGACCTAGAGATAAACTGTAAATTTAATTTATCGAAAATCGTTCAGGGAGAAATTGGAAGAACGTTAGTGCAGGCCACGCACCTATAGGATTTCCCCGCGTCAGTAAAGTAACTTCACTGGTTTAAATTTATCGAGAATAGACCGTAAGACATCCAGCTGTAGACCCGATAAGTACTAAAGGGCTACCTTTGCGGCTCGCGTAGAAGAAAAATTCTCACGTCTGTAATTCCAAAGGCAGACTAGAAACGGGTTTGAAGGAAGACAAGGGGAATATATAGAGCTATTGCATCAATGGCGCTAAATTTGAGTAACAACTCGTCGGAAAAGCATGGTCTTGTGTTTATGATTCTAGGCAGGGAATTTGACGCTGATATGCAATTAGTCTATACAGATGTAAGATTCATCCTTCATATCTTAAAGAAACAAAATACTCTCAAGAACCCATCCATATCAACGTTCAGAAACCTTTAAGATCCATTATCTATTGTTTGAAGACAAAGAATGAAGCAAACAGGTAGTTTTTATTTTGGGTTTTTATTTTGGGTATGACGTTTTCATTGCTGTGTCCTTATCATGGAGCCGACGCAATTCCACTTCCACTTCCTCCTTCTAAAATAAAAAAAAAATCAGATTATCTTTACCTATCTTACCTATCAACAAAGGGTCGTATTTTTTCTATATTTTCTACTGAGTTGATACGTTTAGATATATCTAATATATTTCAATGTTATCCTGTTTTTATTTTTTAACTGGAAGAACAAAGTTACTTGTCCAAGTGAGTTTAGAGCTGCCATCGAGTTCTGATTTCTACCTGCTGATCTCTGCCTAATATTATTTCCTAATATTATTCCCGAAGTAAATAGTAGTAAGGTAAGGTAGGGGTGATCTTTTTTGGAAATTAGTTTAATTTGGTTTCATTTCAAGCATATGGCGCCTCTGTTAAAAATTGAGCCTTCCTTGCAGCAGCTGGGTCTGTACTTTCAATGATCATTTTTACTATCTCTTGAAGTTCTCGTATGGTTCTCGAAGCTCCCGTATGGTTCTTGAAAATCTCGAATGAATCTGTTAAAAACGGGCCCGGCCCTTCATTGGCAGCCGCTGTGTCTGTAATTCCCATAGCTACCCTCTCCATAAGAGCTTCAAAATATAATAATAATTTTCACCTTCTTCTACTGCGCGGTACACGTAGTTTTTGTTTGCACCTCCAACACATTCGTTGCTGTCTTTGTCATCACACGGCTTGTATCCAAACCCCATGCAATCCTCTGATTCTCCATAGTGGTCAAACTTGTCAGCGGCATGAGGATCACTCCAACATTCACCATAGTACTGTAGACCAAAATAATCGTGCCCTTTAGCGCTTGACTCCTTGGCACAGCGGCAAGCAAGTCTAAATAAAATCATAGAAACACATCACACATTGTCTCTAGCTAATCTCGGAAGGTTTTGTCAGGCAAAGACCCACTACCGAGCATGCGGTTATCACATTTTAAGAGGATTTGTTTACAGGAAACCAAAGATATGAAATCGGCAATACCATTGCTTTTCAACAAGAGTAGAAAAGTGAAGAGCTCTCGTTTTGTAGACAAGGGAACAGACGACAAAGAGAGGAATTCACTGGAAGATTAAAATGCGCAGGGAGCCAGATTGTTTTGCAAATGTCAATTAAAAGAATGAAACCAAAATAATATTGCGATTCTTAAATGATCGTCAGTTGCAAAATTATTGAATTTGACTTTAAAAAATAGCATTTTAACAAATGTTAAGCTATAAAAATGCAGAATGGAAACTGAGGGTAAAATTTCGGTTGCCATGCATGCGTGCGTCAAGAGCCATAGACAAATAGCTGTTTCAACAAAACGTCGGTAAGAGATGATTGTACAGCTCATCATAAACTTTAATCATCCTGACATGAAACTTCTCTTCCAAACTCTTCAAAAGCCCAATAGGGATGGCATTTTTGTAAGATCACTCTTCTAAATGATTATAACCAAAACCCTTTGGAGTTAAACTTCAAAACTCAGAGGTCAATTAAAGAGTTCTTTGCTCTCAATGTTGAAATAAATATTTGATCCCTGTTATATTTATTATCATCACAAGACACTGAAACACTTGCCTTTTTAGAAACTTTTCCCACTTGCCAGCTTCCCAGTCTATATTTTTCCTGTCACTGAAGATTTTTACAGAAAGCGCCCTGGCATTCGCTTTATCTTTAAAACATCCTACTTTCTCGTAGTTTACGTTACATTCTTCCGGTTCATCTGAGACGTCCTCTGATCCAAAGACAACAAACAACAGCAGAAGAAACCTTATTGCAGTCAAGCATTAGTTTAAAAAAAATGCTTTTAGTTCTACGGATTGGGGGACCAAGATGCCATTATTTTAACTATCATCTTCGATGCGAAGCTAAGAATATTGTAACTGACTAGACGTTGAGATGCTAGAAAATTGCTGATTCTATCTGTAGACCTGGCTGCCTGCCCTTTTTAGCCCTCTAGTTATTTCAGGTAGCCAGGCCCCCAATTCTATTCAACAATTAGATTATGAGTTCGAAATTTCTATGAGATAGTTGATGCGGCCGAAGGCCGCATCAACTATCGCCTCATAGAAATCGAGAGCGAATAATATAATTGTTTTAGTAGAATTCTAAACGAAATTTCCTTTAAATAACGATTCCAATTATTTCTGGTTAGTATTGAACTTCACTCTTTAGATAGTTAACTGAATTAATTGTCAATTTGACATTTGCAGTTGTGTACGCGCGCTTATCAGTTTAATTTTCTATCAAAACGTTCGGGCTTTTTTTTAATTCAAGAAACTGTAAATCCTCTCCTTTTAGTCTTCTCGAAAATTTTGTTTATTCATTTGTTTCTAAATGTTCTTTCAAAACTTCAGCGAAACGAGAAAACGTTACACTTTTGTCGACCACAACAAGCCACTAAACACTAGTGTGCAATGGATCAGCCAATCAGGTTACAGCATTTGCATTACATACCGTATACTAGTAGAATTCTACTAATCATATTTAATAAATTCTCAGCTCCGACTATTGCATTTCTAGCTTTTTGATTGGCTAAAAAACTCCGATTATGAGCCAATAGTCGGAGTTTTACGTCATATGGAAAATAGTGCGCCAAGTTTATAGCCAAGCCAAGCCCCCTATAATGGCCGAAATAAAATCGGCAAAACCCGGTTTGAGAATTTACTAAAACAATTATTCCATTCGCCCTTGTTGGATACATATGAAGTGATATAGGCTCATGGAATAATTGTTATATAGCTTTTTAACATATTTCTATAAGGCCAAGGGGGAATAAAGCTTGTGTTCCACCCACCCCAGCTCCTCTTCTCCCCCGTAGTACTTTCGACACCAAATTGAATACCGCTATATGTAGGCTTATACAGAAAGACATTATTCGAGGGTTTCCATTTTTGGTATCAATTAAATTTCGTTCTCTATAACAATTGAAATGAATATCTATATACTAACCTTCCTCCAGAAACGAGCGAAAAATCTGTTCGAATTCCTTGTCGTTCTTGATGTCTGATATTCAAAGTTATATTTTATTACTGACTTAAACTATGGTCTGCAATACGGTGATGCATCGTTATATGCTCCTCTACAAGCCTTTGCCGTGACCTAAGGCCTAGTGCTTAGGTTGCCCTAGAGAGTCAAAGAAACTGGGTTTACGAGCACCATTTCACAGTTATCATTGGCCTGAAGGAAAAGCTCATTCGGTCATTTGGTTATTCACTAGGACCCTAGAGATGGGATTTTCGAGGTTTCACAGGAGAAAGACGAGAAATCCTTAGATGGAATATTATTAGAAAAGCTATGCGAAATTTGCTAACAGACACAGAAGGCAATCTCCGTCAGGCTTTTGAGACCATGCACGGTAGACGTTTGACTTGAATAGTTATTTGTCGCTTAGTGCCTCGCATTTCTATATCGCAGGTTTGAATTAATTACAAGGTAGGGACAATTAATACTGTGAGCTTAAGAACAAATTATACTAGCAGCAGCTGTAGCAACAAATAAAGATGGCAATAAAATAGCAAATTGCGATTACCTTTCAAAGACGATGATTGGACCATAACCACCGTCAGCAAAATCAGGCAGCCACTTGGTAATGTCAGGAAATTCATAGTCTGTGCTTAAAAAAAGTAAAAAAAATAAGTAAAAAAGGGCGACAGTTTATTAATAACACCTTTTTTCCTAAATTCATAATCATTTGCATTAAGCGGTAGAAAGCGAGACTGGCAAGCGAAGACCAAAGCTGTGCTACTAGTTTCTTTAATAAAATGTTAGCGAGGAAAATCGAAGTGAAATTTTATTTTTCTTATTGATATTTCTTCAAGACTTATACATATCTAGGAAATGAAAAAAAGACCGACATCAGAACATCTTCTTTCTCCATAAAAACTGTAAGGTTGATAAATCACACAAATTCAGTTATTAATACACGTATTTCTTCAACAAGAAAGTCACAACTGAATAAAATAAAGAAGAGGGCGCTTTATGTTGGCTCCACCTACAAAAGGCTTAAATATATGTATTGATTAAAATTGTAAGCAATAGAGTGAATGGTGGACCATGAAAAGTTGTTTTGCACGCTACTAAAAAGTTTCTTCGAGCAACGATGCTCGCTTTTTGTAGCATAAGACAAAATCAAGAAAAAAAAAAACAGTTCTATAATTTTACATGAATCTAGTAGGAAACCTACCTTCCTTGAGTGAAACCCTTTTTTTAGAATTTTCGTAAGGAGATTGGGCGCGGGGACAAAAGAAGCAGTGGCGATCGTTCTTCAAACAAAAAGCTGTTGAATGGGGAAATTTCGAAATTTAATGGGAAAAATTGTATCATCTTTTCCTTTTATAACTCCGGTAATGTTATCTTTTTACTATGCCATTTATCGGTTTATTGAAACACTTGCACAAATAACACGCTTTGATTCATCTTGGAGCAAATGATAAAATATCTAATTAAAAATAATTTTTCATCGATCTAGAATGTTTTTAAATTTGCCTAAAGAGGGTTCTACCTGGATGATAACACCTCTTGATGGTTACTAACTCCGCATTATGTTAAAATTAATAACAGAGGAATTTGACATCGATTGAGGTAGAAATTAAAGCTATGCTTTTCAAGTACTAGAGGACAAAATTCGATATTTAAATTGTTTAGATAACAGCTTAAACAATTTTAGCTTAAAACTTATCAATAAGAATCGTATGTTGTTTTCTCTTATCAGATTTTCCATAATAAAACAGAAAACGTTGAGTGGGCCCTCATCAGTACTAAGAGACATCACAAAACAAAAGAACGTGTCATCTTAAAAAAAACTCAGTGAATTAATTGTGTGTGTAGGAAGACCCATCCTTAAATGCCAATAAAAATGCGACACGTTATTTACACAAGCCTAAGCTAGCACTTCGTGATTGCCATTCATCTTCGTATTTTGCAGGAAGAAGAAGCTTAAAATAAAGTGAAATATTTCTCACCACTGCGAAACATTTTAAAACCATCAACTCCGTAAAAGTGAACGTTTTATTTCAACAGGGATGGACAACAACACGTGAAATTTGTGGTCCAGGACTAAGACGTTTCCTTACTATTAATCAGTTCCATCTGACGAAGTAAATGGTGCGACCTCTTAACTTCAACAATTATAAGTTTTCTATTTTATTAATATATATGATTATATATGCTTATTGAGAGTACTCAAGGTCCATATAAACACACAGAAAACCCCACAAAGTCAATATCCAGACAACTTGGCCAAATAGGCAAAGAAGAATAAAGAATTCATTATCAATGTTGCATGGCGACAAGGACCGCACCTAGAGGGGTGAGGGGAAGGGGAGGCTTCAGCCCCCTTCCCCCCTACCCCTACCTAGTTGTTCTCTATTCAGTTTGCATATGATTAAGTATAAGTCAGAGCTGAGATTAAAATGGGCAGCTGCGCTTTATAGACAAATTTATTATGGCTTTATAAGCATCTTTTACCTGTTTTGAGTGAACATTTTTATGTATTTTGCGTTTTATTTACCCTCTAGCAAATTAAAAGGGTTTTGCATATTATGATAATAGTTGTCCTCGAGGCGCGTATCATCATATAATGGTTTTCTAGTTGGCGCTATTCTGTAGTTGGAGGTGTTATGATTCTTTTTTTAAGTTTTTGATAACAATCCGTAGAACCTGGTAAACCTTTCAATATTCAGTTTCTTCTGTCAAGGAAAAGGTGGTATTTTAATTTACTATATGGCTGGCTCCGTGAGCGGGTAAAATTAACCAAATCCTGCGCTGTGATTGGCTACCCAAGCGGGCAAGATGGCGCTATCCTGTCCGCTCGGGATTACCCGCCACGTCCCCCAAGAAAATAGTGTTATTTTCCATATAATAAATCCTTTATTGACCAAACTTGTTCGCTCAAGATGGCTGGAAATTGGCCTCGTTCTTTGTTTTTGCGCAAAAAAAGAACTTGGCCAATATCCAGCCATCTTGATCTAAAGTTGACATTACATTTTACTAGGAGACGAAGGATTTTAGATGACCCAGTCGTCATGCCAGATGTGTTTCTCGCGTGGCTCGAGTCACAGAGCGTTAGTCAAAATTCCAACGGAGAAAAGACAATTAAGGAGCTAAGCAAACCACGACGACGATGTCAACACCACTAAACAAAAGATTTAATGAGCTTGTACATGTCTTTGCCGTCCTCTGCAAAACAACATAAAATGACTAAGTTTGTGCAGTCTGAGGAATGCCAACGACGACGGCTAGTCTTTTTTATTATCCAACTCTGCTTCCTGGAGTACAAATAACGCGCGAAACGAGTACAAATAACAGATATTTGTACTCGTCTCATTCCTCCCGGCCGCGTGAAGTTCAAAACCTTGGCAAGTCAGAATTTTGGGAAAAGAAATCGTTGGATAATAAATCTCTTATTAGACGTTTTGGTGTGTAGTATCGCTGTATATTTTTACTCGTTGTTTGTATTTTTACTCGCCCTACGGGCTCGTCAAAATACTGCACAACTCGTAAAAATATACAGCGATACTACACACCAAAACGTCTAATAAGATATATGTATTTCCATTTAGAATTGAATGCTTACTGCATATTTAGCCTGAGCACGTTTTTAGAACCATTGATCAATGGATTAATAAATTATTTTTCAGATTATTTTGTTGTTGTTGTCGTTGTTGTTTTGTTAGACGTGTAAAAAGCTGTTTATTTTTCACAGTTGTAAAATGCTGTAACGCTCTGTAGTTCTGCGTAGGTTGTTTACTTGTGGACGTTTATCAGTCATGCTCTGGCGCATGACAAACCAGGCTGTAGATACTGGAGGCCACAACTTCCAGGAACAGAGAAATCTCTGGATTAGGCGATGATTTCACTACCTAACACCAGCTATTAAATAACTATAACTCTCCGATTAATGGTTGCATGTGCCCATGAAATGACTGAGTTCTGTGTATTTTTCAGAATTAATGCGAACAGCGGCGGCTAATTTTTCGGATTTTTATTTGGAATAAATTGAACGCTGGCGTTATATCTTTTAGCTTGTGCAAGTTCTGAGTCCAATAGGCGCTCTGAACAGATCTCGTGGTCGCCGATGTCACAGACAAATATACAGAGAATTAAAAAATTACGTAAATTTTGTACGGGCGGTTAGGACGAGGTAGACTCAGAAGAAGTTACGTTTAGTATCGATCGATGACTTTCAATCGTCATGTGTCAGAGCATGACTGACAAACGTACGTCCACAAGTAAAAAACCTACGCAGAACTACAGAATGTTACAGCATTTTACAACTGTGAAAAATACACGTCTAACAAAACAACAACGACAACATCAAGCCTTGATCCATTGATCAATGGTTCTGAAAACGTGCTCAGGCTAAATACGAAAATATCCCGGGGTGTCCAATCGATGGAAAAAGCAGGGTTAGGGTTAGGGTTAGGGTTAGGGTCTGTTTACATGGAGGTGGGGGACCCCAGGAAGGTGAGGTAACCCGCCTAGGTGGGGTAACCCGCCTCTCCATATAATCTCTCATTTTTATTTGATCATGTTTACATGATAGGTGAGGTAACCCGCCTAGGCGGGTTGCCCGGTCTGCCAGGTAGGGTAACCCGCCTAGCCGGGGTCGCATTTTGCCATGTAAACGACTCAAGGTGGGGTAACCCGCCTAGCCGGGGTCGAGTTAATGTTACATTTGCAAGCGCGCCAAAGCGCGTAAAAATTTGAACCAGAACAATATGGCCGTTAACTGCCTCTGGCGGAGGCTTTGTATCATCAAAAGTGACAGTAAAACGCCACAGCATTGAAATGCTGCAGCGAGAGCAGAAAATAAAGATAAAATATCACTGACCGCCAAAATGCGTCGTTCGTCCGCCATTTTCAATGTTTACGTCAAGTAAAGTCACCCCGGGACCCCGGGGTTGTAAGTTTGCATGTAAACGCTGGCCATTTTTCGACCACGGCTAGGCGGGTTACCTCACCTACCTGGGGTCCCCCACCTCCATGTAAACAGGCCCTTAGACTGATATCAATCGATAAAATTCATTAATTGGTACCGATGGTATCGATCAATCGATGATCACAGAAATGCCTTTCATCGATTCCTATCAATTGAAAAGTTGCACTCGGCTCTGAACGTCCTTAGAAATAAAAGCAAGGCCAAAAAACGCCAAAACTTACCCTAATCCCAGAGGCTTTCTTTTATTCGTTATTGGGAAATTTTGCGACGCAAACCCCTTTTTCATTTTTTTTATTGGCACGAAGCGGTGAGAGCGCTGAAAGCCTCTGGTCGAGACCGTTGGGAACCTCACTTTCATGCCATCAGCTTTTGACCGTCGTTTCTGATTGGAGGATATTTTTAATTGCTCAACGAGTGATATGATTGGATCTGTGAACAAATTGTAAACACGATCCTCCTTTGTGATTGGTCAAAAGAAAATGAAATCTATGACAGCTGTCAAGTGCTGAGCCAGCATGAAAGTGAGATTCTCAACGATTTTGACCAGAGCCTTTCTTTTCCGTCTCGGCTTGGCGCTTCGATCAGCGCTTCGCGTCGCAAATTTCCAAATAAAAAAAAACGATAATATCAAAAGAACGCCTCTGGGACCAGGGTAGCCAAAACTAGAATGGCCAGTTTGTTGTTATTATGAAATTAACCAACGTCGTTTTCATCTTTTGCTTTTGTCCTACATACACACATAGATACCTATACTTTTTTGATAAGAGAGGCCTGAATGTGGCAACCTAAGGGCTGGTGTGGACCACCACTTGGCGCTTCTATTTGTATGTAGTTGTTGTACTAAGGGTAATTTGTTTAGTCGTTACTTGGTTAGGCATTGCTGCGTCAATCATTGTTTTGCAATGACTGTCATTATGCCGCTAATGTTACTTAATTTCATTGTTTCTGAAATGTATATCACCAGAATGCGGTTTCTGAGGTGGTATTAAACCAGTTTCTATCCTGGTCCCGGTTGCTCGAAAGCCGATTAGCACTAACGCACGATTAAATCATCCTAATACATGGAATAAATGTGTTCCTCGAAGCTCGATTAGCACTATCCAAGGATTAAAATGTAACAAAACTTACAGTTTGTTGATTTTCCTTTTATGTCTGGTCCAGTAAGGAAAGAAATGCAGTTTAAGCAGCCTTGCGACTTTTCCAAAATAGATGTTACTACTCTCTCAACGATGAGCCATCCCGTGTCCAGTTTTCCCGCAGTTTTTCACGACGCGGACGGACCGATGTTCGGCGATCCGCAAAATGTTTTACACATTTCCATTTTTTATTTTATTTTCCATTAACCACAAGAAAGATAAAAATAAATAAATAACGCAATACACTAGAAATTTAAGAGAACTTAAAGACGGCAACTTAACAATTTTGAAGGTGGTAATGGTAAGGAAGCCTATATAGAAGCCAGGGGCTTATGAACTATAGGCTTCCTGACAATCGAAGCGAAGCGAGAAATTATGAAAAATTTCAACATTTCCGTTCTCAGAGGTAGAAATATTTGCTTGCTAGCCGCTGTTATATAAAAGGACAGATCAGTGGTGGAATTAAAGGCTTTTCTTGCTTGATAAAGGCGAGTATTATGGACAAAATATTGTTAAAGTTTCATTTACTGTCGACCTTAATTGTTTTTCAAAAAGTTGTTTATCTCATTCGGCATAATTTAGACAATCAATCTCCGCTTTAGCTTCTTTTCTTAGTTTATGGCTTTCCTCTTTTCTTGAATTTTCCCCTAGCCAAACTTGCTTTTTTAATCCATCTGAATAAAGGCTGTTCTAAATTTCTAACATAGTAAATGGTTTGAACCCAGGAGTATCAGTAGTTCGTATAGTATGATCGTCCGGACGAGTGTAGTTCTGAGGAGAACTGTTGTTGGTGACTGACGTTTCGACAAGCTGAGCAGAAGTGATCTTCAGAGTCAAGTGAATAGTGTTTGTCAGTCGATGATGTTATAAGTTTGGTCCGTTGAAAGTGATTGGTCACTTTAGCCATGATGGTATTGGCTGAAAGACTCGTGTAAAGTTTGTCATCAGTCATTGGTCAGTTTCGATCCGTCTTTTGTTAGTCAAATTGCTAGCGTAGAGGTCCGTGTATAGTTAGTCAATTTAAGTCGGTCTGTTAGAAGTCCGTTTGTCAGTTTCGTTTGCGTCGTGAATAAGTCGTTTGTAAGGCGCCGGTAGCTGTTGACATCTGTTACGAGGCGCTTGTTCTAAGTTAGTGTACCAGCTTTCAAGAGTCAGTCGTTGAAAATAGTTCGTACTGTAGGTTAAGCATTGAGCAGTGTCCAAGTCAATGTTGTGGTTTGTCAGTTGATGATGTACAGCAATGTGATTGTTGGCATCACCATTTCTCGTGGCTCGTTTGTGTTCAGTCAGTCTCGTGTTCAGGTTTCTGCCTGTCTCGCCAATGTAGGAAGCCTGGCAGTCGGAGCATTTGATCTTGTAAACTGCTCCCTGTCTGTTGTTGGGTTCGTCCCTGTCTTTAACGTTGGTCAGTAATTGTCGTAACGTAGTCGTAGGTTTGTGGGCAACGCGGATGTTGTAGGGCTGTAGGATCCGTGAGATGGTCTCAGAAGTGCCCTTAATGTAAGGTATAGTCACTGTAGTAACAGGTGTCGGGTTCCTGTTCGTTGCGTCAGCTTCGGTAGGTCGGTATATGTTTCGTCTAATAAAGTCAGCGTTGTAGTTGTTCTTGTGAAAAACACGCTCAAGGTATTTGTTTTCGTCACGTAAACTGACACTATTCACTTGACTCTGAAGATCACTTCTGCTCAGGTTGTCGAAACGTCAGTCACCAACAACAGTTCTCCTCAGAACTACACTCGCCCGGACGATCATACTATACGAACTTCTAAATTTCTAAATTACAAAGAAGTAGGGCTGAAAATTAGACCGGTAACCATTTTCAAGAGCTCACTGATTTTCCACCTGTTCATGAATCAGTGAACCAGTGTTTATCTTGCACAGATTTTTTTATCACGACTCTCATTTTAATTTGAGCATTTTTATTGGTTCTTGCATACCTTGTTTAAATTTGACAGGCTGTAATGTAAACCTATTTTCTCCTGTCGCTTCCCGCGTCGACTAGCCAGTGCTATTTGCGGGAAGCGACCATTTTGTATTTTTCTTTTGTCAAATAGTAAATAAAGTTGAAAGTTGAAAGGAAATGTAGTTGACATAAAAGAATTTTACTTTCTTTTTCTTTTTACTCAGCAACAAGTTTGAATCAATTTTGTAGGAACCGTCATCCCTTCCCTCCCCTGCTGGTCCTTGTACTTCAGCATTTTCTCGCATCACAGACAGGTTGATGTCGGTTGATATGTCGGTCGAGTATCGGTCGAGATATCGGCCGACTGTCGGTGGTCGACATACCGGCCGATGTTATCGACCGATACTCGGTCGATATAGATGCACATGAGCCGCCGAAGGTCGGTAAAGTATCGGCCAACTGTCGGCCGAGTGGCGGTGAAGTATCGGCCAACTGTCGGCCGACATGCGTGTCGGTTGACGTCGGTCGATATGTCGGTGGAATCTCGGCCGACATATCGGCCGAGTATCGGTCGATAATATCGACCGATACTTGGTCGACAGATGCCTTAAGTACAATTTGTATTTATTTATTTATTTATTTATTTATTTATTTATTTATATACTATGTTTAAACAGGCACACCTAATTCAGCAGTGCTGGTTTAAATAGAGGCCTGTATAGTACAATCACGTTAACACACTTCACAACAGGTTACGTATGGAGAAGCCATGTTGGTGCCCATCCGGATGGGCACCAACATGGCGGCAAGAAACCAACAGAAACATCTGCCACTGAGTTTTGCTACAAAAAGGGAAATTTGTCTGTCGAGGAACTCAAAAACGATTAAAATAATACTTTTTCCAATGCAAGAACTGTTCAGATGGCCAAATTTCCCGAAATAAGTCCCGAAATAAGTCACTTTTTAAACACCTCGCCCTCATGGAAATGCCGCGTCATGCAAAAGCTTAGAAATTGAACCGTAGTCTATCACAAAACTAAGAACCCATTCGGAACAAAAATTTGTATGAATATTAGTTTTCAGCTGCTCTTATACATCATTAAATTAAAATATCAGGAGGATCAATAGTTGTGTAGTTTGAATTTTAGTGACGTCATGTGAAAACCGGCAATAGCTACATGTGTCCCAGGAAAACAACCTGGCATGCACAAGAAGACTTAGTTAAGTAGCTGTAGTAAGAAATGTGTCTAAGTTTCTTTTCGGTTACCCAGAGAACAAGCACGCTGTACTTGCTTAGCTAGATCATGAGCAAACAAACTACTATGCCTTCCTTTAGTTAATTGATGTGACACTGGTGCAAAAAAAATTGTTCAACAATAGATAAAAAGACGGGATTAGGAGGTCACAAATGGCAAACTGTCAAGACGGTCATTGAATGGCGTTTGAATAACTCTGAAGTAAAAGCATTACCCAGCCGTTGTTTGTAGACTATAAGAAATCATGTCAGACTCATAGGCGACTACAAATTACTCTTTTCGGAATGGGAATTGTCAAGAAGGTCATTAAATGGTGTTTAAATAACTACTGGATGAAAAATGTATGAAAATGTAAAAATTCTTAGTTTATCGCACCTGCTTTTAAAAATATGCTTTTTCCGTAAGCTTAGATGTAGAATATTTAACAGTATTCAGTAAGTATTCAGTAAACAAGGTGAAGACAAGAACATTTTTAAGAGCAAGATGAATTAACTTAGGCTAAGGTGACCACTTTCACAGAACAAACACTTTCTTTAACGTGAGGCCACAGCACCTCACAAACAACCTGGCACAAAAGACTCATTTACGTGTAGCTGTACTAGGAATTTCTCTAATGTGAAGTTTCGTTTTGCTACCAAAAGTACAACTAATCTGTACTTGCTGGCAGAATAAAATAGCAGAATAAAAAAGTTTAAAAGT
>OZ026598.1:35322571-35345071 GCA_964020085.1 Micromussa lordhowensis | reverse complement strand
AGCTGTGGATCCATGAGGCGATAGCCGAGTGGATCCGCAGACTGCTTTGACAATGTGATGACGAAATTCATTGTCAATAATAGGACAGACTCATTAAAAACTGACATCAATTTGTTTTTTACGATAACAAATGGTCGAATTGCCTGCTCTCGCTCGCTGACGCGTCGCACGAATTTCAAATTCATGTGTCTGTCCGCATATTGACGATAAAAATTAGCCAATCAGCGCGCGAGAATTTCTGCAGTTATCGTAAAATGGTTGTTTCAAGAGCTTTATAGTTCGCTTCTGTATACCGCGTGAAAGTGTTTGGATTAGTATTCTAAAATCCTCCAAAGTCAGTTTGCCAGTGTCGCCCACACTTATTTACCGATAAGGTATTTAAGGACGTGTTAGTTAGATTGTCCTTGACAGAAATCCGAGGAATTAAAGATTAAAGATTCCTAGTTTGTTTTTAGCTCACCTGCTCTCCGAAAAAGCCGTCCTCCCGAGCCAGCAGTGATGGTGAACAGCAGTAAGCAAGTAGCTATTAACTGCATTGTTTGAAACTGCAATGAACAAAAAAAAGGAACCACCTATATAACTACCAAACACAATGATGGCATGAATAATAATAATAATAATAATAATAATAATAATAATAGATTTTTATAGCGCCAGTGTCCCTTTACAATATCAGTTTAAAATATCTAAAAATTAAAAACACCAGTTTAAAATTGCAAAAAGGCTTTTTAAAAAAGAAACGTTTTGAGTCTATTTTTTAAAACGGGCGGACGAATATTTCTTATTCATTCCATAGTGTAGGCGCTGCCACGGAGAAGGATCTTGCGCCATGGATTTTCAAGTTATAAGACGAAGTTAAAAGAAGATGCTTAGATGATGAGCGTAGTTGACGTGATGGAGTGTAGGATAAATACATACTTTAT
Organism: Micromussa lordhowensis; assembly: GCA_964020085.1. Classification (NCBI taxonomy): domain Eukaryota; kingdom Metazoa; phylum Cnidaria; class Anthozoa; order Scleractinia; family Lobophylliidae; genus Micromussa; species Micromussa lordhowensis. Next base: position 35,344,148 of record OZ026598.1, on the reverse strand, counting down.
TTATGTATTTCAACACGATGAAATCTTCAGTGAATTATTATAATAGTATGAAAAAGAAGTTCAATTATAAGTACACTGTTTTATGCATATCACCCCTTCCTTTTCATATAACTCCTCCCCCCCCCCCGGTTAAGTGGCGCCTTTCGCTAGACATTTTCCTAACAACATTGTTCTTCTTTTTCAATTGGTTCAGATTAAATGGCGGCATCTTTCGGGAAAGATATCTGATGCGTGGGTTAACATACGTAAGAGCCGCTTTTAAAATATACCATTTATAAATTCCCGGACACTCTATGACTGACAAACAATTCTTAATTTTTGACAGCCTTTAATCCCTCATCTCATAAAATGTCAATGAAGATTAGTGTAGGGTTTCCGCGGTGGAGTGATTTAAATTTTAAATGGATCATATTTAATTTGTAATAGCTGGGTTTTAAACACTGCCAAGATACTCTGAGGCTATTTCATTCCTTCCGTTGAATTTGTTTAGATACATCACAGGCGGCCCAAGCTCAAAATGTTCGACTACGCGAAAACGTGACGTCAGCATATGGACAACGGTTTGAATTTATAAAGGTTTGTATGGGATCGCAACGGCTTTTTAAAAAAAGTCACTTATTGGTATGTTTTGCTAATAAAGTCTACTTACCCTATTGCAGTGTGGTATTCTTTGTTGTTTGTCAGCTAGCTCCTCAGGCCGATCCGAAGCGATTTTGGCGAGTTATTGTTCTGTGCGTTTCCACTACTAAAAGAAAGACAAGGCTGCACACTGATTTCCGGAGTGCCCGCCGCTCGAAGCGAATAAATCCACCGAAAATAACCCTGCCGACTCAATTCCTCCATAGAATCGAAGAAGAGATGTTGAAGCTCCATTTCAGTTCACTCGCTACGCGATTCCGTCCACAACGACTTCGCGACGGTACATTTTTTTTCCAAATTTCTTCGCTCGCAACTGCACAAAACGGCTCGTGTAGCCAACCCGGACACACTCGCGGTTGGCAAAGTACACTGGGTGACTATAATTAGCCCGACCAGGGGTAGGCAGCGACTCGTGACAAATGCTTTGTCACGACAAATAGTCGCTGCCTACCCCTGGTCGATCCCATACAAACCTTTATAAATTCAAACCGTTGTCCATATGCTGACGTCACGTTTTCGCGTAGTCGAATTCGTCGTTATGTAATATATGCCATACTGAGCGTTCGCATCAAAGTGAAAAAAAAAAAAAAAAAAAAACTCCTAACATTTTGAGCTTGGGCCGCCTGTGGATACATATAAAAATCTGAACATTCTGGACAGACTGTTGACAGTTGCCTCATTCACAAACGCTTTCATTCCTAAACCCCGAACAACAGAAAATATGTCCTGAACAACCGGCCCCCGTAAGTCATTGTTGTGATTCCAGCATTGTAACTCTATGTACAAGTGCTGGAGCGGAACATTGTGAATAAGACAGCTGATAAGAAAGCACTCTTATTGGCAAAAATATCATCAATGGCAGTGTTTTCTGGTCACAGAACTAAGTGCGATCTTTGCATTAAGCAGCGTCAAGAGAACCAATTGACAAATAATTTAATAACACCCTAAACTCTGACGATTCTAAAACATTGCATGACATTTCCTTTGTCATATCAGTATTGCCCAGGATACGTTCCGTACGAACTGTACGGGGAGGAAAGAAATAAAAGAAATCAAAACCCAAATTACGAAATTTCTATACAAACAATTTACCTGCAATAGTTGAAGAGGGAACAATGAAGCACACTGCATGACCGCTAAAAATTCTGCCGCAGAACGGCAGCTGAAAACGTCTGTCGAAGCAGTTAAAAGTAAGCGTAGTTTTTTTTCTAGAAAACTCGGAACAACTCTTCGTTTATGAGGTACTCACTAACCCACTTCTAAAATGACACCCCTCGATAAAGGAATGTAAGTGTTATTTCATTTCCCTTCTACACTAATTAAACTGGCGCATTGGTAAATGACAGGAATGTGACAGTGGCGTCAAATTATGTTTGTCATTCAAAAACAAGCACTGAGTCTAGAAACCTTTTAGAAGAAATATGCAATTGCATCTATCCTGTTGGCAACATAATTTTTCTCTGGGAGCGACAAGGAAAACGTTTGGCATACACTTTGCTCTGCATCGCGGTACCAATATCTGATGTTCTACCTATCAACTCAAATACGTTTTATGATTGGAGGAGAGCGCGTCACGTGTCATAGGTCAAGACTCACAAGAGCGAACAAAACTCACTAAATCCCTAGGGAAACAACAACTTGAACTTTCGACTCGCACGTGATCAGGTCGTGCAACTTCAAACCGCGGCAAATTTGTGGTGCCAGCTGGCGTCAAGCAAATAATTTTTTCGCAGTTTTTTTTTTCTAAGTTTGGCTTTTTTCTAATTTTAGTGGCATATCACGTGAGTTAGCTTGGACCATTATTAATATTTTGGTGAGTCTGTTCAAGCCAAAATATCCCCGGCAAGACCAAACGAGCAAGTCATATCAGGTCGCTGACTTGATATCGTAGGATATCAGAACGGTAGCTAGAAGTCTGGATGGTTGATTAATTTGGGATCTTTATATAGACACGAGTGTTTTTTTTTCTGGGAAATACACAACTGATCGCAGAATTTTTATAAAACTACATCCGGGACCCGAGTGGGGCTCGCATAGTGAGGATACGGTTGGCACCAGTACCCTCTTTTTCGCGGTTGTTGTGCAAAGAGTCAGTTTATTTATGGAATAAAAAGGAACATTAGACGATGGCTTCAAGATATGAGCTGTATTTTCTCGGGTAAAAACGATATTATTCTCACTAGCTGTGCTCTTTCGTAAAACATTGCTTTTACCAGCTCGAAAATATAATTCATATCTTCTCGCCACTGTATTTTAGATTGATTTACACTCACTTCCGTTGCTTTTTATGATTTGTATTTAAGTGCATAAAATACAAACAAAATGAAGTAGTATACATAGTCAAACATTAGAATACCGTAAGGGGATATGTTACGCAATTTTAAACCGATACAACTTTTTTTATTGAGAACCTAATGAAGTGGAATTTATTATTGGATACTAAGAAAAGCATTTACTCGGAGAGTACTAAGACAGGTCAATTTGTTTCGATCTCCACCAGATTTGACCATCCCTATTACGCTTAAAATTTGTTTTTTGACTCTTTGGTGATGCTTTCTTCCTGTATTACCACAAGATTTGAACTTCCTTCATTTAAGATTGGTTTTGAAATGATCGATTGCCAAAATTAAGAACATTTTGTATGCTATTTTAACAAGAGAGAGAAAGTCTCAAATATGAATTCTAGCAAATGAGAGCCAAGTAATAAGTAATGGTAATAGGACTGAGTGGAGTCCAATTCGGTCTGTAATAATACGAGTGATAACAAAATCGGACGACCGCGCAGCGGGAGTCAGATTTTGTTTATCCGACGAGACCGAATTGGACGACACGAAGTCCTATTACCAATTAATCATAAAAATTACAATTTCCGAGAAAAGAAGAATAGCCAATTTATGAAAGAAAAGAACATTTGCATTAAAATACTGACAAAGGAAGCGTAAATTGTTTCATGTCGTTCTGAAATTGAGTTTGGTTGATTTAACTATAACTTTGAATGTGATTGGTTGATTTAAACTACATCTTTGAATGTGATTGGCGTATTGAACTGTGCGATAACAAACTGTCCAATAGCAAACTGTCCGATAACACTTGGCAAGTGAATTAGTGGAAAATGGGAGTTTTTAAAACCAATCACAATCGAGGAAATTGTAATTTTTATGATTAAAAAGGTAATTAATCAGCTTAACAGATAGACATTAAGACTTAAAGGCACAGTATATCCGAGAAAAAGTAATAGATTTACGTGCATATTTAAATATATACCATCTTATACTAGGACAATGTACAGTAAAGCAGTAAGTTCTCGACATGAAAGTTACATAATTTAGACCGATGAACACATTGATTCTGTACTTGTTCTTTGACGAAATATACCGCGATGGTAAAAAAAAATCATAAGTGAAAATTAGGTCATCTTAGAAGTTTATGATCCATTACAGACTGATGGTTATTTATACTGATGTAAAGCTTATTATTCAAGAGAATGCAGTGCACTCTTTTGTTTTATTCCAACATGCCACGTGCAAATAACGTGCACTTGGTGTGCAGTAAAGTAATCCGTGACTATTTATTCTACGACTGAATTCGGCTTTACCATATGAACTATTTAAAAAGCAAACTAACCTAAGTTATATGAAAATATATCGTATTACAAATGGTTAACTACAACGCTATAATCACTTCAGAGTCTTCTGTCTTCCGCCAACTGTATCGTGCATTATTATATGGCTAATACTCCTCTGGATTCACTTCACCAGTACCACTTGCAGGGTCAGATTCTGAAAAAGAGAACACGGTACATGTAACATGAGACAAAACGGAAGTAGCCCCACTCTTCAAAGTCCTCCCTCAATGGTACATCATGGACAGAAAGTCAGAAACCACAACAACGTAACGCTCAACATTTATTTTGCAAACATGTGTACCTAGGCTGTTCTAAAATATCATTGAAGCCCACTTTATCTCTTTACATGTATCCTAAATTTATCAGTATAAGCCTCTCCACACCCCCCCCCCCCCCCCCACCCCCGCTTTGGCTTTGTAAAGGCCCAATGTGTACTCAAGATAGCTATATAAAAGCCTCATTCACAAGGCAATAAAGAGACTGAATTTCAACTAAGTCAATGCAGTTCACATCAAGCGCGGGAAAAACCTGCAACCCGCGGAAAAAAGCGGGAAAACAGGCAGTTAGCGTCTCTCTTACGTGCTTTAAAGTAAGCGCAACCGACCCGCATGACTAAAACCAGGGCGCTTGGTGTCTCTTTTGCATCGCCTTGATTGATTGACATTTTAGCATGTTTGTACATACATGCATACATACATACATACATACATACATACATACTTTATTCACTTTCCTCACGGAGGCTTTTCAATGCATACATTACTTTATTTACCCTCAGATTTTAGAATGGCTTACGCGGCTAATGTCTCCGAGCATTTAACCATCAGATGAGAGATACGATAGAACACCATACCGGGAACTACGTCCCTATTCTTTTCGCACAGTGTGTGGGTTCTTTTACGTCCCAGAGAATAAATCATGAAGAATTGTGAGGCGGGTGCTACAGTTTATCGTCCGAACCATTTGCAGATGTCACTAGAAAGGCAGCTCTTTCTCCTCAGTTATTTAAAGACCCCGAGTGTTTGTCCGGCCGGAGTTTGAACCCGCGACCTTCCGCACGTTAGTCCGGAACTCTACCTACTGAGCTAACCGGTCGGCGGTTAGCTAAGTATGTCACGACTCACGAGAGGCTTAGAGGCTTTCAATTAAACAGAAATTGAAAAGTAAGTTATAAAATACATATCTATGGGTCACGGAAAAATGATACAATCTGGTTGGTTGGTAGGTTGTTGTCAAAGCAGTTGGGGCAAATATGTAGTGACGTCACATAGTCCTATTGCCAGTTAAGCTATGCCATACCTTCCTCGGTAAGAGCTTCCAATTTCTTCTGGAAATTATCGTTTGCAGTGCCTTGATTAAGACTCATTTCTGAGAAAGAAAACAAACATGCGTCAATAACAGCGTTCTTAATCGGTGAGTGTGTTGAGAGAAACATAAGCCGAAAACTGCGGAAGTAGTTTATAACCCACCGATCTTTGTTGTCACTAAACTAACCTGGCCACTGTCGGCAAAATAAGACTAAGGCCAAATCATAGAAAAAACGGCTTGGAAATTCAATCATAGAACAACTCAACTCAACATAAATGTCCTAAATAAACTCGATTTTTGTGCATTCTTTACAGTGTTTACAATAGTTAGTATTATAACTATGAAAAGAGAAATATAAAGATAGGGAAAAGACTTATAAGATATGTGCGTGGTAACCAGCTGAGTACTTATTGGCTTTGGAGCTGGCTATCGCTATATTAAGTTATATGCGGTAGTCACAAAAGTACATTACAGAAAAATACATTACTGAAAATACACTACAGAAAAATATAGACACATTACTCCTAAACAGGGGTAATGTATATATTTAAGGCAGGTAAGGTAGATCTAATCTGGAGGTCGTGGGTTCGATTCCCACCGAGGTCAAAATATTTTTTCTTTGCCTCTTGTGGTTCCCTGATTCCCTTCACTATGGCTAACGCCCAGTGGGTTATTCATGGGTTTAATCAGCACTTGAATTTACATTTCAGAGTTAATTCTCTGTTCCACCATTTGTGTTCATAGTGCTACGCGGCACAACATTCACAGGTACCCTTACTTTCTCTTCGCCGCGATTTACCACCTAAATCGTCCCCGACTTTCTCTGTCCGACCTCGTAGCTCAGTCGGCAGAGTAACGGTAGATCTAATCTGGAGGTCGTGGGTTCGATTCCCACCGAGGTCAAAAGATTTTTTCTTTGCCTCGTGTGGTTCCCTGATTCCCTTCACTAGGGCTAACGCCCAGTGGGTTATTCATGGGTTTAATCAGCACTTGAATTTACACTTCAGAGTTAATTCTCTGTTCCACCATTAAGGTATATATAGCCACCCCTAAGCAGGGGTTTCTCTTCAAAGTACTCTACAATCTCCTGAAGTCTTGTCTAAGTCTAAGTCCTCACCATTTTTTCTGAGGTCTTGTATCGTTTCTTCAAGGTCCTCGAGGTCCGTTTTGTATTCTTGAAAAGAAAGGCAAAAACAAGCAAATTTTCTAATTTTCTTTCGATGTCCACTTTTCTTTATTTCAGAGCAATCGAGGAGCAGGTGTAAATCGTAACTCTTTGTGGGAAACGGGGTGGCCTAAAGGTAGGCGTGTTAGACAGGATGTAAATTTACCCAAAGCATTTAACTCTCCGGTACTCATTTAGAACTACTCATGTGAGAGAGAAGGCTCCGTCAAAATGATTTTTTGTCCAACACTTGGCTCGCATCTGGATCACTCGATCTTGGGTGTAGCGGGCTAACCATTAGGTCCCACATACCCAGGGTGCTTTCCTTTATGCGAAACCGACCGGTCAGAGATCAGTGGGAATACCCGAGGAAACTGGAACGACATTTTCCGATTAAGCAGGGCCTACCAGTAGGAATGGCTCTTATCATTTTTTCTTCCTTTTCCGAATTCCCTAATTAGGGCAATGAACCGGTTTGTCAAAAATGGAACGGCGAATTTCGGTCGCAATATTCTGACCGAAATAAGTGGACTACCTCCAGAGGTGATCCCGAATATTCCGGTTGGAAGAAACCGAAACGGACCTTTCCATACGATTTCCGACCGAAATCTCAGAAATCTTTGGCATATATATAATGGAAAGCATTCCCTGAAACCGGGAAAATTCTGGTCTCTTCATCCTCTGATCTTACCTTTTTTCAGGGATATAGATTTAGCTTCCATCACCAAGACGCTGATAAGCAGCAAGAAACATACAAAGGATGTACGCATCTTGTTGTCTGCAAGCAGAGACAAATAAATAAATTTGATATCGATCGTTCAGATGATGATCTTCAACAAGAAACCAATATTGCCAGGGCAACGTTGAGGTCGATCTATTGACATCAGATGGTAGGCATTGCACTGTCTGGAAACCTCTTGATTGATTCCCAAGGTTATCCTAACTTAACTCTGATTTGGTACGGGCAAAGAGAACTTATTGGAATGCTAATCATCGACCCCAATGAAGGGAGGCGAGTGGATTCAAGAATACATGCATGTATCCGGCGAGGTGCAAATCAGGCCAAATTGTGATGACCAAAAGGCACCCATACTAGGTTGAAATCAGACGTAGGACAGTCCAGACCAGTTGCTCATTCAAGTCCCCAGTTTTCTCTCAGCGCAAAACAGATCTATCGTCGTTTGCGTGTAATTTATGTTGTTCGGTGAGACTGATGCAATGAATTTTACCGCATGACTTATGTACATGCTATCAATCCTCAAAGTCCAAAAGACACCGAAAATGTTCCATATATCGCACTATACCATTCTTTGGGACCCTAGCTAAGTTAGCCACTTACCCCAAATAATGGACTTTTGGAAAGCTTTCTCGGACGCTTTCTACGCTAAGCTATGAGCTAGTACGCCGCCTTTTGTTTGATTCATTTAATGGATTTTAAGCGAGTGAATATATTATTAAGGAATTCGGAGTCATGCAATGCGTTAAAAAGCGAAAAAACGCTTCCAGGCCTTCCATTGTCCACGATAAAACTTCAGTACGAAATTTGGAGCGAATCACGATAGAACGAGTGAGTTTAGAGTATAAAACTTTAAAAGGAGCATTTAAAGTTAAAGCTCCGGTTTTGAAAAAGTCAATAATCTTAACTCTCGATAAAAGTAAACATACTTCTGACACGAAAAATTAAGAGCCCGTCCTCGAAGTCAGAAATCCTTGTACCAATGATTGTAGCATTCATTCAATTTTTATCTGGCTGTTATCAAACTAAAAGTATCACAGGACAACTTTTAACAGCCATTTCCATTGCATTATACCAAGCGGTTTCAATTGTTTACTTTGGAAATTAAACATATATGCAAGCTGATCATGAAGTTTAATTTCTTTTCGACCGCTAATATTTTCGTCAAAAAGCCCCCCAAAAGATATCTATTAGAGCTGTTAAGTCAAAAAGAAGTTTCACATGGGCTCTCAATACTTTTGCTTTTGCTTAACTTTGAAATTTCATTCATTGCTGAAATGAGCTCAGAAATACCTCGTTGAATTTCTTATTTGTTGTCAGTTTTGAACAAAAACTCAAAGCCGATTTTTTTTTCCAAAACCGTGATGATTCAAGAAAGAGAAAGCTCACATCATCAAGATTGGACATGTTTGACATGTTTAGTTTCTTTTCCAATTCAGAAGAAAGCGAAGTGGAATAAAGGGAACGAAATTTAGTAACTTGGTGTTGAAAGAATGCAGTTATTGATTCGTTCCATGTCAGAGGTTAATATTAGGCCTGTGAACCGAAAAAAACACTTTTCGTGGTTGATACAAAATCTCGCATACAACTTGGTATTTTGCATCTAAACTCATCTATAATTTCTAAATACAGTGTTTCTGTCTACATCTTATAATACGATTCGTAGTCATATCTCTTTTAAAGCCTGAATTATGCCGGTACCAAAACCTTAACCTGCATAATTTTATAAGTTTCTGGTTTTGCCTTATTTTCTGCAAGATGGAATCAATGTAAATTACCTTTTCTACAGCCAAGCTTGCACGTTTCCAACGCAACAAGTTGATAGTAGCAAAGAAGTTGCCTTCAGCGGACAGACCTAAAGGCGATGGCAAAGAATCTGCTCACCACCCAAAACTAATCTGTAGCTCTTTAACTCCTGATGGATAACAGCTTTGTTATGCAGGAATTTTTTCCTCCCCCGTATTTGCACAAGTATGGACTTTAATAAAGTGTTGTTAATACTTAACAAGCTCAAGAACGATATTTACTCAGAAGGTTTAACTTCAGAAGGTTTGAATTCCTTTGTAAATGAGGTGAAATTTCGTCGCAGAAAATTTCGCGATTTTCTTTAAAAATATAAACATTTTTATTAGTTAAAAAGTCTTATACTCGGCTCTTTGGTACGAAGTATGACCGATCAATGTGAGCCATATAGCGTGAGTCATGACCTTCATAAGCGACCTCCATCAGTCCCGGACAATTTTCATGCTAATGCTTTCGGTCTTTTCAAACAATCAAAGTCGTCAGAAAGCTTTCAATTAGCGAATGTAAGCCTGAGGTCTCAACCATTTTGTTGTTATTGTTTTTCCATCCTCTTTTTTTGCTTTTTACCGTGTCACATTCATATTACTGGATTTAGTCTTTTTTACTGATACCCTAACAGGTCAGGATACCGTAGCTCTCACAGGAGACGGGAGAAGGATGGAAAAGATCAGGTATAGATGCTGAAGCGAGAGATTTTGCCCCCCTGCCACTCCTCCCCTCCCTTCCCCACTCCTCCCCTCCCTTCCCACCCCTCCCCCCTCCTTATCTACACGACGACTGATCAAAGCACCGCCAAAATCAAGACTCGTTCCTTTTAAAAGAAACGAATGAAAGGCCTCGACAAACTAAAGAGTTAGTTTTCGACAACTATTTAGTTGGTGATAACAAAAATTTGTTTCTAGCCTTATTAAGACACGGTGTGTGAAGTTCAATAACTAAATCGGTCCAAACTGTGTGTGGAGTGAGAAGATATTGGCAAGAGTGAAACGGAGTCAAGAAATGGGTGTGTCCTTAATTTTTAATGAATATATCTTTTATCCATCAAAGCAACGGAAATACGTTGTATGTTACATATGCATATGATCCATCTACATTAACCTATTTTTCAAAGTGGAAAATTTCGCATTTTTTCTGTTCTGCTAACAAGTTTGTTAGTTTGTTCTTTATGGAGATCGATTCACTTGCGAGACCCTCAGTACTCCTCTGGGTTTATTGGAGGCCCAACTCCACTCCCGTCAGGAAAACCTAAAACAAAAGACGTACTGTTAGTATGTTACAACACAACTCAAGAGAAGATGACAATAGGACTGTTGTTGCTGCGCTGCTTTTTATCTTAAACGCATGGTTCAATTATAAATTCTGTATTTATTTATTTAGTTTCAGTCTCAATATTTTTGTTCTGCCATTGACAGTTTACATTCTAGTTTTTTACTCCTTTTCTTAAAATAAGCAAAATAGCTTCCTGGACTGCCTGCCAAATGTATGATAACTATATGTAATTTAGTAGTGTAAATTATAAAAGCAAATAAAATGAACTGAATTGAACTGAACTGAACTCCCATATAGGCCTTGTTCTTATGGTAATCCCTTTCAAGCAGAGATATCATCCAGTTCTCCGCGGATAATGTTACTTCGCGCGTTGTGTGGATGCTTACGTGGAAGATGGAAGTGAGTAAAACGCCGGTTGGGTTATCCACGCGAGTAAATTTGGCTACCCGGGGTTGGCTATTTCTACACCCCCAAAGGGATACTAAAATCAGGAGGGATCTAAAAATAACTTAAGGGAGTACGGAATAAGGCCTATATGAGTGTTACACTCTCGTATTCGTCATGCTCTCTTGCAAAAATAAAAAAAGTGCTAACTCACGTCGAAAAGTAAAAGGAAATGCTAGACGTCTGCGTCTAAGTCTATGAGTATTTCGATTCAATAATTCTGAGCCAAAGGGAGTTAACGATACGAAGAGTCATCGTTTGCTCTTATGTTTCGCCAACAATCACCCCTTCATTGTCTTTTTATTTAATTTTTCCCCTTGTTAGCCATTATCGTTTCCATTTCATTCCTTTTTTGATATCTACACCCCTCAACAAATCCTTTTGCAAACGAAAGTGGAAAGAGTGTAATGAAGTATATCAAAGGAAGCCATTTCCGTGAAACGTGATGTGCACTCTCTCTCACCCCCTGAGGGCTGGTTTTCGCTAGCGCACAAACGTAGGCACAAGCAACATAGGAAGACAGAGTAGAGCTTTTGTTGGTAAAATGTCCTAAAAAATGTGCTAATTATCTACCAACATCTTACTGCACCTAGGCCTGTATATGTCGGCTCAGTTTTTCGCTTATGCGTTAGTGAAAACCAGCCTTTTACTGTCATATTCTTACTTGGAACAATTTCATAAACATAGTTCATGTGAGCCGCTCCGGCACAAGCCTTGTCACGCGCAGTGTCGCATGTCTTGTATTCTGTGTTCACGCATTTGTCGTTTGAATGATACTTGAAAAAACGTTGAGCCGCGTCTGCACTGCTCCAGCATTCACCATAAAATTGAATTCCAAAGAAAACAAATTCTCTCTTGGATGCGGCTTCTGCACATCGACAAACAAGACTATGAGGTAATTGAAAAATAAAAAAGTCTTAATAAGGTCTGTAGTGTTGAAAAAATTCGTAGTTAGACGCGTACAGCAGCTCTTTACAAGGAGTTGGGAATTTACATGTCTAGTCACTAAAAAGATGATCATGCATGACCAATTTTTTAGTGAGGTTATGTTATTAGAAAGTGCATGCAGATCTGTTTGGGAAGATTATTTCAAAACTTTGGCTAGGCTTATGGCTAAACTGAACTTTGCACAGGCGGCACTCACAAATACTCAATGGGCCGCAGTTCATTGACTCAATTGGTTTCCATCCACACGTTATATTTCGGGGAAAAGAAGGGAAGTGTTGTAAAATAATATGTTTTTAGGCTGACAAAATGTTTTCACATAGCCGAAGGACTTTCACAGTTGCCATCAAGCCCTGTCTTTCTTTCTGCAGATTCTTATACGCATATGGAACAATTTACGTGGAAAGCAAACTTCAGTTAAAGGGCGTTACCAATACTCACTCAGGTAAATAAGTATCCCAATGTTTCCAATCTATTTTCCGACCACTGAACGATTTCCCCTTTTTCCGATCTTGAAATAATAGATCTCCCATAGCCCTCTTGGATGCCTTTCTCTTGTCGTTATAGCAACCAATCTTGGTGTATTTCACTGGGCAAGGGTTATCTGTAGATTAAATAGTGTTGGAAATTTTCGAAGTTCATTGACTAAAAATTGTCAAAATTTGATCAATACATATCTTTGACAACAAAACTGGCCATGAAGACTTGCTTTATAAATTTTCAGAAGTATCTCGTTAGTTACAAATACTCAGTATTTGACCCTGGTTACCTTAATCTTGTCACAAATCGACACAAAAGTCAGTATACATGCCTGTATTTCATAAGAATGTTCCTGAAAGAACCGACCAAAAGGGACTTAAGTATTTAAAGACTTTGAAATTCTGTGTGTTATATCGACGAACATTTTCAAGATATATATTTAGTGGTTTCTCCAAGACTTACAACCACTATTGAACATCAAGAATTATGCTCCACAAGAGAAGCTTTGAAATCAAAAGTATCTCGTTAAATATAGGCACGCCTCTGCAAGAAATGATTAGAGGTCTATAAAACATTAAATATATACCTGAAAAAACATGTTTTGCCCTAGGAACATCTTTCAAACCTGAAAATAATCAATAAAGTTACTGACTGTGCGGTCCGGCTTTCGAAAAATCTCAACGACTCGTTAATCAACAAAGGACAAAGATCCTTTATTTTTTATTTCTGACCAGCTTCGGTTTGGGGCGGCAGTGTTGACCGACTGCGAGGAAAAACTCTATCTATTAAAAATATATCAACCAAAATTGGTTAGGGCAAGACGAAACTAGAAATAAAGTCAATTATTATTCATTCAAATATTTCCCTGTTTCTGATTGATTAAAACCACACGCATAATTTACTATAACCGGCTGCTGTTCACCAAATTTGGAAAGATTCGCCATATTGAATCAATGGCGTCAAAAGTGCAGCCCGCTACAAATTATTGAACCGTTGACCGAGAAAACCTGGGGACGATATTATGTTATTTTTAGTGAGTGAAAAAAACAAAGAGCGAAATGGCGAAACTCCTTTAAGAACGGGGAAATATTTTGAATAAATAATAAATCAATTATTGAATTCGGCTTTCGTAGGATATAGAGAATTCTGCAGATCTCGGAGGGTATTATCCACTTCGGCCTTCGGCCTCTGTGGATAACACCCTCCTTGTTCTGCAGAATTCTTCATATCCTACTCAGCCTCATTCAATTGCTAAATATACCCCTTGTTAATTTTTCATGTACTGTGGTTTTTTTTTGTTGTTGTTGTTATTGTTTTTGCTTTTGTTGTTGTTCTTTTTAACTAGCTTTGAAAGAAAAAAAATTAAGAAAAAGAAATTGGATTTTTTTTCTCTCTGTATCTTTACTTTTCTGTTATGTTGTCTTTCAGGCCATCCAAAGGCGAAGTAAAAAAAGCAGCGGAAGAAGAGTAAATATGATATTTAGTTCCATTCTCTCCTGGTTGTAAGCGGGTCTGCCAATTCAATTATTTTATAAGAATTGACATACCCACATCATGACGGCTTGATATCATTTTAATGTGATCACCATAAGCAGCTGTGAGGTTGACAGGCCAAAGGACTCCGAGAATCCCGAGAAATATATGCGTGTTCATGACTGCCTATAATGGAAACAATGAAGATAATTATAATGAAAATAATTGTTACGCATCTGTTGTAAGTTAGACTAGGGCCTAAGCAAAATGTTTTCAAAAAAAGGAATAAAGTGTGAGAACTACAATCGAACTGCTGAACAATCCGTATTTACTTGAGGTGACGACATGTTTGTCTTTTCTCGATCGCGATCAACTTCTAAACAATTTATAACTTAGAGTAATCCAGTTAAATTCGTTATTCCTCATTGGTGAATATACCTTAATATAACATTCAGCAAGTTATTAAACTGAATATTGAGAAATTGGGGACTCCATGCAAAGATCAGCACTACAAAAGAATGTAAATACATTTAAAGTTAATATAAACCCTTTCTTAAAATTACCCAGATAAGTAAACAAAACGCTAATCAAGTCTAAAACGCAAAGAAATTGTTCTTTGGAACTGAATTATTAGTCAGAACAGCAAGTAATTGGTTTGTTGAACTCATGTCCAAAGATTTAGAATTATCGCTTCACCCATTGACTCGGAAACTTAGCTTGTCGTTGTGAAATTTCTACCACAGCGTTTTTCTCTCAAGATGCCTAAAACTACAAGGATTATTGAATATTCAATCCAAGGAGAAAAGAATATTATTTATTAGCTAGCAATCAAAATTGGACTTATAATTAAGCCCAAGCTTGATGAGCCCAATTTTGCTAAACCTTTCGCCAAGGATCACCAGAGTACCCAGTTAACTCCCTTTATCTGGTTTTCACATCAGCTCAAATATGAAGCGGCCTAGTTCTGTACAAACTATCAAACGTGCATACACAAATATTACAACGTTCCAAAAGCTCATTTTTATACCTCACTACGAGTTCCGCGTCCCAAGTTGCGGCTGTAAAAGGATCTTGAAAACATTAAACGCCTTTCTTGGACAGTGGTCCTAAAACT
Source organism: Micromussa lordhowensis (assembly GCA_964020085.1). Classification (NCBI taxonomy): domain Eukaryota; kingdom Metazoa; phylum Cnidaria; class Anthozoa; order Scleractinia; family Lobophylliidae; genus Micromussa; species Micromussa lordhowensis. The sequence continues at coordinate 35,329,147 of OZ026598.1, read as the reverse complement.
GTAAGCTCCATTCAGCTGAAAAGAACTTTAGTAAAGTTATTCGGATTCTCTGTGATGTTATGTGATTTAAAGGAACCGAAAGCATGCAGACAAGACACCAATAAATGATAATCCCAGGCTATTGTACCCTGACTGATGTAAATAACATGAGGCGAATCACGAAATTAAAACTCCTCCGCTCTATTCACGTGTCCTTCTTACTAATTGACCGCCGTTACGTTTGTTTGCTTGTATTTAAAAGAAAAAATCCATCCTATGATCTGATTGGACGGAAATGATTGACATGCAAGACTTGGCTTCATTAAACGCCTGCTTGAGAGCCATGTTGGGTTTCAACATTCGGGTTGCAAATAAACAAGCTAAATACTTCAAATAACACGGTTGTTACCAAGAAAACTCTCGAAAATAATTACAACCTTCCGACTGTAATTCTCATCAGTGGCGCATTTTGCGTGTCTGTTTGGTTCCACTCAGCTTAGTTTAGACTAACAAGAAGAAAGTTGGTGCTCATTTTCCCCTGATATTTACAACATTTTCGGTCAATAAAACGTCCCATGCTTCACTCAGCATATCGAAAATCACCTTTGCGCGCGAAAGTGTACTGTGAGGGAGCCGGGGCCGAGGGAAAGTCACGGTAAAGACTGGGCAGAAGCATTAAAACAAAATGGCGGTCTCGATGGTGGTGTTTGTGTTTTTATACGTTTTTCTGATGAGGATTCTCTATAAGATGTCCCGATTACTTGCTGAGTGGGTAAGAAATTTGGCATTGTGGCATATAGCTTTATTTATTTGTTGTGTTGGGTGACGAAGGGCTTGTAATATTCTTGTTTTATCGTTTCGTTCCTTGCTGTCCAAAGTTGCCAGGCGTCTTGACGGGTGAAGAACAAAATGAGAAACATTTGATAGGCACAATAATGCAACTGAAAAGTGAACAACTGGAGATAAGTGTACAGGTATCTATGGTGCTAAGTCTCTTTGACAGCTAGCAGCTTTCATGCTTTATTCAGCTTTATTTCTTTAAGGTTTAATAAGATACTCGTAAAAACAGTAAAAACTACATGTACATGTATACTAGATTCTAAGATTCTAAGCTGTTTTTATTTTCTTGTTCCAAGCTTGTAAGCTAACATGTAACTTGGAATGAGATCGTATTATAGTGCCAGGAAACATTTTAGGCTGATTGGTTATTTTCAAACAACTTGTTTGCAGTTGTAACGTTTTTGATTGTAAACCGGCAGAAGAACAAAATGAAACTGAAGGGAATTTTAAATGAGTTGTGTACGTATTACTTATCTACATGTCGGCGAAACATCCAGTTTCAAACTGATACATACATACATACACACTTTATTTGTCCTTTAAAGGCTTTTCAGAACAAAGATAGAAACTATGGACAATTCAATTAATTAATTCAGGGATCCATATTCGCAGTCGTCCTGTCGTCCCAGAAGACTACAGTTTGGCACGGACGACTGAGGTAACTCCAAAAGTCATCCTTTGGACAAGTTAGGTTTCGCTCAACCACAAAATATTTCAAAAAATTCCTATTCTATTTTATGTTGTACATTTTACAGTACAGGTCGAAGATATTGGGCCCAAAATGCGCGTGTAAAACACGCCTGCGTGTCAAACACGCACGCGTCAGCGTCTTTGACACGCACATGAAATACGCGCACAAACCAAAGTCATTAGTATTTATGAGTTAGCCTATTGTTCGCTTATTGTAGTTATTTTATTGTTAGTTTTGATAGCTGTTTGTCATCATGTTTCGCCAGACACAGCATCGATGCTCTCAAATTCAAGTTGAATTACATTATGTTGTATGTTGTATATTTCAAAAAATTCCTATTCTATTTTATGTTGTACATTTTACATGTACCTATGTTTGGGTACTTCTTATCCACTTAAATCGTTAAGAATAACAGAGAATAACATACAACGTTTTGTCTGCAATGAGGTCGTAAGTTTGGGTGCCATCTTTGACAGTGCAATATTTCCCACGAAATGATCGCAGGCTCAGTTTTCATGTTGTTAACTGCTGGCATCTTTCAGAGCAGTCCATTCGCAGAAAATGTGACAGTGACCAAGATGAGGCATGTTTTTGAAGGTTTGTCACAGCCTCTGGTGAAAAAGAACTCTGCACTCTTGTCTGGACGACCCAAGTTGGAACCAGGCAAGTAGGCCATCAGGCTTACTCACCCGGCTGACAACTCAGGAAAAAATGAATATGGATCCCTGTTAATTAATAAGTAACGAATTAAACAATTATTAATATGTAATAGAATAGAAATAACAAAAACAGAAGCAATTAAGTCTCTAAAAATTTGAAAACATCTGCAGGATTCTCAACATTGTTGCGCCTTATGTTCAGCAGATTTTTACCATGTTTTGGATCACACCTCCAGTAGTTTCCAACTTAAGATAAAAGCAGCTATATTCATATAGAACAACCCTCTTTGAATCAACAATTACACCATGTGAATCTAAAACTATCCTTATGAGTCTCACACTTTCACACTTTGCAGCATTTTGTTGTCACAATTAGCGTTTTTCTACTTATTATAAATTCTACTTTCAACACTTTGTAAATCAATCAAGTTCGATGACAGGAGAATCTGTCGAAACATGACTGTCTTTGAAACTTAAAAGTTTTGTCATTTCTTGAAATTCAATAGTCTAGAGGTATATGTACTGTAGATTTTCTTATAAATAAAATAATGAAATAGGTAATAAAAAGTGATATATTAGTTAAGTTAACACTTTACATTCATTTGAATCTTTTTAGGAAGAGTTTGCTCGATATATGCGACTTCAAAGGCAGTTAAACAAGTTAAACGAGGAGCTCTCCCAGTTAGGTAAAACAATAATTTGAGTGTGTTGACTATTTGGAAAATAATATTTGTTGTCACTCCTACTCAGAAAAAAAAAAGAAACATATATTTCAATTTTTAATGCTTCAAACTTCCAAAAGTATGGCAATGATCCACCTAAAGAAGTAAACCTCTGAAAATGACATGCATTAAAAGGCCTATAGACTTCAAATAAATTATAGAGCTTGCCGCCAAGCAGAGCATCATATTCATGTAGGAAAGAAAAGGAAACCCATGAATTGATAAATTTTCTCATGGTTTTAATTTTTAGCGGTATTGTTTGTGAGTGTATGTAAGACCCACAAAGATGACAACAAAGTCACGTAACATGCGGCCATACTCCAGCAAATAGGTTGAGTAGGACATGCAGCTTTGGTTTACACTGTATAGTGTACTTCTTTGGTATTGGACATGCATGTTATGCTCAATTTACACCTGTCAAAACAAGGTATCCACTGACCAGTATCACATGACCATATCAGGAGTTCAAGTTTTTTTTGTAAGTGCTGGTTTTTCGATTGGATCGTGAGCTCAAGCTAGGTCTACTTGCAGTAGTAATGTTGGTTGTTCAAAAGCCAGTTAATATGAATCCTAAGATTGAATTTAAAGTAAATTGAAGTAATGTGTATTTGTTTATTTATATGTTTTTTGCTGCTTATGCTTTGTGTAATTATTCAAACTCAGAAGGCCAAACTTATTCTGGGTTAGCTTAATCAGGCTTTGAACAACCTGGCCTGGAGCTCCGCTTTTAGGCTTGACTAAATCTACATATTATTAAGAAACCATGAAAAACAGCTAAAATAAAAATCTATACTTACCAAACTTTTTATCAGCTCATTTTAGAATGATGAAAATCACTACATGATGTAAGCTGAAAATAACCTGATGGTTTTGTTCATGCATAGATCATTCCAGATGTGAATCCAAGTCTAAGGATCATAACAAAAACTAATGCATTGTCAGCAACAATTAATTTATATTATTATACATCAGACTCACTATGAAAAATCTGATTGGTCGAGAGCATTCAATCAATTCACAATAGCTTGTGAACTTGACATGATAAATGTATTATCTGCTGCAGATAATGCATTTATCATGTCAAGTTCAACATCTGCCTGGTTACTAAGCCTCTTGGAGTGTTCTCCTCAGAAACAAAATGGCTGAACGCTTCGCTTCTGTTTCTGAGGATGAATTATGTGAAAAATGTATAATAAAACAATTATTGAATTTGGTTTTCGCATGATATCATGAATTATCAAAACCTCGTGTCGGTTTTGATAATTCATGATATCATGCTCAACCTCATCCAATAATTATTATTCTTTCAGTGAAGCAAAGAGGTGGTAAAGTATCAAGGAGACGGATAATTCTAACAGCAATTTTTATGGGAATTCTGGTTAGTTTGGTCATTTTTAAATTGAATTTTTGTGAGAATTTCTAAATTTGCAGCCAATCTAAATAAGCAAGGTGCAGTTGAACTATGCTATCTCAATATTCCCGCTACCTCGAACTCGGAACATTTCCCTTGGATATGTTTTTAGAGCCCCCACTCTCCCTACTCCTCTCTTTTGATATGGTTTGATATGAGTTTGATATGGCAGGGTTTAACTGTAACTGAATTTCAAAACTATAATAATGACTGAAATAAAGTAAATTGAAAGGATGGTGGTCAAATGTTTAGGGAGTGCACTGGATCCTGGATCTGAAAGCAGACCAGATGACTCAAGCCTTGGCTAGGATCAACCAATTATTAGCCACAGCCATTAAATGGAGACCAGACTCAATAGAGTGGCACTTAAATCTTAAGCCTACCCTCTCCACCAAGGAGTATATTTGGGAATTAAAAAACTATTAGATGAGTGCAAGCTGACAGAGTTTGGGGAGGGTGACACTGGGGTCAAAGCTGCATACCTTGATGCAGAAGAAACAATAGTAGCATTTTCAAAGTTTCCCTTAAATTTGGTGAATGATCTAGAAAAATGCAGCTTTTGCAAGCATCACTGCCAGTTGCTTCTGCTACCACAGAGAATGGGGCAATCTTCAACTCTAATATCACCTTGGACCTAACAACAGACTTGATCATATCAAATAAGGCCTGAAATCACCACTGCACGGACCCGCTACTGGGTTGGTTAAGACTAATAAGTTATGTTTTATATTTATTTAATCGAACATGATATGGCTTTTATGATCCTTGAGTAATTGATTAAACAGAAATTATGGAGGTATCTGGTTCTTACAGTTCCTCAGTAATTTACCATCTTTAATACCCACTGGCTGTTGTCAGTGAGTGTACTTCTTTTTCCAGTTACTTTTATTTACGTTTTTATGATTTGTTTCATCTCATTTCTAGGCTGCCTGCCACATTGCATTTCTCTTCACATACAGACTGGACCCTGTAGTAGTGTTACCTGTAGAGTGGTTCTATCCACTGAACAATATTCTGGCTTTCCCTACTGGAATTGCTGGTAAGTGTTGACTAAAAAGTGGCCCACCAAATCCAATATTATCCAGTGCTAGTAGCATGAAGCTACAAGGACAATAATGTTTACTTCCCAGGCAGGGTCATGCTTTGACTTCCATCATAGGGTGCATACGTGTATGTGGACCACATAATCTGTAGTCCACTGGCCATCCCTGGTGAAAATCTTTGAAGGATCTTCAAGGATCTTTGAGGATCTTCATGAGGATCTTTGTGAGGATCTTGATCAAGATCTTTAAAGATCCTGGTCAAGATCTTTAAGGATCCTCCAGGATCTTCAAGGATCTTTCAACTTTCTTGCCAGGATCTTGAAGGATCTTGCCAAGGATCTTGAAGGATCTTGAAGGATCCTGAAGGATCTTGACAAGATCTTGACAAGATCTTTTGCAAGATCCTCAAAGATCTTACCAAGATCCTGAAGAATCTTTAAGGATCCTCAAAGTTCCTGTTAAGATCCTTAAAGAACTTTGATAGACTTTTAGTTCTTGTCAAGATCTTTAAAGACTTTTGTAAGATCTTTAAAGACTTTTGTAAGATCTTTAAAGATCTTTGCAAGAACTTAAAAGATCTTTCAAGATCTTGACAAGTTCTTGTAAAGATCTTGAGAAGATCTTTTGCAAGATCCTCAAAGATCTTACCAAGGTCCTGAAGGATCTTAAAGGTTCTTCAAAGTTCCTGTCAAGATCTTTAAAGACTTTGTAAGATCTTCCAAGATCTCTGCAGGAACTTGAAAGATCACAGAAGATCCTTAAGGTTCCTTCAAGATCTTGGCAAGAACTTTAAAGATTGTGGTAAGAATTTTAAAGATCATTAAAAATCTTATCCAGGATCTTTGAGGATCTTGATAATTAAAAGAATTTTGCAAGATCACAGTAACAATTTAGCAAAGACCTTGAAATACCGTCAAAACTATCTGTGAAAATTGTTCAGTTCTGTTTATCAGATTCACACACAAGTTTCCCGTCACCAGATTTCAGTGGACTGGCCCCAATATTAAGTGTTTTAACAGAGGATTCCCCCCCCCACTGCAAACCAAAAAATGTTAAGTATTGACTGTAACAGTATACTTTATTTCTGTACTAATTCTTACAAAAATGTTCCTCAGTTGGGAAGCTAATATTATTTATATTCCCTTCATATTATTTGAGGTGTTTTCATCAAAAATACAAATCTGTCAGACTAATGAAACTACAATAATTATATATAATAGATTAATTTATT
>OZ026598.1:35282571-35320071 GCA_964020085.1 Micromussa lordhowensis | reverse complement strand
TCAACCACACTAAGTTTATTTAAATTAAGGGGCGGTTGGCGGCTGGTGTAATAAATGTATCAGGCGTAATTTTTTTCCTTCTCTCTTTCACAAAAAAACCGCCTGATCACAGGTTACCGCCATGCATGCAGCAACAACAACAAAGTGTAACACGATCGCCTTTACGCTTAAATTTCGCGCGAAAATTATCGGTTCTGATTGGTTGATTTAATTGGGATCAGTTGAGGTCAATGACGTGTGAAAAGTGGGCGGCATTCAAAATACCCAAGTTCTCTGGCAGGCGGTATTTATCGCGGCTTCGCCGCTCGCAAAGTCCCTCTCCCCATTCTCCTCGCGGCTTCGCCACTCGCTTGTCGGCTCTGCCGCGAAAACTTTATTTCGTGTGCGCCTACAATACCGCCAGCTACGCAGGCTATATCATATAAGTTCGTGTACTTCTGATAGCAACTACTCATAAAAACAGAAACACGCGTTCAGATCGACTTCTAAGGCATGCTTTTAACTGTTTTTGGTTTAAGTTATGATTGTAATACACAAAAGCTGATCGTAGACGAGAAGAAAGACCCAAGAGAGAAAAAGGTAGATCCAATTAAACGATCGGGTTTAGTGATAAGCTTACACTGTAAACATTGGAGTACAGATCATCAAAAACACTCTTTTAAGTCGAAATCCAGACGCCTTATGGTTCTTTATACTTACAATTTCTTGTAGAGCCAACAGATCCAGATTTTGTGGCTTTCAAACATCTTCAAACTGCCCTTCAAACTTCGTTCAGTGACCGTTGAAACGAGCGCCTTTCTCAGAACATTGCATCATGGGTTGTAGCAAACTCGTCCCCAGGGTCTCATCAACATTCAAATCCAAGATGGCGGTTCATGCGGTCCACCGAAATTCACCAAATTTAAAGGCCTGACACAGGCTGGAGAGTGTTCAGACATCATTTGAAGAAGAGTATAACTAGTATCACAAGAAATTATTCTTATAGAGTTAAAACTATCTACTTGTGAGAAGCATGGAATGGTACTGTTTATAAAGAAGTCTCATGTGCCAAGTGATTGTCATCTCTTTCTAATTCAACCTGTGTGTTCCTAAAAGGTACATTAGAATTCAGAATGCATATTTTCTTATGGAAAGCTGCCTACCACAATATTTTTTAATTAAGTTTGATGAAATATCGCCGTCTTATTCAGTTGTCACTTCAAAATGGAACTTAATCGAGTTTGGTTCTCCTCTATTGATACATTAGAGGAACTATGGAGCGAATCTGTTTTTGAACCCTGTCTTTACATTGTAATATACGAGACTGAGTCAGACCTGTTGTTGATTTGTAATAAACTGTAGCAACAATTATAAATAGTTCTAAGGTGTTCTAATTATATCAGCTGACAAGCTGATCGATAACATGCACTACTCTAAACAAGGTAAAGTCATGCATACCTGCTGGAAAATCTGACTTACTCTGCAAGATCCTCAACAAGGATCTTGAGAATCCTAAGAAAGATCCTGTTGACTCTTACCAAGGATCTTTGCAAGATCTTGATAAGATCCTTGAAGACCATGAAGGATCTTAGCAAAGATCTTTGCAATATCTTTGAAAAGATTCCTCAAAGATCTTTGAAAGATCCTCATATGATCCTCAAGGATCTTGAAGGATCCTAGCAAAGATCCTTTTGGGACCTTACCAAGGATCCTTGTAAGATCTTGATATAATCCTTGAAGATCCTGAAGGATATTAGGAAAGATCTTTGCAAGATCCTTGCAAAGATTCCTCAAAGATCTTTCAAAGATCCTCATATAATCCTTAAGGATCTTGAAGGATCCTAACAAAGATCCTTTTGGGATCTTACCAAGGATCGTTGCAAGATCTTGATAAGATCCTTGAAGATCCTGAAGGATCTTAGCAAAGATCTTTGCAAAATCCTTGCAAAGATTCCTCACAGATCTTTCAAAGATCCTTATGGAATCCTGAAGGATCTTGAAGGATCTTACCAAAGATCCTTTTGGGATCTTACCAAGGATCCTTGCAAGATCTTGATAAAATCCTTGAAGATCCTGAAGGATCTTAGCAAAGATCTTTGAAAGATCCTTACAAATATTCCTCAAAGATCTTTGAAAGATCTTCACAGAATCCTCAAGGATCTTAAAGGATCCTAGCAAAGATCCTTGAAAGATCTTTCCATTAAAGATCTTTGAATTTCTTTGAAAGATCTTTAAAGATCTTTAAAGGATCCTTAAAAGATCCTTATCTTTAAGGATCTTTGGCAGGTCCTTGAAGATCTATAAAGATCCTCAAAGATCCTGTCAGGATTTTCACCGGGGATAAGTCACGGTGTCTCCCTGGATTAGCTTTTAAACAATCAAATTAGAAATTAGTGAAAGGACAACTATACACATTGTTTGAGTGTTATTTCAACAGTTCAAACATGTAATAATCATTTGCAAGGTCTCTCATTTTCCCACCCTACTGAAGAAAGAGAGGTAGAACAGGAAGATGACAGAACCTTGGAACAAGGTTGTTTCAGTATTCTGCATTTTTTGTTTCCTCCTCCCACATCCCCCTCCCCCCCACCCACCACCACCAAAACAATTTCTGCATGTGATTATGAGGGAATTAAGTCCTTGAATATTGCTGAATGTCTCTGGAAAGTCTTTGAATAATGGACTGGTCCTTAAAAATAAGTTCTGATGTCTGACATTTGTGTGAAACGTGTAAATTCCTTGCAACTTTATTTCTCTTATTTTGTGATCAGTATTGAATAGGCAGTTGAATATATGCTCATTTGCTACATTTCAAGCTTTCCCAGTAGTTTGTCAGATTCACTTTTATTAATAGAAGAAAAACTCTGACTGCTAAGTATTTTAGGTACATGAAAACTCTTTGTTATTACTATTAATAGTTATTTTTCTGAATGCTACAGGTGCTATTGGACTTCCTTGCTGGATTGTCACATCAAATAAAATAATCTCCACAGTGCTAATTTAAAATGCGATGGAAAGTGGGATTCAGGCACGGATCCAGAATAAATGGTGACTGATTTCCGAAACAGCGAGTGCCTTCTAGAGGGGTCCAGGGCCGTGTTCCCTTAGGAAATGTTATAGATAGTTTTATTCCTAAGTCCACTTTTGGAGTTTCTCAGTAATTCTGAAATATCTGACCGATTTCCATAATACGGTGGAAACCGGTATGGATCCGCGCCTGGGATTGAAAGATCCTACCACGAATGATCACGAATCGGATGAACTTCCTCATCAGCTCTCTATTACTGAATTACAGTACAACTTGGTAAAACAAGAGCTGAACCACGTTTACTGGACAGGATTGTCTTCTGAATAAGGCTGAGAGTTCTGTGAACAAACTGTAATCAGAAGGATAGGAAAAGAACAAAGGACAACTGTGCACCACTGACTTAATTATAATTCCAATCTAAGCAATATGTGAAGACTGGTGCCTGTTCTGACTGAAAAGTAATACTTACTCTTTAATTAGGCATCCCTTAGGAAACACTCCTCGCCCACCCCTCGCCCGTCTACAAGTATGTCCAAACTTTTGTCTAGTAATTTTTCTCGTCAGCTGTCCATGTAGTCTCCTCCGCAGAGCCGCAGCCGTTATTAGGTTCGTCACGCAACGCTTCTCCCCCACTAACGCCGTTAGTGGGGGAGAAGCGTTGCGTGACGACCCTAATAACGACTGCGGAGGAGACTACAGTCCATGGGGCGGACCAGTTTTTCGTATCAAATCAAGGGACAAGCAGCGAGTACTACTCCATAAGGTGTTTTTGAATTCGAGTACTATTAACTTTCTTTTACTTGTCAAAAACGTTGAGAAAAACGTGAATAAGAACTGTATTTTTTTGCCGTTGGGACACCTTAGCAGTCGTTTACTTTAAGAAAATTCTGTTTTATTTCATTTTGTAAAACCTGTTCACTTATATGTAAATTATAGAGGATTCGTGAAAAACCGAGTGCCAGTGGATATTTCCGAGCACGGTTAAAAGGCGCGCAGAACTTCGTTCCATAGGCCGTTCCGAAATTCAACAGGGAACTGGGGCGAGTTTCAAATTTAAACCAATCGATAAACTGACACCACCACATGAAAGATCATGTCAAGATTGATCATTTGACCAAGTATGATGATTTTAGGGTGAGCAGAGACCAAGTTATGGACCTTGAAATATGGCTCAAAATCCATACAAACGTCTCTAATTTTGAGACAGCGTCCCCCAAAACCATATAAACTCTTAAAATTTTTCATGATTTCCGTGATACTCGTTAAAATGGGCAAACATAGTGATTTTCATCTCAGCTTCTTTCAAATAGTAGGTGCATGACGGGATTTTACAGTTGTCACAAAACTGATAAAAAATTTTAAATTTTGATTTCGGAACGGCCTATTCGGGATGTACGTGAACGCTAAACCAATGGCACAAACGGCAAACCGGTCGTTTACCGTAAACGTCATTCTTAACATCTTAGTCTCCACTGCCGATTGGAGAAAATATAACCCGTTTGACTGTGGTTATGCCAAGGGACAGACAAGGAAAGGCGTGAAAAGAGTGGAATGAGAAACAATTGTCTATCACTATGAAATTATGAAAATGTGTTGTTTTAGAATTGGTACCTTTAAGGGGTGGAAAAAATTTCAGGCTACGCTCACAAAAAAGGGGCTTGGTAGCTGTGGGGTTCTGTTCAAAATTTCCGACGAGCATCCCCGCCCCCTCCCCCCCCCCCCCCCTAAAATAGCAAAAAGAAGGGTCTAGAGCGCGAGAGACCGTAGGGGGCTGGGGCTAGTGAGACGAAAGGGAGACGAAAGGGAAAGAGGATAATGAAGTGGCATTCCTGGACCGTCTGCGTAATTTGATAATTACATTTTATCTCCGAAGTTCCTGATCTCTTTTTCTTGTTTTTGATATATTCCCCGGTGTAAATTAAGCACTCGCAATGCATTACCTGTTAAATCCGACTGTCAATCCTATCTTATTTATTCCTCAAATAATAAAAATAGTCCCGTATGATTTGAAAAATATTTTATTGAGTGAGTTGCTTCATCGATTAATACACAAGATCTTCTCGACTGACTATTTAGAAACCTGACAGAAAATTAAGAGTCGCATATTGCTATGACATAAAAGACTGATTTGAAATATTGGATTTTACGAATGAATGTGAAAATAAAAGCAAAGCGAAGAAGAGATATTTTTCAAAAGCTATGGTTTTTTTAAACAATCTAACGATCTTGTACACGAAATGGATAAATTTGCATCTCTCGAACATATATAATATATCTATATGGACTTTAGAAAATTTGCATTATAGAATAACCTCTTCGATGTCGTCATCGACGTCATCAAGCGCATTGTCTACGGCGCGAACGTTTTTTTCGGCGCTCTTTCCAATGCTTTGCATGTGTTTCCTTCGAGGAAGCAAGGAATCTTCGTGAGACTGTGGTTGGCTGGATTTTCTCGTTACAGTCACTTTGTTTTCCCAAGGATAAGTAGATTTGTCTTTATTGAAAGTGAAACTGTCTCCAAACAAAGGGTTTCCTGTTGGTTTGACCTCCTCGTTCGTGAAAAGATCATCGCCAAATAACGAGGTTCCTTTGCCCGCGAAACCCTTACCTCTTCGACCTTGCGCAGGGCTAGTCCTTCCACTGATGATATTCCCGTTTGGTTGACTTGATGAAGTCTTGTTCGACGTAGCTCCAATTGAGGGATTATAGTTACCGAAGATCACGCCGTTTTGTTCTTTTTCTGGGACATTTTTCTTCCCGGCGCCAAAATCGAGACCGCTGTTTCTGCGGTTCGTTTCACTTTTCGCACCAAAAGACGGGTTATAACTTCCGAAGGATAAGTCTTCCTTATCTTTGGCGTCTCTTTTAGCGGCAGCTCTCCTGCCCAGCGTAGGTTTGTAAGAACCAAAGTTCAGATCGTCCGATAAAGAGTCCTTGGCGTCGGGTTCCTGCGATGCGTGCGCAGGGAGCCCATGATGAAGATTGTCCACAGTCTGTTTAAACTCGTATGAGTATCGGCTCTGTTTCGAGCCCGCGCTTACTCTCTTTCTGCCGCCGCTCGTGTCGGAGAGGATATCGTCGTCAGAAGCTGCAACACTCGCCGTAGGTTTGGCCGGCTGTGTCTCAGTTTTTGCAGGTTTATCGCTTTGCAGGAAGATCGGAATTTTTTTAGGTTTGTCCTCAGCGGCAGGCGGAGCTACAGCTCCTGTTGATTGTATAACTCCGTTCGGTTTGTCGCTTCCTGTATCAATTGCACGCATGCGAGCCAACAACAAATCCTTCTTGCGTCGGATTTCCGCATCTTCCTCCAGTCGTTTTTTCTCTTCTTCATCCTCTCTTTGCTTTCTCGCGCGTTCTTGTTCTTCTCGTTGTTTCTGTAACCGTTCCTCCTCTTCTCGCCTTTTTCTCTCGTGTTCTTCCTCTCTCCTTCGTCTCTCCTCCTCTTCCTGTCGCCTTTTTCTGTCCTCGTCTTCTTCGATACGCCTTCGTCGCTCGTCTTCCTCTCGTCTCTTCCGCTCTTCCGCCTCCCTTCTCAGCCTGTCTCCATCATCCGTCCTATCATGTCCCACCGACACCGGAACCACGGGCTGTCCTTGTTGAACCCCAGCTGTGTCAGATTTTACGACCACATCCTTTCCTTCGTCCGTTATGACCGAGCCAGAATCACTCGGAGCATTTGTTATAAACACATTTGTTCTCTTCTCTTCTTTCGCGCCCGCCGATTTTTTAACGTGAATCGCGGGAGCTGTGATGGCGGCGGGCGTAGGAGAAGCCGCACGGGCGGCTGGGAGCGCTGGTAATGTTGTGCCTTTCTTCTTGTGCTGGGTGATGTGATAGTGGTAGATATTCTTCTCGTCTAATTCTCTTTCTTTTTCCTGTTAAAGATAAGAGAAGAAAACTAAATAGGACCCACAAACATCCATTTCAGTTCCCTCTGGGGTTTTCAAGACAAAATGACATACTGACAGACAAACGAAACAAGTACACAAATCCGAGTGAGTTAGTCTAGTCATTTTAAAGAGCATTTATCCATCGGATGGAAAATTCCAACTGAAGGATAAGGGAGAATAAAAAGATAACAGATTACTCCAAGTGGGAACCACTTATCTCATGTCCCATTCCCGACGCAAAAATGATTATAATAATAGTATGAAAATCAGTGATCTTTTTCACACTTTCATGTAGCTTAGACTTTTAGCCTGATTCTCAGACGTTCCCTGGTTGCTCACTCTCCTCAGAAGTCGAAGTCGAAGTCGAAGTCACTCCTCACTCCTCAGAAGTCGAACCAATTGTGAATCAGGCTAAAGAAGTGTTAGGTTTCTTTTAGGTTGGCGCTATCTATTTCCCTACGGCGTATACATGTAGTACATTCATGGCAATGGAAATTTGCACCTCACTTTCCTGACAAACACGGTGGATACCTAGGGGCTATTTAACGCGTTGCAATTAGACAAAAATGTCTTGGCCGATAGAAACTTCACTTTTACCGAAACATTTTGCGCCGCACACGTAAAAACCAATAACAATTCACAAATCATGCAGATCACGCGGGAAAATTGGCTCAGTTGCGAAAGCCAAATCGGAATATGAAAACAGTAAAAACAGACTTTAATATGGAAAATTGAAATAAAGACTGGATTAAAATTTAAAGGACTTTTGAATGTTTCGATTAAAGAATAACTCTTACAGAGAAATGAATAAAGAATGCCGATCCATAAATAGGGGTTGGGGATTCTTACATGAGGAACAGAATCAATAAAGTATTCATGTCATGTTGAATTGGATCAAAACACCACTAAATCTACATAAATTTCATAGGAATTTTTCTCAGGAAAACTTTGTCTCCAAGCAGTATTTTACACGAAGAACAGTTGATGTAGGCCGTAAAAACTGTGAGAAGATCCACCGATTTAATTTCTATGGGCGCGCGCAAACAAACCTCGGAATTGTTACATTGAAGAGGAGTGAGTGAACTTTGCGAAAAACGTTGCAAGCCAGTAGAACGTAGAAAAAAAAAACATATGCAGGATTTCCTTACCTTGAGTCGATCGCGTAGCGATCTAAATTCCTCCTGTACTCTTTTCAGCTCTTCTTTGGCTTGTCTGTAGCGTTCCTTCTGATCTTTCATCTCTCGCTGTCTCGCTTTTTCTTTTAAAGTGACTGATTTTTCTAGATCCTAACAAACCGTGAGAACAAAGCACCTGAGTAAAACACTTCAATTCGTATGTAGGTTATTAGCCAATGCAGGTGAAAGGTGTTTTTAATGAGAAATTCATTTGATGAAATGCGACACCGGGAGGTAGGAAAGTTGTCTAAAGCGTTGTCGTGACAACAAATTAGAGGAGTTGTAAATTCGACGTTATTTTGAGTTTTGTTCATTACTCTGAAAGCAGCTTCGAGTGGTTTAATCGCACGCAGCTGCAAAACAACGTCCTAATATTATTGTGTTGGTTTTGACGTCAGCGTTAATAGATCTTCACTCCTTACTAAACAAACATAGACGTCTTTTAACACATAAAGCATCCTGTATTTTGTCTGCTTTTTATCAAGCCCATCATCTAGAAAAAAAACTCTTTATTGGCCACATTTTCCCTTGGCAGGCGAATAACGCGACTCAGACTAATTTTGCGTCTTCGTTGGCACATACGGAAATGAGGCGTAGTAAACCTCACACGAGCTCGCCGAAACAATCGAACTTATTTTAACTGTGAATCCGCTCGACCAAAAATTGCAATAAAGCGACAAACAGTTGGTGTTTTTTGTCAACACAAGAGTCTTATGCGAATTTACCTAGACGTGCTTGTTATATGTGTTGTTAATGTACGCCCGTGATGCAGTATTTGTCTTCCAAGGTAAATACGACCAATATCTTACTTATGCAACGAGCCAATATATGGAGTCGCCGGGTTAGCAGCTAGAACCACGATTACATTGCCCGAAAAATAAGATGACACTCTTTTTTATAAAAACATTGTTTTCCCGGCCGAAGCTGAATATTCTTATTTTTTGCTGATTTTAGGCTGAAAATATTCTTGTGAATATTCTAGGATTCTAGGATTATTAAGCGTATTGCATTTTGTTTTCGATTTTATTTGGTGTCTGAATGGTGTTAAAGTAATTTTGGAGCAGCCTGCAAGGATTTAAGCCTGATGTCACGGACATAACGTCTTGCAGAAATCTGCTAGTGCTGTTTTTGTTGGTTTTTAGCTAGTTTTGCTGATGAGAGCCGTCTATTCAATCTCAGCCTCAAGTTTACTCTTAAAATTCAGCCACGATATTCTTATAAGAATATATTTTCTTATAAAAAGGAAAGAGAATTCCTAGGGCAGACTCGCTCAGAACAGCACTACTTTTCTGTAATTCCTACGATCATTTATTGGCTTTTAATTTTCTTCTGGCATAGGGGCATTACTCTGGGGACTGTAGGGTTCTTCGTTTCTTGTTAACACTGTTGTTACAATTTGATATGTAGCCAGTACACGGAGATCAAATTGAAAGAAAGGACCAATTTGACGAGATTAATTCCCCCCAGAACAGTTTAGAGTGCACAGTAGACCACATTATTACATGGCAAGGTAGCCTTGAGGCAAATTCAAGCCTTCTGGTTGGGGATTTTGCCAAACATACCGTTCCCATAGAAACAGTTATAAGCCATATATTTTTTGTTTTGATTCGAAATCCTGTAAATTTATGGCCCAAGTGCCATATAATAAACTACGGACTAACCTACACAGTAGCTTGCTTGAACCATACTGGGTAATATTGGCCCTTGGACGTTTTCGTACAGAACTCGCCGAGTTTGGTCTGTATTGCTATGACCTTGGGTCAATATTCCCCAGTATGGCCCTGACATGCTCGGTTATTAATAGGTTATTTAGTATAAATGCTGTCCACTTACTGTTATTTTTTTGTCTTTCTGAGCTATATCGCTTTGAAGTTTTTCCAACTTTTTCGCTAGTGCAGCTCGTTCCTCCAGCTTTTTGTCCTGCGATAGTTCACGGTAGCTCAAAACTTTGTCATGCAATTTTTGAATCTCGTGGTCACGATCACGTGACTCCTTCTCTTTCTTGTGCATAATTTCCTGATTTCTTCGCAGCCGTTCTTTTAGAGTGCGCATTTCAGCACTGTGTCTTTGAAGTAACATTGGCAAGCTTGCTTCTTCCTCGTCAATTTTCTTAATTTGCCTTTCTTGGCGATGGCTAACTCTTTTCAAGGACTTATTCTCCTCCTTTAGTTCTTCCAGTTCCAGATGCAGTTCTTCCACAACATTGTGCAGCCGTGAAACCTTGTTCCTATTGGCTGATAAAACACGTCTCATCATTGAGCTCTCGCCACCCACAGTTTTAGTGGTCATCGTTGAGCTGGCTGAATGACTTTTCTTGGTTTTATTTTTGGCAGGACCTACAGTAAGATTAAAATAGTTGATCAATAGTTGATCAATATAATAAGTACAAACTTCAAATTTCTCTCATGAGTACAAGGTCTACTAACACTTTTCCATGCCGATATTCACTCTACCACATATCCATCACTTTAAACAAGTTACACAAAGTCATGCTCTTCACAATTTTCATCAACGCATTTTGCCTAAATTGCTAGTCATTGTTTTCACCTCCAGCTTGTTAATCTTACATTGTGCTCTAATAAGATTCTTTAAACTGACAGATATAAACTGTGTACCCGAATTGAATTCAAATACACAAAATTGTGTATAAAATTTTACATTATGTAGAATGAAGCGAGGGTTTCCCTTGTAAACCATTAGGCAACCTCCGGGTAAAATAAGAAATGGCCCCTGGATAGTAAGTTACTTTAATATTCTTACGTTTGAGAACATGTGGTACACAGCTGTTGGACTACATTGATAAAATTAAAGAAAATTCATCAATGCATCGACCCACATAAACCAAAAAATAATGCTTTTAAAATATTAATGAAAGAAATCGAGCTAAGCAAAAAGAATTCCCTGAATCAACAGCAACTTGACATCAGAACATACATTTTCTTTAATTAAGACTTTAGTGTTGATCACATCAGGGGATTCTGGCTTCACACTGGTGTGAAGTCATAAATCTCATTTATGTTTTGGTTTTCTTTTTTTTTTTTTTCATATTGCAGTTGAGCTACAATTAGGATACATTTTGCTTAAGTTGTAGACATAGACTTGAAAGATCATAGATCACATGATTTATTTTCCAGTAAAATTCTGCTATCACTTCTGTCAATAGATGCTTAAAGTTAGTTACATGCATATTGTAAGTAAGGTTAATTAATTATTTATATAAATTTCTCAAATTAACTGGATCAAAGGTGTTGTTAAGAATCGCAAAATAAACATCTAACTCCGGTTAATGTTTTTTTAAATTTCGCTCAAATCGGCGGATAACGTTAGGCAAAAAAATATTCCGATTAAGTTATAGTTAAACCTTCGTGTAAACGTTCATGTTTATTAAACAAACCATCAGTGGCTGATATCGAAAATCCGCCATATTTGTATGTAGTTTCTTGTCTTAATGTTCCCTCCACGAATGCATATTTTAACTAGAACTGAAAACATTACTTAAGCTTAGAACGAAAATATACCATTTCAGCGGAAATCGGTATGTTATGAGTGCAGTAACTAGTAAACTCATATCATATGCTTTTACTCGATTCAAAGTTGGAAAGTAGAAGTCTTGTGTTTATCAAAATCAAATCAGATGCAACGAAAAAGTCAAACGGAAATTTACCTCTGTTTGTCCCGTATGCACTTCTGTAAGAAGCAAACGAATCTCTCCTTGAAGAGACCTTCTTAGAACGTGATCGATATTTTGGGGATGGCGATGTCGATGTCGATCGAACCCTCTCAGACATTCGAGATTCTCGTCTTGAAGATCTACGAGTGGTAGATTCCTTCGCGGGACTTTCATCGTCGAAATCATCCTCGTAGCTATCATAGTCGTCAGAATATCTGCCGGACATTTCTCGCTTTTCTTTAAATTTTTCTCTGGCAAGGAGGCTTTCCTTCCTCGTCACAGAAATTACTGAAGTCTTCTTCGATGTCACTCTGTCCAACGCCGTGAAATGTGTCTCATTATTGTACGACGAATTCAAACCGATGTTAGACAATGACAAAGGATTTTCGAATTCTAGAGTCATAACAGGACTCTAGGACTGATAGAAAATAAGTTTTTGAAGTGAATAGTTTGAACGCAGCATCAAAACGTAGCGCAAAAATCACTGTGTTGTTAGCACGACTCACGACTCAAATATGGCGGCTGCTCAATGTTGTGTTGTGCGTGACGTCAGGTTGCCAAAACACCTCGTAGTCACGGAGACCGGAAAACAATCTTGATCCCAGGCTCTCGTAGGCAAAGGGGGAGAGAGCCTAGGATCGAGGTTGACTGGGAAATTGTTCCAGTTCACCGCGGAACTAAATAATACGAACTACTAAAATAGAGTGTGTGCGGCTGTCACGCAATAAAAAATAAAATAAAAACTATGCAACGGACAAAGTCAAAAAATTGTGATATTGTAGACGATAAATAAAGAAGACAGTTCTCCAAGTTTAAGCTATGTGCGTTGTCCCAAAGCTGAGATATTCGTCGAAATGTTCCGCACAAAATTACAGAGCGTAGTATGGAGCCGCGATGTTGGAGGACCTCTTTACTCCTCCAACATGGCGGCCAGTAAATAGTGTAAACATCTGGAACTTACTTTGACTCTCTAGTCAACTGATTATCTAAACCGAACCAAAACATATTTACAAAAACACTTTTCCTGATACTTAAACTCCTAAAATGGACGAAAATCACGAGATAAGTGTATATTTTTCGACAAAAGCGAGCTTCGCATTATGTCACGCACCGCCATAACTTCGAAATTCAAAATGTTATGGTTTCCAAACGAAGGATGCTATTGAGCTGGAAAGTTGTAAACAGAGCTAAATTTGGAACCTCTTAAGCCTGATGAGGATAAAACATTTAGTGGCTCTTTAGTTTTGGATTTGAGAATTTGATGACGTCACCCGCACACACTCTATTCGAACTACTAAACTAATACGAACTACTAAATAATACGAACTACTTATCTAATACGAGCTACTAAAAGTGACCCGCTGCACAATCAACGAAATGTGAGGTTTTCTGAAAGGTGATGATTTCGGACATATTAATTCCTTGGTTTTAATTCTCGGCAGGAGTCCATTACTAGGAGCGTGCAACTACCCCACATTCCTGTCACGGCGTTTTCACAGACCGATCTATTTTTAGTTTCGAATTTACCGCGAAGTTAGACCCCCGCAGGAACCTCGGTGGCCAATCACAAGAATAACGGACTTAATTTTTAGCTGACGTCATCATTTCACCGGAAGATTAAAAAGATGATGCGCGCTCATGTAGACCGGAACTGACCTGTTCTGCGGGAACAGAAGCCTTAAAATAGACTGGTCTTCAAAAATGGCGTCGTGACAAAGGCGTCGCACGCTCCTGTTCTCGCTTATGAAGATCTCCATTCTTCAGAAGAGATGTGCACTATTATATCATTCATATTCATCTGGAGTTTTAAAATTGATTTATGAAATGATAACAAGTTTAATTTCATAACTATTCCCAATTCTTTGCAAATATTGCACGACTTTGTATTTCATAGATTTGCCACTCGACATTCGTCCCCAGAGGTGGCTCGGGGGCGTGAGATACGAGATTTCATTATTACGTTGTCTCATTCATCAGTTCATTCATTCATTCGTTCATTTATTCATTAATTTACTTGCAGTACTGAAAAATTGTCAAACCATGATATTACCATGCAATAACTCGTCTCAGGAAAACATTTTTCGAGTTAAACTAAGAGAAAGAATCTAGTTAATTAGCTAAACTAAGTGTTTAGTTAGTTGTGAGTGACTTTTGCGATGTTGTGTTTCTCTTCTTCTCAATTTTTTTTTGCTATAACTGACGGAACTCTCGCCTGTTCATTGGCTAATTTTCATTGTAAATATTCCGAGAGACATCTAAATTTATAATTTATACGAAAGTTATTGTGAAAGACAAATTGACATCAGGTTTTCGTGCATCTGTCCTGTTATTGACCACGAACTTCATCAAAATATTGTCAAAGTTGTTGGCGGATCCACAGCTACTTTGACGATGTTATGACGAAATTCATGATCAATAACAGGACAAACGCCTGAAAAACTGACGTTAATTTGTTTAGTAAATGATCCATTGCCACTGCGCCTGCTACAAGCAGTGAACAAGCATCTGAGTCCGAGACGATGTCCACTTACCGCGAGGACGATATCGCAGCGCAGGAAGATGCGCCTTCTTCCCAGTAATTGGAGGTGGATGATTGGCAGCTGTCACTTGCTCAACCAACGGTGTCTGTCTAGATCGTTGGCTTAGTGACAGGGAGTTGTGAGTGGACTGGGCAGTACTGACAGGCCTAATGCTGGAAGTCGAGGCCCGTTCGGTTTCCACAGCGCTCCACCGGCTGCTAGCTCTGTCGCTGAAATCGCTTTCCGGCGGCTTCGGGCTAGACTGTTCCTCGCCTCTACTCTCCGTACGACTTCCAAAGAAGGCGGAATCACTGGTGATTGTTTTTGTGAGGTTCTCAATGTTTAATTTGTCAAATGAAACCTGTTTTACAGGTCTTCGCTTTCTGCGAACGATTTTTGTCTGTAGTTTGTACACCGCAACAGAATTATCACTGCTTATCGAGCTCTTTTTTGTCAACTGTCTTCTTATAGCACCTTCCTTTGCCGTCAAATTTGAGGCCGGTCGTTGTTTTTTCGTCTTTGCTTTGGAATTCTTTGTTTCTTTCGAATTGCTTGGCTTATTGGCGTTGCGCACTGTTCTAGTTTTTAATCGTTTGCTACACTTGGCTTTCTCTGGGACAGCAGCAAGCTCTGTAACGCCTTCCCCGTTACTTGTAACAACACTTGTAACACGCGCGAATTCAGCCCAATTTTTGATTGACACATCAGACTTGCCGCTGTTTATCGAAGTAGTTGATTTATTTTGTGAGCTGCTCCCCCGTCCGCTTTGTTCTCTGCGATCAAATATTGTGCTCTCTACATCATCAAACTCACTTAACACAACGGTCTTGGGAGTTGCGGATCTGCCGCTGACCTGTCTGCTACCTGGAGGGGTGTAATCACTTGATACTTGCTCTTTTTCCATAGGAACCTCTACTTTTTTTAGAGGCACCTCTTCTTCAACTTTTTCTGCTTCCACTTCTGTTACTTCTTCGGCTGCAGCTTCAGGTTTCTGTTCCAGCAGCCCTTCTTCCTCGTTACCTTGATCAAAACACTCCTTGGGCGTTTCTTCAGCGGAAGAGGTAGGTGACTGTATGCTTGCCTCTCTGTCGTCGTAAAGCGTAGGGATGCTACTTACGCTCGCATTTAAACTGCTTGTGTAATGAGTCAGTTCGTCTTCACTTCTCATACCCTCTTCATCCTCATTGTCGTCAGTAGTATCATCGTCGTCGTCGTCATCGTCATCATCCTCGTCGTCATCATCATCACTCTCACTGGAAGATCGAGCCGAGCCAGCAGTATCGTTGGAATCTAAACCCTCTTTATTGTCATTTTCGCTTTTAGGTAGAGCAGTAACATCACTGTCACTCTCAAGAGGGCTCGAGGAAGATTCAGCGGAATCTCCCTCACTGCCTTCATTTTCAGACTCGCTAGCACCTTCACTGTTACGTCCGTAGCTTTTCGCGTCGTTTTTCTGATCAGCAGGTTCAGTGGCCTTGTCGTTGTCCGGCTGTTCCTCTTCTTCGTTGGAAATTCGATCATTATCGCCTTTCGGACTCGTTTCTACTTCAGCGCGTGTAGAGTCGTCTGGTGAAAGATTTGCTTCTGGGAGTTTACTCATGTTTTCTGCCACAGCACACGTCGTTGGGTCGCTTGGTAATACCACTGCTGCATCAAATGTTTGTTTCTCATTACCTTGATGTTCCTCGAGTGACGTTTTCAAAGCTTCGTCACTTACAAACTCAATACTTTCTCCGTCGCCCGCGGAACGAAGGCTTTTTCCGCTTTTGGATATTCTTGTTGTAGATTTTTTTGAAGGAATTCGCTCTGTGGTCGCTTCTCTCTGGTGTTTCTTTAAATTCTCTTCCGTGAGAGGCAGCAGGTGCGCTTGACTCAGCATCATTCACCCTGTGCTTTGCGTTTGAAAGAGAACTCTCGCTTTACTAATGATTTTCATGTTGTCACACTTCCCCATTACTGGACATCATCTTGTCACCTCCACGAGAAACTATAGGATATGATACCATCAGCTGTATTCACGAACTATCAAGTATGAGAATAGAAAACACACATGCATTAGAGAATATAATACATATTATATTACTAAAGAATGGAGCTCTAAATTTGCACCTTACGGAAGGAGGCAGATGAAGCAAGCGGGTTGAGGTTTCGCGGCTGAGTAACGTTAAAAAAACTTGAACTAGCGCGCGCTTCATCATTGAGTTGTTCAAACTCTGCTTACTGAAACAATCCACTGACAGATTATCTCTAAAGCGCGCGCATGGAATGCCACCTAACATTTTCACAAGCAGAAAAAGTTGCCAGGGTTACTAAAACATTTTTTTTCTGTCTCTTGTCATAGTTTTACAGGGTAATTTTTTGGTAAATTGAAATGGCTTTAAGATTGGATGCACTAGCTAGCCAGTTACTTTCATTCAAGGGAACTGTTCAATTTTCCGAGCGTGGAAAAAATTACAGATGTGAATGATTTCAGCCTTCTTCTATGATTGGGTTTTCAATATTTTGTAGTTAATTTGCTGTGTTAGGATTAATAATGCTTCTTGTCCTATAACACACAGTGAATACTAATGGCTTACTGGAAACTGAAAGAAAAGATATTGATTCAATGAAATACCATGTTAGCAAGGTCAGAAAATGAAATGTAAATTATTTTTAAAATCATGTATTGTTTTGGTTGTCTATTTCCTGAGGTGTAATTTCAATGCTATTCTCATTAGTTTTACTGATGTACTGTTTATGTTTGTCTTTCTGTCTGTCTTGTTTCTCTCTTTCTATGTACGTTTTCTCTGACTTGTTCAGTGCATAATCATTTTATCTGAACACACGGGTGACCGATTTTGAATTTTGCTATAAATATTATCATTCGTTGCCCGCTTCGCCCAGTTGTTTTATAATTATCGGATTCAATTTTGTTTTTCCTAGTAAAATTTAAAAAAAAACGGTAATCAAGGCGTACCATTCTGAATGTATGGAAAACTAATAGCATATTAACCTGTACTGTACTGTTGGAACATTTTAACAACATTGATTTCTGTAAAGCTGGCGTTCTTTAATAATGTACAGAGTTCCATTGTTTGACTGTACCTTTATGAACTTTATTGTAAATGTCAACTAAGTTTCTGCCTCTATTTAAATGTTACTTAATTTTCTAACAATTGTTTCCAAAATATAAACATTTAAATCCTGCCGGAAAGAAAACTCCTTTTATCAGTAAAATAAACAATTTTCGGACACCCTCGGAGATCTTTCAATAAAACCAAAATATCCTCGATGGTATGATGAGCAACTGATATTACCTGAATTAAAGAAAAACATAAAATTCGGCAGAAGTTGTAATTATTTTTTGATGATGACTATAATATACGTACAAATGTGGTCTGTGAAAGAACCACAATGCAATTGCTTGCAAAATGGTGTACAGAGAAGCAGCGTAAACAATTCCTTTCCTTCCGGTAAACTAGGTTATTTTGAGCGTGAAAAAGAAAACAGACGATACCCTCAGGCAAAATTGTGTATTTGTTATGCTGCACTTTCTATGAATATTACCCGCTGTGTGAACTTAATTTTTAAATACTGACTTCTTTGAAGTTAAATGTCATGGACAGCAAACAAACTTGTTTCCGTCGGTTTGTTTTATGATAACTAAGTTGCATCAAAACAATTCAATTCGTTGCAAACTTCAAACTTAAGAAAGAGCTTTTCTTTGTCTGTTATCAAAGCGAATTCCGTTTGCGTGTTTTCAATTCGTCAATACTCTGACTTCTGGCTCGGAAACACTGAGAAAGAATTTTAATCGCACGTTTTTTGCCAATACTTGTACTGATTAAGGACAAACTCGCGAGCTACATGTTTGGTAGGCCAGAAAACAAAGAAACGTTTTCCTATCCGTGGTAGAAGTGAAATGGCATACATCTTGCTATCGAGGAGAATATTGAGTGGTTTTTTTTTTTCGTTCTTTCTAATTATCGCCTGCACAAAAAGTGAAACAGCTAGCATTCATGACGTAATATCAACAAATACAAACAAAAAACGTGCAGAGAGCAGCTTGATCGAAATCCTTGAGATCTGATATACGTTATGATAATTAAATGTTTCTGCAGGAGCTGGTAAAATCCCAATTTATGTTGCACTAGATTTCTTAACTTGAGTTCATAGTCCCCACAGTAACTTTTCGTTCATGATTAAATTATATCACCTTTAAAAAAGACGTGAATATATTTCATAATTTAACCCTTCTGACTTGTCCAAGATCAATTCTTTCGTTGTGTCTCGATCCAATACATGCAGAGTAAGTCAGTTAAACAACTGCTCTTAACCATGTTTGGCAGCAATGGCCCGCATCACTTATCCAAACAGCTTCACATATCAAGTATGTTATGGACTCTATGTTCAGGCTTTTAATGTAATCTGCCGAATATATAATGCCGCAAAAGAAATCCAGCAAATAATATTTTCTTCGTGAGTGCATATAAAACTGATATACAAGCGTCTAATATCGCTATTTGTTGCCTAAAATTGCTTAGCTGATGCCAAAGAATTCTTGAAGATGTGAGCGGACAGTATGCATGCATCGAATCTTGGCAGTTATCTAATGGCGTGAATATTTAAATCGCGATAAGATTCTATACATGTACCTTGCTTCAAAGCGACTGGTGATGTCCAGTGATCCGTCCAAAATTAAGCTTCTTTTGATGTTTAGAATTTATAAACGATCACACTTTCAGGCCAGGCAGCTCCGAAACTGATAATGCTTTGCACAAAAATAAATGAATATATATCTATATACTATATTGGTAGCCGTAGTTCAATTATGTATTTACGAGTTTCTCTCGCGCAGTTTCCACGGTACCCAACAAAAACATTAGAAGGCGGAGAAATGCGCAAAGCGGTCGCGAACTGTTATTGGTCAACTGTCACGTGTCATTCAGCTCAGTTCAGGACCAATCTCATCGTGTCAAATATGGTTGTGTATGGTTTCACTTTTTTTTCGAGATGTCTCGCTGTTGTGCGAGCTCAGCTTGGTTTATCGCAGTTCTCGCCATAATAAAAGAAAGCAATTCATAACCTCCGATTCAAGCACCTGACTTGTTATTAAGAAACATGGTGTTAAAGATTCTTGGTGTAAACACCGATGTTAATTAGCGAAACGCACGTTGACAAAATATGCTCAGAAAAATCAACTTTCCGCTAGAAAATTCACAAAAAAGCGAATCAAGATTGAAAAATTTCCATAAAGTGAATAACTTAATGAAAAGATTAGCTACGATTCCTCAAAGTAAGCTTTGTATTTACGAATAATAAGAGCTCAGAAATCGAGAAGATAAATAATTTATACCACAACGCTGACTGAGATACTTAATTTAGCACACGGCGAGGCATGAATCTTATTTAGATTCGTAATGAACAAGCCATTTAAAAGAAAAATCATTACTGATGTAAATCTGGCGAGTGTATTGAATGAAATGAAAAATGTTAACAAACTTTTACATTGTAAGATACAAAACAAACCTTTTCCATTATTTTTTCATAACTGAGAAATTGATTACGTTGTACAAGAGGCTGAAAAATGCATCAGTGAGTTTTACATATACACTTTGACTTTAACTATACCCTTTCAAACAGACAGGTGATAGAAGTAAAGAAAATTTTCAACCATAGGACAAGCATTCGATGACTAGATAATAACTTAAAACGGATTTACTGTACAGACGAAGCGCTTGTAAAATCTCGATACACTGAGGGGCTATGTTCACAAAGTTCAAGCCAAATTCACTGAGTACTAACCAACTGGTTATCGCCGGTCAGGTGTAACTCGAATATTATAACTGTAGCAAAACTCATATATAAGAGACACAGAAAAGCAAAAAAGAGCATGGATGGGCGAAATTGGAGAAGATTAAAATGAATTGACTTGGAGTAAACTTAGAAAATGTCAGCCCGGCGTTTCAAGTTTATCTCAATTTGTATGAAAGTGTCAAAAGGAACGCTCAGAATCGAAATCATCCTCGTTTATTTGGTGGTACGTAGAAATTTTGTCTTGAAAGAACTGTTGCTGTAGCTTCCTGAAAGAAGGTTAGAGCTCCTAATTAAATAAAATAGACAGACTTACCTAATGTACTGGAACCTAACCCCTTAACGATTTAGTGACTTATCTGAATGCCTAAGGCATCATCTCTGAAGCAAGCCGCCGCGAGTTTTCGGCGAGAGTTAATAATAACCCAGATCAGATGTTTTCATATTTTCTCTTTCTATTCAGGTTGGAATTTCTGACTGGGTGATTCAAAAGGAAAACTTTAAAAAAGATATTGTTCTGCCAACGCTTGACTCTCACCTGCTATAAGAACCTCATTGAAAAAGTATAAATATTTTGTTTTTAGTCTTTTTACTATGCACGAAGCTTCTAGAAAGCCAATCAGTAGTACATGACGATCACCGGGGGCTACAGTACATTGGCCGCCAATTTGTCAAACCACACTGAGGCATTTTTTTCAATCAATCAACAGCATATATTTATTTATACAGGCACGGTGATTAACGTAACGAGAACTAAAAAGCTGATGTAGCCATGATAGAGAAATTAAATGCTCTTTACATCAAGATAGTTCAAAATAAAAAAAAAATCGATCTACAGAAAAATTAAACTGGAATAAATAATTACACCAAAAAGAGCATGCATTTTAAAAGCTTTTTTTTAATAACTTCATTTTAATAACTTCATTAGTCAAAGATGAAGTGGTCTCGCTCAGCTAGAGGCTAGATATTTGTTTCAAATGACACATGTAAGCTGGAGGGTTCCGAGCCGGCTCAGCTTCAAGCGTCACTGTTTTGTGTCAGCCTGTGAAAAGCGCTGATTTTCACAGTGGTTCTCTCCATCAAGGAGCAACGACGGGTTCGATTAACTGTTATAGATTGAAACTGTTATTCAGCGAAGAAACGCTGTTAATAAATCTCACTTTTTAAATACGTGCAATGTTTATTTTTTGATTGAAGCTTGGAAAAATGTTTGACTACATCATTACTCGTAGCAGGATGTCTTTCTTTTGAAACTATTTGGGGTCCGTCTACGACGCTAAACGGGAAAAAATGGGAAATGGCCCAAAGTAGAAAATGCACGTACCATGTTTGAAACACCAGGATTGTGGTGAGACAAGAAAAGCGTCTTTAAAGAGTGCACTCATCGAAATTACAGAAATTTTGGTCGGAAGTCAAATGGAAAGGTCCGTTTTGGTTCGGTTCGACCGCAATATTCGGGACTTCCTCCGTAGGTGGTCCACTATCATCGGTCGGACAGAAGTTGACAAACCGGTTGACTGCCCTACTTCGCTTCAGTAGATTTCACTTATGTGGGAGATTGGAGAAAAGAATAGAAATTGGTAGGAGCCATTCCTCTCGGTTGGCCCTGCTGATCGGAAAATGTCTTTTTATTTTCCTTAGTACGTTACTACCACTGGGCTATGTTAGAAATAGATTTCGTTACTATAGATTTCGTTACTCAGATTTCGTTACTCAGTCGCATGTGATTTGTACTGTTGTCTAGTTATCCAATCGGAACACGATGTCTTGATTGACATTTGATCTAGGAATTCTACTTCGCATGTGTTATTGTGGTATAGTCTCGAGATAGGAAATTCAGTGAGAATAAGTCAGTGGAAAATCTGTTGGAAATTCGAGCGGAAAGTCTTTAGTCTGTACGGAAATCATCAAGAATAAAGTCTTGTGGAAGTCTAGTGGAGTTTACATTCCTTTCATTCAGGCTATGACCGGTTGGTCATAGACGTCGACCGAGGGTCCTACATGCTCTGTGCGCAAGACAAAAAAAGTCTACATACGAGCATGGCCCATCAGGCCGGCACTTATCTCTGGTTTCTGTAGCATGAAGCGACTAGGGATATTTCTACTCCCGCCTGGATGGGATGCTAGTCCATTGCTGGGTTAACCCGAGCATTAAATCTGCCGGTAACCGTTTATACACCTGGGTGGAGAGAAGCACTGTGAGAGTAAAGTGTCTTGTCCAAGGACACAACACAATGTCCCCGACCAGGCCTCGAACCCGGACCGCTTGACCCGGAGACGAGCGCACTAACCACGAGTCTACCGCGCCTCCACCTGTAAGTAAGCAGTAGGTTTACATTTTCTCAGACATTGCCTTATATCACTAAGATTGTGTAGTGTTACTTTCTGATGAAACTGGGTCTTCAATACTTCCAGTACTTCACTCGGTTCATTTTCCAACAAGCCTAAGATAACAGCGACAACCACTCACAATAACATCACTCTTTTATTTACCTTACCACACACTCATTTCAATTGCACTTGGAAATTAATACAAGTATTAAACTGATCCACTGGTAGCATTAGGCTAATCTAGGTGGATCAAGTGATGAAAGAAATTTCAAAATTAGTCTGTTCCAGGCTCTCGCGGGACGATCGCTAGAAAACGCGGACGGGCGACGCCCAGGACCAGCGGGGTCTTTTTTCTCTACCAGACCCCGCACGTCGCCCGCCCGCTTCCACTGACCGAGAGCATGGAACAGGCTATTTAAAACACACGACATGTTCAAGTGTGTTAACTATAAACCTTTTTCGCTTGGGTAGTTTATTTTCCCATTACAGACCAGGTGGTATTCTCTAGAGAATTGTTCTTTTATCCATCATTCACATACACGCAACTATTTGAAAATTTGAAAGCAAAAATTCTAAAAAGTATGATCACATGGTCTGAAAAGGGGCAACAAACTGCCTAAGCTAAAAAGGTCTGTTAGAACAAAAAACAATGTATGCTGCGCAAAAAAGCTGCATTTTAGCGCTTTAATATCTTTAAGTTTCTTAACACGCACAGTTCATTTTCGCCATTCAATGCTGAAAGTAAAATACTATGTCGATTTTTTTTTATCAAACCGATGATGTACGTAAATACCCTCGATAGTAAGACTTAAGTACTGCTTACAGACCTAATTAGACTTTTCTTACCGATGTGTTTATCTACTACAGTTTATCTACTACAGTAGTTTGACTCGGTCCACAAAACTGATGAACTGGTGCTACCGTAGTGTTCCTTCCACTGTTGTTTCCCATGGGTGACGGGGAAAGCAAAGACGCACAGGGAGCAACGCAGTACTACTGTAGACAGAGCACTTAAGTGATTTATCAGCGGTGTCTGGACTGAATTCCTCACTACCAGAGGGGTACGGGCACGTCTGATCCAGGTAGAAGGTACTCGTGAGGGCAGCTTGATAAGTCCTTCAGGGTAGAGCAAAGGGTTGATAGCCCCACCCCCGGCGATAAGATCTGATCTCCTGCGGAACCCACACGATATCTGTCAGCAGAACTGATGGAGTCAGAGTGCGATGGAAGTTTGTCCTGTTTATACACCACCAGGCGCCGAACCATCTGACGATGGGGAACACAGCTATGTCGTCCAAAGCAAACACTTTTTCGCTCAAGGTCTGGGCAGCACAACATCGGGGAATGTGTTCTCTGCTTCTCTGACTGCGTCCTCAGGGAAAAAGGCTGCCACGCACAATTCTGACGCCTTGACCCATCCCAAGTCAGGCATGATGTTATTCTTCCCTATAGGATGATGAAATTAATAACATGCAAGACTATCAAAGCTATCGGTGAATTTCTGAGAATTTGCGACGACTTCTAATCCAAAGTAGTTTTGCAGGACCTAACCGAATCACGGGCGTATTGTTTAATCGTTTGAGCATTACATATAATGGTTTAGTTCCAGACTATTTAGGTAAATATTTTGTTAAGCGTTCAGCAGTTCACAACAGGAACACAAGGGGATGTAATAATTTTGTGATCCCCCGAGGTAAATTGTCGATGGGACAAAGGGCATTTTATTTTCGCGGTCCACGGGAATGGAATGGGCTACCTGACAACATTAAGAATACTAAAGAAATTTATATTTTTAAGCGGAAACTTTTTAATAATACGTTCTATAAGAAGTAATTTTGGTTATATTTGAATGATTTTAAATATTTTGAATTTAATATATTAAATTAACATTGCGACTGAAAAGCCCTGTTGAAGGGAGTCTCAATAAAGTATGTAGGTATGTATGTACAAAGAGTCCTCTTATGGCAAATGTAAGTAACTTACAAAATACTTCTTTTAGTTCCACTATGTGTGATGTGGGAGTGTCATCTTCCATCACTTCTGCACCTCCTTGTAGCACTACAAACAGAGTACCACCTTGAAACAAACGGTAAAATATCGGTAAAGGATTGACCAGAGAAAGGCAATGTCCATAAATGTACTTATTTTGAAGACAGCTAACCCTTTTATATAAAACTGTGGTATAAAGGGTTTACATCAAACGAAGATGCTGCGGAAAATCAGAATGCTCGCAGTTTGTCTATCAAAAGCTAGATAACTATGCGCGACCTCTTGGAACCTAACCAGTTTTATTTAACTAACATTCACTTGTCCCTTTAATATTTGATCATTCTTTATACACAGTAAAAAATTCTTCAGGGTTTAAAATTCCATTACAGAAATTCATCTACTATATACACAATTCGTTTACTATAGATACAATTCATTTACTCTATAATAAAAGTTATGAACTAACTTGCAGATCTAATCACACAGTCTTGCAGTCGTGATTGCGTAAGGTTCCTATTTCAAAACAATTGAACCTTTCAATCTTTCATGGGATACCAAAATGCCGACTACAATAGTGAACTTGCCTTCTTGGTACTGTCTGGTTGACAACAAAGCATCATCAGCTTGTACTTCCTTGATAACCATGGACAAAGCCAGAATATACAGAAATCCTGGTGGGCAATCTTTGAATTCTTCTGTCTAAAAAGAAAGTCGCGTATTGAAACAAGATTATCACACCAAATTTCACACACAAAAATAATACCACACATGAATAAGGACGCTTGCGTTGACATAAGCGAACTCAAGCATCGAAAAGATTTGTCGCACGTGGCCAGACAAAAGAAGGGACTGGTGCTTGAAGGGTGAAGGATGAACTATGACAGATGAAGGATAAAGGTCATAAGATGAAGCATGAACCATGACCAAGGGAAGTGAAGAATAATAGAATAAAGGGGGCAAGTTTCGAAAGAAACTGTGGTGCTGCGTCGGTGGGAGTATTACAAGCGAAGGATTCGCTCCGACGAAGAGCTAACGCTCGAAACGTCAGCTTCCGAATCTCTTTACGGTGGACAATTCACTGAAGAATAATAGACGACGAGTAATCTCTCTTTCGATTTATAAGTCCGTCGTGCGTGACGCGAAAGAAAACCGCGTGAAAAAAATGGCCGCGTGAAATCCTGGAGCGTCCCGCTCGACGGACTCAGTAAGCGAAAGAGAGACTACTCGCATTCTAGAAGAACGAAGGATTATCATGTATGATTGAATGTTACGGGATGAAAGATGAAGGATGACGAAAGGGAGAAGAATACCCTAGAATAAGCCAACCTAAGGGCATGTTGCATCAGCTACATGTACAAACACCAGCCACATAATAAATATATGCAAGGCTAAGGTTATGACTGCTCAGTATAATCGTCTCTCAAGACACGCCCTCGTTTTAGGGTACAGCAGAACAAAATACAAGGATAACAGACGTACAGGGCGTGGAATCTCTACCTATTGACGTCACGTACCTTCTGAGTCCAGTGGACTTTAGGCTAGAAGAATACCATCCTCAGAGACCCAGGGGCAGTTAGTGGGGGCGGAGAAAAGTCTAAACGGGCCAGAAAAAAATACATTCGGGCGAAGCAAAGTCAAGAACGAGAGGAAGAGACCCCAGTAACTGCCAATGGGTCTCCTAGGATGTAAGTGTACTTGCCTAGCTGAAAAAACAAATTTGTTATCTTCTTTGAGTGTAAGTAACTTGTGTCAATGATTGATTTAGCCTCCTACACAGACGCTCTTTAGGCGAAGATTGCGTGACGAGCCCAAAGAGCATGAGGCTATGACTGATTATAAAATAACTGAGCCACTACGTGCGCTCTCATTGGTCAATAGGTGTGTTTAGATGAAGATATGTAAACACAGTTGTAACATTTTATATTCGCGCGTATTTTTGAGGGACTCGGAGGGTTGGGAGAATTCTCCAAAGTTATGCAAACCCGAGACGTAATCGAGGGTTTGCATAACTGTCTCGAATTCTCCCAACCCTCCTCGTGTTTAGATGAGGCTATGTAAACACGGAAAAAGAGCTCTATTGCTTAATTCAGAACTGTATGAATAGTGTTCTCTTTACATTCCTTACATTATATTTCTCACCTGTTTTAAAGTCATCCTCAAAATCTGACAAGAGAGAAAGAAAAGCAAAAAATATCATATAAATAAATGCACTAAAATCCCCATTTCTTGAACTTCCATGGGAAATGAAAATTAGTTCAAGAAATCAAGCTACCGAGATATCGGGAGTAAAATTACAGTGAAATAAATCCAAGGGAAACAAGTTTTGGTTGAGTTGTCAGGAGGTTTGAGAAACAAGAGTTTGGGTAACAGGGGTTCCATTCATGTAATCCACTGTGCCAACAACCCTGTTCAATAATCAACAGCTATGCCTGGTTTTCACCAAATCAAGTGCATTGAACCATGTTCCAGAGAAACACAGAGAAATGCAAATACAATGTTCAAAGATTTTAAGCACCCTGAAGTTCCAGGCTAGGCTGAGGCACCAAGCAAATTGAACGGCAGTGAGGATGATTTTGCCTGACTGGCTTGACTATCTACATGTAGTGGACATTTTTTCTGGTGAAGTTAAGTTCAAATAGTTTTTCCCGCCTGTGAAAACCAGTTGCCTGCCTGCTGAAAAAGTTAATGTAACCCCTGCCTTGATCGTCTGTTACAGAAATATTTTTGTTGTTGTTGTTTTTGTTGTTATAGAAAAAAAATTAAACTTATGGGGATTTAGATGAAGTAAGCAATTTCCAGATAACCACAAGATGAAAAGCAGGATCAAACCTCCAGATCCAAGGCTCCTCCATACTTTGAGTAAAGTTGATCATCTCTCTGATTGACCTGTTGTTTCCACCTAACACTCAGCTCCTGGAGTAGAGTGGCCTCAGCTGGGAACTGTAAAATGAAATCATGGTAAGTTGACATAGTCAAATAGTAGTAATCTTTTGAGTTAAAGGAGAGAAATCGAGGAATTAATTGTGCAAAATATCAGACAAGAAAGACTATCCCTGAATACATGTATAAAGACGCTAATTATCAGTATCTTACTGTATCTGCGTATGTCGGCTTATGCTTATGCGCTAGTGAAAACCAGCCTTAGAAATGAGTGTTCAGAGAACAAATCAGAAAAAGGAATTTGTTAGCGCTTTATTCTGTATCTTTTTCTTACTCATAGCAGAGCCCCATACCTTAGTACCTATCAATCTAAAAAGTTTTGGTTGTCACGTGACTGTCCGTAGGTTAGTACACCAAGCCCAATATCAAGAAAAATAAGAGAGTAGCGCCATTACCATACGTACCTCTCTGATATTGGACAGCCATGTTCTGGTTAATTGGCAGCTGTCAAAACAAGCTATCCGCTGCTCAAGTTTAGATCTCATTGAGGTCGCATGTTTCTTAAGTTGACTGCTGACCAGATACTAGTTTTTGAATTGATCACATGCTCAAGTCAGGCTATTACGCTGGGGGGGGGGGGGGGGGGGGGGAAGGAGGGAGTATTGTATGTGCAAAGGCAAAATTTCGGCACAAATTAACCCCTGGCATGTTGTTGACTTTTCTTCATCATATTCCTTGCAGAGTCGTCTCTTGGAGTCCTGATATATTGCGTATGTAATTTCTACAACCTTAGTTACGCTTATTGGGTATAGTTTTTTTAAATTTTAATGGAAAAAAAAAATAGCATAACCACAAGCTGAACAATAACATGCCACAATTGATCATTTTTAAGTTTCTGATCCAAGAAAAACAAAACCCCTTTTTCCTTGTGGTTAATTATTGCAATCAGGAGCCTCACTTTTAGGCTTGGCTAAATCTCTTTATTAATAACACAAAATCTAGAAATAAAGTTGCCAGATTTAAAATTGTGGTCAGTAGTCATTGCTAACTCTTCTAAGTATTACTAGTTTCCAAACCTGACTGACAGCGTCATAGAAGTTTTCCTCTTTCAGCATAATAACCTGGCATGGGCCAACTGCCCTGTGGAGTATTAAAGTATATGTAGCAAAATCAAGACTTCTATTTAAGGTGGTATGATACCTTAAAATACGGCGATGCTCATGAAAAATTCAATTTCATGAAAATAGAAGACTTAAGACCCTTGAACACTTGTCAAAAACACTTTCAAACAATCTTGCGGAATTTTCCTCTAGATTAGTGTGAAATTTGAGGAAAGTACACAGAGACCTTATAAATTTTTTTACGTAGCAACGGCCATAGCAACGGTTGTTTACTATAAGACCGTGACCAAAAATACAGATTAGCTTTAGCATATATGAACGAAACTATGTTGAAAAAGTTTGAAAGACATGTAGAATTCGATTTATATAACTACCCGTGAAAAGCTTTGCCTCAAATTGCCATCACAGGCTCATTCATGTCCCTTATGAAAACAAATATTTCCTACAACTGCAGTAACTTTTTACAAAATAGAACAACCATTACATCCTCTCCCCCGAGATCCAATCTGAATCCTCCTCCTCTATTTGTGGTTTGTTAAATGATTAATTCTTTGTGTAAGAAACATAAACAACATTTCTACTTTGCAAAGTATTTAAGTAGACTTTCTGAAACTTGGGCTAATCAAAGACCAATAGTGTCGTGATGCAATAAACCAAAAAATCGTAACATTTTAACGCCTGTCACGTGGCATGAGATAATTTGTCCACTGAGTGTTGTGTAAAATAAGGTTATTTCCAAATAAAGCCTGTTAAAAGCACTGAAAACAAGAATTAACTGTCAAAACTTAAGTTCATTGCACAGAAGAAAACATTAACTTGCACGATATGCCTCTTTGACAGTCAAATTTTGTTTTGTAAAAGAGCAGGAAGTGTTGGCGTCAATACTATAAAACACTACCTCAAAAGGCTGTGATTGGTTGCCATAGCAACCCTTTTGAGTGAACCCTTCAAATTTGATTTTCTCTTTCCGAGTGCAATCGCACACAATTGATCTTTTTTCACCATATTTAAACTAACTTTTTGGTCCCTTTTAGGGTACCATTCCACCTTGATAGTTGCCCTACATCAAAAACATGTCATTTATCTTTACAGGGCATCTAACAGGATGTGCAAGTGTGGATCTGCATAATTTGCTAACATCCACATCCTCTACATACATGTAATCAGAGCTTTTTTGACAAAAACAGAAAAATAGTTCCATATTAGCAATAAAGCAGCTGCCTTAGAACTCCACAAGCAAAAATTCCGAAGAGATTGATTATTTTCACGAACATTTCCATATAATTAAATTTGTTCTTTTTTCCACACTCCTCAGATGGCATGTCTTTAGAATTCTCTTCCACACAGCGCACTTGTCCTACCTAACAGTTGATCTCCTCTGGGTTCCGGTGAAAAAACCTGCCCATTGAAATATATTAATGTTAAAATTAACATAAAAGTAAGACTTATAATAAATATAAATGTATGACTTGCCCATTGTGGTCGTTCAGATGAGAGTGAGCCACTAAAAAAGGAATGTTCTGAAAAATTCTGAAAATAACTGATTTGTCAGGATTTAATCGGTTTTAAGCCCAGCATGCCCACTCAGATCAGACACACCCAATCTCTGCATGGGATTTTGCTCATAAATGATATAAATGTCACTCAAGGGGCTCAACA
This sequence comes from Micromussa lordhowensis, assembly GCA_964020085.1. Lineage (NCBI taxonomy): Eukaryota > Metazoa > Cnidaria > Anthozoa > Scleractinia > Lobophylliidae > Micromussa > Micromussa lordhowensis. Next base: position 35,290,037 of record OZ026598.1, on the reverse strand, counting down.
CACATGCATGATAAGTGTAAGTTATTTTTTACCTTCTTCCCCAAAAGAAAACCCTCTGCCTCCGGCATCAAATGTAGCAAGCTCCTGATTGCCTGTTGAGAACTTCACTCTGCATACAATGTACAAGAACATTTACATGTAGCTCCAATTATTATTAACTTGATCACTGATTCTAAGTGCTACAAAACTTGGAGTGGACTTGAGTGTAAAATTCTATGATACTGCTTTGGAGGTTTCTTTCACTGAGCCCTGGCAAGGACATAATGTTCAGGAAATACATGAGTTGTCCAGGCTTTGAAATGATAACTGGGCAGCTGTAGTCTGAAACTACACACTGTCTAACACTATCACCCCATGAAATGAAAAAAAAAAGAAGAATGTTTACCCATACATTCCCTGGGCAACTTCCAGACACCTCAAATTATTTAAGCCAGCACATGGATACTGGATACTATTACATCTATAATTCATGCAGATTATTATTATAATTATTACATGTAGTATTAATTTTGTATACAGTGGAACCCCACTTTACAGACACCTTGTTATTACGGCCACTTTATTCTGGCTCAAACACAGGCTCAGTCAGTCTTTATTTATTTAAAAAGCCCCCTTAATACCGTTACCCTGTTAATACGGCCAGATTTTTATGGCCTGTTGGTACTGGATTAACAGGGTTTCACTGTAATATGTAACTTACTGTCCACGAACTAGAACAAACATTTCTTCTCCTTTCCATCCTTCCTTGAATATTAAGCTGCCAGCAGGATACAGTACAATACTTGCTACAGAAATGAAAAAAAAAACTATCTGAAAACAAGTAATTAAATTCCTCTACCAAACCTTATGAATAAATAATTATGTAACTCTGCAATGGTAAATGACCCATGCTGGTCACTGCTTACATGTATATGTTAAAAAGGGGAAAAGTCTATCCCTGCAGCTGGCTGGTAACAATCATGAATGATATAAACTGGTAGATTAATTAAAATTTCATACATGTATGTCTTTGTTCCAACCTTATCACAATTCTAACAATGGACCACTGGACCACTGTGTATAACAACTAAATAAGTGGTAACACTGACTATGGAATCAATTGGAATAATAATTATTGTTATCCATTTTTAGTTGAGGCCTTATGTGCCACTAGGCATTTTTTTTTGAGGATATGTTATGTTATGTTATTTTTAGTTGCAACCTATTATGCAATGGATTGCAAATCACAAATATTTCAAATTTCAAGAAAATTGTGTTCAATTAAAAAAATTAACTAGCCTCCTTTTCTCATCCACTGTCCAGAGCACATTAAATTTAAGAAGATGATGCGTCTCATTTTTTCTTGAATTTCAAAATATCTAACCTGGCTTAATGGTGTCGACTACAGAGACCAGAGACTCTTTTCTCCAGCTGTGTACAACTGGGGACTAAATGGATTAGAATCAATCACAATGGATAATGTCGAAAAACAACAACATGGCCCATAGCAGGGGGAAAGGAGGGACTTGACCCATATTTGGGTACAAGGGTGTTGCCAGAGGATTGAAACCCTAACAGACCCTGTTTCAAACAAAAATAAACTTTAAAATGCACACCCTATGTACACTGTACGACATCACCCTCTATTGATGAGCCCTGTTTACGATAAAGAACAGGGTGTAATTAAAGGATATTGGCAACCGCATCATAATTTTCTTGTGTAAAAATGACCCTGTATTGACTTGCGTCCCCCTAAATATCAGTGAACGTGTCCAGTCTCAGATTCCCAAGACCTGTACATGTACATGTATCTACATGTAGACCACACATTTCAACAAAAGGCAATCATCCAACCATACCCTGCTAAAGTTACATGTACAATGTACATGTAGAACAGATTCAGACCTTTTAAGGACAGACTTGCACAACATCATACGTCAATAACACCCTAATCAGGACAACAAGCTAACCTTTTGCAACACCTCTACAGCAATTTCCTTTGACAGCTGCTGGTTATCAAACATCTTACTGGTATCAAGGTATCTCCTAAAATAATTGATAGAATTTGAAAAGAACTTGATTATTATCATGACAATTGCTGGAGTAAAAAGTCAGTTTATTGCAATTGTTGCCACTGGTGTCAGTTTATACACTAGCAGTCACGCATCTACTCTAGAAAGATAATAGTTGAGTGATAAAACCTGTAGCAGACTTAAGAAAATGATCATCCAAGAGGAGAAATTGTCTTGAAGGCTTATACAGACATGTCTGAGTAGTATCAATGGAAAATGATAAAGATTACGAACTTCTGTGCACGAAACAAACATGTGCAACTCAGATAGGGTAATAACAATAATAATATAAAATAATTTTTTTCAAGATTGTACTTATGTGAATTGTTACAGAGAAATTTTATTATCTTCACCAACCTCTGTTGAAACCACTGGAGCAGAGTTATCTCACTGGGAAATGCAAGTAGCTGACGAGCATCAAGGGTCTTCAGAAGTAATATCACGCACCTTAAATTAAATACATTTCTCAGTTACTATGCATGCTTTGATTGGTCATTTTAAAGGTCATACCCAACTGAACGACCAGCTAAAAATTAAAGCTACATGTATATTGCTGTCAAAATGTCTGGACAGTCAAAGTAAACGAGCATGTAAATTGTTTTGTTGTATAACAATTTTGGTATTAAAACATGATTATGATTTTGAATTGGCCTTACAACACTCCTGTGAAGTCATTCCCTCTTAAATGACTGAAATCCTGAACCTATCAGATACATTGTATACAATACAGATGCTATGCTTCGAATGCGATGCTCAAGGAGTTAGCTACACTGAAAGGTCTCTGACGAGTCTCTTGGCAGAGACGAAACATGCGTGTCAGGCTAGGATAAGATAAGACTTTATTGAACACTCCCCTGAGGGGCTTTTCGGTGATCAATAAATCATGTTTAAAATGAAAGATAATACAAATTAAAATATATATAATATAAGAACGATCTATAAAAGGTAGAAAATTACCAATCGAAAGTCTATAAGGCTAGCCATAGGCTATAAGGCTAGCCATGAAAATATGCATTGAACTTGCATGTGGCCATGTGCACGGTGTTGGTGTACATTCGCTAATCATTGACAAATGTCCAACTTTTACTCAAATATTTTTGTTATGGACTGAATAAAAACGAAAACAATCGCTGTCATAGATGCTCTGTTATATCAGCTTGTGGTGTTGCCGTTTGACTCTCCTGTCTTTTGCCGGGTTAGCGAGGAATGAGGAGAAAGGTTTACACGACTCACTGAAATTCTCGTAGACGGCGTTACATTTCAATCGAAAACGGTGCAGAGTTTGTTGCGTTTACAGCGTTTGCAGCGTTTACAATGTGTCTAACGTGCGTTTGGTTTCCCAGAGTAAATTGTGCCAAACGTTCCGTTTCTATCGTTCGTTTGCCTTCTATGGTTCGTTTCGTTTGGAACGTTCAGTTGCTATCGTTCGTTTGGTTCGAACGTTTAATCCGTTTTGTCTAGACGTAAATTCTTAATCAAAACATCAAGCGAGAATTATTTTACAATATGACACCTACCACACTCCATTTAACGTTCAGAAAATTAATAAAGCTGGTTAAAACTATTCAATTTGTACACAAGAAAGTGCCAAAGCTGTGCCAAATTTATACAAAAGACCCATGTCATCACGCCGCGAAAAATTGGCTAAAAGTAAACACAACGATCATCTGTTTTCAAGTTTCAATAATTTCAAGTGTTTGTTTAAAAACTTTTACTGTCTTCTGCTGAAGTCAACATAATTTGCTCTATTAGCTACAATAAATGTCATCACAAAAAATAAGATATATCAACTGTTAAAGAATTTAAAGAAAAAAACATATAAATCAGAGAAAAACGCATTCTGCTTCATTCACTGTGGAATATTTTGCTAGGCGTGGGAATCAAAGATTGTGATTGGCCAGCCTGTAATTGTATCTTATCAAAAGTCAACAAACATGAGTCAACACAGACATTTCGTCTGGGTTCCGTCTAGCTTTCAATACGAAGGCACAAAAGTTTCATGTGTAGTTTAGAATCAATTTTTCTTCCCAAACACGCCTAAATGTAACAGAAGTTGACATGACATGTATGAGTATAATGCTGGCACTGTAAACCAGACACTTTCAGCTGATCCCAAGTTCAGTGAGTTCAAGCCTCTCATGGCACTGGCTTGTCACCCAAATTTTAGGTAGAGTAGCATGGTTCCGGTTCAGTTTGGAAAGAAACATACTTCACCAGTCAGTCTTCCAAGTGCCATTTTCAAGCGCTGTAAATTTACTTAACACATTTTGCACGTTTTTATAATGCATTCTACAGTCTGCATTTTGTACTGAACGAATGTTGAACATTATCTTCATTAATTAAAATTATCGGATCATGTGTACTTAAGGCATCTGTCGGCCGAGTGTCGGTCGATACTATCGGCCGATATGGCGACCGACACTCGGCCGATATGTCGACCGACACTCGGCCGATAGCCGAGTGTCGGTCGAGTGTCGGTCGACATGTTGTTTTAGTTAACAGACCATCGGTCGATACTATCGGTCGATATGTCGGTCGACACTCGGCCGACACCTCAGCCGATATGTTGCGATCGACAGTCGCTAGTGTATCGGTCGACTCTCGGTGAGGTATCGGTCGACTGTCGGTGAGCTATCGGTCGACTGTTACCCTTTGTTTTGCTGAAATAGCAGCAATCTCCTTACCAACAGGTGATGCGAAAGAAGAGTCCATTGCCTATGCTCGTGTGTTGATAGAGCGAGGATGCAGCTCAAACTGCCGCCATTTCGAATACATATGTAATGCAACTTCTCGACAAGCACTGAGTAGGAAAAGAAGGGACTCACATGAGCATATCCCGGAGTGTCCAATCGATGGAAAAAAGCAATCGATAGATCGATATCAGTCGATACTGATGGTATCGTTCAATCGATGATCAATCGATAATCACAGAAAAGCCTTTAATCAGGAGCCCACCCCATGTGTAAGGATGGAGAGAGGCATGGTGAGAGTAGAGTGTCATGCCCAAGCACACAACACAATGTCCGTGGTTAAACTTAACGAACTTAGGTGGATTAACTCGCCAATCGAATGAAAAGGCAGACAAAGAAATCAAAATTGTGGAGGTGGACGTACAGTTTGTTGATTTTCCTTTTTTTTAATGCTGGGTCCGGTAAGGAAAGAAATGCAGTTCAGGCAATGGGGCGACTTTTCCATAATAACCCTAAGTCTACAAGAAGTTATTGCATCTATATCAGGCCTTGATGACTGACTGCAACAAGCTCCAAATTATTTAGCACGATCTAGACACCAAATACACTCAAAAATCAATATTGTGCAAAGATATTTTAAAAGCTCATTTAGCTCAGGATTAACGTTCACATCTTGCCCGCTCACTCGGCCTGTCATCCCCCATACCCGCATGCTGAAGGATATTTCCTACCACGGATTCCATTATGTCTCAGTCTGGAGACACTGAGTGAAGGTATATGGATAAGTTCTTTCCTTCTTGCCTTTATTCTTTCTGGAATTATGCGATAACTCTAGCGACTTTCATTGCGCGGCTTATGAATGAACGAAGGAGGGAATAAATGAGGAAATGCCGAACAAAGGTAACTAACAAATCAACTGTTACAGCGAAACATTCAAATTAGGTTTTTCTGGGTTTGTTTCCCTTTGTTTTCTGTATTTAACTGTTCTTCTATTTTTGGTATTTAGCACTAATTCATTAGTCGTTAATATTCGTTTTTGTCCGCTTTATTGTTTGTAGGAACGCTTGTTTTCGTTACTTCGTGTTGTTACATAATCGCTTGTCAAGCCTTTTTAGAATAAATAGGACCTAGATCTTCGTTTTTTACGCCACTTTCAAGTTTTTAAGCAGCAAGTATTTTTTTTCATCTCGTGAAGTCAGAACACCGTTAAGGTAAACCTTTCTTCGTATTATCCGTTCCTTCTTGTTTGTTATTTTGGTTAGCTATTATTTTCTATTACTATTTTTTTTATTTTTCTGGTTTATATGTAGTACCGTACGAGTGCAAGTTATAAATAAAGGGTTTGGTACACGACTACGGGTAACTTCGGTTACATCAACCCTGAAAAAGCAATCGCAGTTGACAGCTGAAGCAGCGACTGTTACAACACCTAACGTAAACTTGCGAGACAACCCTCCCCCCCCCGAAAGTATCATCAAAGGATTGTGGCCTCAGTTAGATCCCGAAAGTAGCGACTCCCCAAAAATAACAGCTCCTCCGAAATTAGGTAGCCTAGCCTCAACAAGCCCACCTCAATCAAAGACAGAGGCCCAGGTTCTATAGCATATTTAGTTCCCAATGATCAATATTCAGGTCAAATACGTATGGAAAAACACGACTTGTATTTGAGAACCGGAGAAACTGAAATGTAAAAAAAACCGCGTAGGTGGGTGTTTACTACATTTCTCGAGCCCTTTTTCTGTGTTTTGTACTCTGATAAAACGCACTCTGCAACAGGGAAGGTCTTGCTTATGCCACAAAGAGTTGTGAAATATCACGGGGTCTAGAACTGAAAAATCAATCTATGTGGCAGGAAGAGAGCGCAATCGTACCAACTTTTTATATCATCTTTTGCTCCCCTAAAATAACGAGCCTCCAAAAGCAACAATCCCCAAATGCTGCTGCATCATAAAGTAACGAGGGTCGTATATAAAAGCGATGACGAGGAACAAACACAGCTGGAAAAAAAAGACATGAATATTGCCGGAGTTAAAGACCAAAAAAGGACGACGGCCACTGAAAGCCTCTCTCAGTAGAGCAGGGAAGATCTCGGTACCAAGAGCTTAGTGTTGGCCGAGTGTTGGTAAAGTATCGGCCGAGTGGCAGCCGAGTGGCGGCCCAGTGGCGGCCGAGTCGCGGCCGAGTGGCGGTGAAGTATCGGCCGAGTGTCGGCCGACATGCTTGTCGGTTCATGTCGACCGACACTCGACCGACACTCGGCCGAGATATCGGCCGAGTGTCGGTCGATATATCGGCCGAGTGTCGGTCGCCATATCGTCCGATAGTATCGACGGACACTCGGCCGACAGATGCCTTAAGTACACATGATCCAAATTATCTACGCGTTGGAAGAAACTCAATTTGTTCTTCTTAAAATATGTAAAAATGTGCATTGTTGGACATATAATTAATGCGCCAAAGTCGTGCCTAAACTGTGCCAAACTGTCAAGTATGTATGCAAATTCTGGGGGTATACCTCATGGGCGAATGTCATAAATGGAACAAATTAATTAACTTTTCTGTATTCCTTGTTCCAAACGATACATGTACTCAAAGTAGAAATGAAGCGAACGATAGAAACGAAACGCACGATAGAAACATTGCAAACGATAGAAACGATCCAAACGATGGAAACGAAACGAACCAAACGAACGATGCAAACGTTTTCACACTCAGGACGAAACGC
>OZ026598.1:35187571-35277571 GCA_964020085.1 Micromussa lordhowensis | reverse complement strand
CAGTTGTCGCGCAGGTGTCCGCGCGGCTGCGATTTCCCGCTCTTTTCCACTGAAATACAAGGAAACCATATGATTTTTGAGGGGTCTGGGTAATTTGGTATAGGTATAAACCGAACTACTTTTTTAAGCCTCTAGTTCATTAGGAATATTTAACTTATGAATTGCGATAGCAAACTACAGGTTGTTGGTGATTAAGATTTTAAGCAATTATTGGAAGAGGGGTTTTGTGATATCCGGAATAATCAAAGTCGAGGTAAGTGTTATCAGCCGAAGCCGAAGACCTTGATCATTCCTTGATTATTCCGGACATAAAAAAACGAATCTAATAATTGCTTTATTATACATTGGTTTAAAGAAAATTACGACAAACGCAAACCTCAATGATTTCAGGCTTCCCATAGAGTAACTGGCGATCCATCCTTTTTTCGCGCTTCCACATATAAGCTTAAAGATTTTAACACTTGCGCTAATTCTTTTTTGTCGTGTAACTTCTGGATATTTTTTCTCTTTAAGGTATTCGTAAAACAGTTCCTTCGCCACTTTTGTCGATCTTTTAGTATTTTCCGAATCTTTATCTTCAAGCAATTCCTCACTTTCCTGCTGGGTCGATGAAGCGAATCGACAAGCCATGTTCTTACTTCGCTGTCCGTGAACTTGATATAGCCAAAACATAGGCCATTCCGAAATTGCGCAGGGAACTGGAGCGAGTTTCAAATTTTGACCAATCGGTAAACTGACAACCCCACATGAAAGGTCACGTTGAGAATAGTCATTTTACCAAGATTCATGCTTTTCAGGTTAGGGTGAACAGAGAGCAAGTTATGGACCTTGAAACATGGTTCAAAATCCATACACAAACATGCTTTTCATCAGTTTTGTGACAACTGTAAAATCTCGTAATTTACTTACCATTTGGAAGAAGCTGAGATAAAATCGCATATATTTGCCCATTTTTAAGAGTATCACAGAAATCATAAAAAATTTTAAGAGTTTCAGTACATGGTTTTGGGGCACGCTGTCTCAACATTATAACTTTATCTAGCAAAAAGATGTGCACTCTATTGAAGACCTTATAAATTGTGACTTTAAAGTGCTTTTCCTTTCACTGTTGTTCGGTACAATGGAAAGGTTTTATTATCACTAATTGTTGAAATTTTCGCATAATCCAGTGTGTTTTCCGACGCATTTTTCCCCCAAACATTTCCGCATAATTTGTCTTTTTTTTGCGCCCTGTCAGATAGCGTGTCTATAGCTGGACGTGGGTGAATGTTTTTTTTTTTTCGCAGTGGTCGTATGTATGATTTTCTTTTTCTCTCTTGACACAAGTATTCCTGCTGGATTTTTGTTTTAAGACCACCCCCCCCCCCCCCGCCCCCTTAAAAGTGAAATGGTCTACTCCTTAGGCTTAAGGTGAAGTTATCCGGACTTTGACGCTTCATTCCGTCACCTCAACATTTTATTCTGCCATACAAATGACGCTGCTTGTTAACGCGCAAAACAGTTAAACAGGACGCAAATGGTAGCTGCATCACGTAGCATTCTCAGTTCACAAAGGCTGTGGTCCTTTTGGTTAGCGAGAGCTATGGGAGAAATCAGAAGGTCGTTCTGGATACCAAAATGATTTCCGCTGAAAAGACAAGAGACCCCCAATTATGGAGTGCCACAACAAATAAATTGAAGAAGATTGTAAAAATTCAGCACTATTAAAGGCAAACACTCTGGACAGGTACCTCGTTAGTAATTACAAGCATCAGCTATCAACCCCGCAAGTTTAAAATCTAAAGTAACCAATACTTTCAATAACGATACAATATTTATGATCAACAATATTTGAAGGGTATATTTCACATAATTTAGGCAATATAATTTCAGCACCTGCTAGTTGGTCGTTATGACAATATATAAATAGTTCGTATAGTATGATCGTCCGGATGAGTGTAGTTCTGAGAAGCACTGTTGTTGGTGACTGACGAAGTTTGATTGAGATTTTTCTACGTCATCTTGGGCTTGAACGACATGTGCCCACCCAGGTATTGACTCTCCCTATGTTAACTTGTAATGATAAATACTAGCCAAGACTGAAGTACGCATGCGCACTGCAATCTCACCTGATCCGTCACCTGATCCCTCAAGCCTAAGATATGACGTAGAAAAATCCCAATTAAACCCGCATGTTTAAAATCTAAAGTAACCAATACTTTCAATGACGATGCAATATTTATCAACATTATTTAAAGGCTCTATTTGATACAATTTAGGCAATATAATTTCAGCACCTGCTAACTGGTCGTTATGACAATATATAATAACGCAAAACTTTAGCGGATTAACTCAAAAGAAACACAGACCTAGCCCTTTGATACCCTAGAGGCTCCAAAGGTTTACCCGTCGGATTTTTCCTGCGATAAATCCTGTGCACCCGGAGCCACCATACCCACTATAACGTAGAGTCAACCCTTTTCCGTATCATTCTATTTTTAGAACTGTAATTAGCATAGGGCTCTCATAGTTTCCCACGAAATATCTTCTTTCTGCAAATAAAAGAAGCAAAATAGTGCGACCAAAGCGGGGGATCCCAGTATTTGTCGTAACAAAGAATGGTCATAGCTCGGACATATGTAAATATGTAATTTGTTTACCCACGGAGCACCAAGGAGTTCACAAGAACTCGTTCAGCAGTGTCCGTGCATTCCAGGATCGAATTGGAATTTGGAAATGTTGGTTTTTTGAGGAGAGGGGAAAACCGGAGTACCCGGAGAAAAACCTCTCGGAGCAGAGTAGAGAACCAACAACAAACTCAACCCACGTATGACGCCGCGTCCGGGAGTTGGACCTGGCCGGGACATTGGTGGGAGGAGAGGGCTCATCCATACTCCCATCATTGACTATTAAGAAGGGTCGTGCGAAAACTCCCACAAGAGCTGTTTCTAAAAATAGAAAGATGCAGGAAAGGGTTTGAGAGAACAACAAAATAAGTGCCAGTAAAACCCATGTATACTCCGGCCGAGGATGAACGAAGTCAAAAAATTCAGAGATGGGATTCTTCTACGTCATCTGCTTGAACGGATCAAATGTGAGATCGCAGTGCGCATGCGTACTTCAGTGCGGTACGTTATACGTACTTCAAGGTTGGGTTTGTTACAGCTCGTGAAAAATCATAGATTTTTCCTTTCTTTTTACGACTTTTCGTCGTCTGTCGAGGCTGTCACAAAGCGTAACTGCTTCGCAGAAGCACTTAAGAAGTCCATCGTTAAGGGAAAAGCGATATTACTGCTGTAAAATTCGACGATTCTCACAGCGAGAAGTTGACCTAGTGCTCGTAGCGGCCCTGTGAACACAACGTGAATGAAAATGGCTAACGACCCAACAGCACAAAAACAGTAAGAACTAGAAGAATTATAGTGGTACCACAGGCAATGCAGGTGCCAATAGGGATGGTCCTCATAACGAAACTTTCCGAAGGACTATAGTGTACCTACTCAAGAGAAAAATAATTTTACTGAAGCTCTTTGTAACACTTAAGCCAGAATATTGCTGGTTGTCTCTCAAGCTTCTACAGTTACGTTTGATTTTTGTAAATGTTACATGTAGATACACTTACACTGGTTGAGTTGTGATTAAAGAGCTTTATTGTTGTCTTTATCTCTAGCCTGTATTTATCATGGCTTGAAAATCTCACATGATCCCTCAAGCTGATGACGTAGAAGAATTAGAAAATTAAACAAGACTACCTGGAAGTCGAAGTTTGATTGGGGTTCTTCTATGTCATCTTGGGCTTGAGGGATCAGGTTCCCACACATGTCCAATACACACAAACAGATACCAATCGTCAAAAAATCCTCACCAATGGAACCATTGGTACCAATGGCACCAATGGAAAAGGAAGCAGCCGATCGGTGCTCTATTTGTAAACTGCATATATTAACACCTGAGGGCCGCGCGTAAACTATTTGTCGATTGGTACCATTGCATATTGGTACCAATGGCACCAATGGAAAAGAAGGCAGCCGATCGGTGCTCCATTTGTAGACTGCATATGGAAAAGTAGACAGTCGATCGGTATGCCATTTCTAAACTACGTTAAGTGTGCGAGCCCAAAAGCGCTAAATGTAATGTATATTCTTCGTTCTTAAAGAGTGCGAGTGCAAACACGCTAAATACAATGTATGTTCTTCGTTCTTAAAGAGTGCGAGCCCAAACACGCGCTGAATACAGCGTATATTCTTCGTTCTTCAAGCGTGTGAGCCCAAACACACGTTTAATACAATGTATATTCTTCGTTTTTTAAAGGGTGCGAGCCCAAACACACGCTGAATACGATGTTTATTCTTCGTTCTTAAAGCGTGCGAGCGCAAACACACGCTGAAAACAGTGTATATTCTTCGTTCTTAAAGCATGCGAGCCCAAACACACGCTGAATACAGTGTATATTCTTCGTTCTTAAAGCGTGCGAGCCCAAACACACGCTGGATACAGTATATATTCTTCGTTCTCAAAGCTTGCGAGCCCAAACACTCGCTTCATACGATGTACATTCTTCGTTCTTAAAGCGTGCGAGCGCAAACACACGCTGAATACAGAGTATATTGTTCGTTCTTAAAGTGTGCGAGCCCAAACACACGCTGGATACAGTATATATTCTTCGTTCTTAAAGCTTGCGAGCCCAAACACACGCTAAATACAATGTATATTCTTCGTTCTTAAAGCGTGCGAGCGCGAACACACGATAAATACAATGTATATTCTTCGTTCTTAAAGCACTCCTAAATACAATGTATATTCTTCGTTCTTAAAGCGTGCAAGCGCAAACACACGCTAAATACAATGTATATTCCTCGTTCTAAAAGTGTTCGAGCGCAAACACACGCTGAATACGATGTATATTCTTCGTTCTTAAAGCGTGCGAGCGCAAACACACGCTGAATACAGTGTATATTCTTCGTTCTTAAAGCGTGCGAGCCAGAACACACGCTGAATACGATGTTTATTCTTCGTTCTTAAAGGGTGCGAGCGTAAACACTGCAAACACACGCTGAATACCATGTATATTCTTCGTTCTTAAAGCGTGCGAGGCCAAACACACGCTAAATACAATGTATAGTCTTCACGGTTCTTAAAGTGTGCGAGCGCAAACACACGCTGAATACGATGTATATTCTTCGTTCTTAAAGCGTGCGAGCCAGAACACACGCTGAATACGATGTTTATTCTTCGTTCTTAAAGGGTGCGAGCGTAAACACTGCAAACACACGCTGAATACCATGTATATTCTTCGTTCTTAAAGCTTGCGAGCCCAAACAAACGCTAAATACAATGTATATTCTTCGTTCTTAAAGTGTGCGAGCGCAAACACACGCTGAATACGATGTATATTCTTCGTTCTTACAGAGTGCGAGCCAGCTGCGAGCCCAAACACACGCTAAATACAATGTATATTCTTCGTTCTTACAGAGTGCGAGCCCAAACACGCGCTACACTGTAAATACAATGTATATTCTTTGTTCTTAAAGCGTGCGAGCCAAAACACACGCTGAATACGATGTATGTTCTTCGTTCTTAAAGCGTGCGAGCGCAAACACACGCTGAATACGATGTATATTCTTCGTTCTTAAAGCTTGCGAGCCCAAACACTCGCTTAATACGATGTACATTCCTCGTTCTTAAAGCGTGCGAGCGCAAACACACGCTGAATACAATGTATATTCTTCACGGTTCTTAAAGCGTGCGAGCCCAAACACACGCTAAATGCAATGTATATTCTTCGTTCTTAAAGCGTGCGAGCCAAACACACGCTTAATACGATGTATATTCTTCGTTCTTAAAGCGTGTAAGCGCAAATAGACACGCTAAATACAATGTATATTCTTCGTTCTTAAACTAAAGAGTGCGAGCGCAAACACACGCTAAATACAAAGTATATTTTTCGTTCTCAAAGCGCGCGAACCCAAACACACGTTGTTAATGCGTGCGAGCCCAAACACAGGCTAAATACAACTGTATATTTTTCGTTGCTAAAGCGTGCGAGCCGAATGAATGATATTCCATTGGTACTAATCGTACCAATCGTACCAATGGACAAGTAGAATGCACCACCTCACGGCCTGAAGCCCAAGAAAATATTCTAAGTCCCCGTAATGACATGCATTTCACCAATGGAATACCATTGGAATGAATGATATTCCATTGGTACCAATCGTACCAATGGACAAGTAGAATGCACCCCATCACAGCCTAAAGCCGAAGAAAATATTCTAAGTGCCCGTAATGATATGCATTTCACCAATGGAATACCATTGGAAAGAATGATATTCCATTGGTACCAATCGTACCAATGGACAAGTAGAATGCACCCCATCACAGCCTGAAGCCGAAGAAAATATTCTAAGTGCCCGTAATGATATGCATTTCACCAATGAAATACCATTGGAAAGAATGATATTCCATTGGTACCAATCGTACCAATGGACAAGTAGAATGCACCCCCTCGCAGCCTGAAGCTGAAGGAAATATTGTAAGTCCCCGTAATGATATGCATTTCACCAATGGAATACCACTGGAATGAATGATATTCCATTGGTACCAATCGACCAATGGACAAGTAGAATACACCCCCTCGCAGCCTGAAGCCGAAGAAAATATTCTAAGTGCCTGTAATGATATGCATTTCACCAATGGAATACCATTGGAATGAATGATATTCCATTGGTACCAATCGTACCAATCGTACCAATAGACAAGTAGAATGCACCCCCTCGCAGCCTGTATTCTAAGTCCCCGTAATGATATGCATTTCACCAATGGAATACCATTGGAAGGAATGATATTCCATTGGTACCAATCGTACCAATGGACAAGTAGAATGCACCCCCTCGCAGCCTGAAGCTGAAGGAAATATTCTAAGTCCCCGTAATGATATGCATTTCACCAATGGAATACCAATGGCATGAATGATATTCCATTGGTACCAGTCGTACCAATGGACAAGTAGAATGCACCCCCTCGCAGCCTGAAGCTGAAGGAAATATTCTAAGTCCCCGTAATGATATGCATTTCACCAATGGAATACCATTGGAAGGAATGATATTCCATTGGTACCAATCGTACCAGTCGTACCAATGGACAAGTAGAATGCACCCCCTCGCAGCCTGAAGCTGAAGGAAATATTCTAAGTCCCCGTAATGATATGCATTTCACCAATGGAATACCATTGGAAGGAATGATATTCCATTGGTACCAATCGTACCAATGGACAAGTAGAATGCACCCCCTCACAGCCCCAATCGTACCAATCGTACCAATGGACAAGTAGAATGCACCCCCTCGCAGCCTGAAGCCGAAGAAATATTCTAAGTCCTTGTAATTATATGGCTTTCACCAATGGAATACCATTGGACGAATGATATTCCATTGGAGTCTGTTTGTGAGTATTGGACAACCCTCCAGGTTCCCACCCTGGTATTGTTAACTTGTAATGATAAATACTGGCCATACTCTTTGAAGACTGACGTACGCATGAGCAATGCAATCTCATCTGACCCCAAAAGCCCAAGATGACTTAGGCGGTCGAAGAATCCCAATCAAACTTCGACTTCCAGGTAAGCCTTGTATAATTTTCTAATTAGTTTAAAGTCACAACCTATAGCGTTCTTTCTAAGTTTAAACTTAAAGTGAGTGTTGTTTCAGCGCTGATGCTGTAATAAAGACCATACACCTCGTGACTACTTTCCAGTGATCACAAAACCTTAAGGCAGATGTTGTCTATTTCTTCCCCCTTGCATTCGAATTTACTCTACATTTCAATTCTTTTGGACTTTTCAACAGCGTCAGAGGCGAAATAACACTCAATTCATTACAGTTTCTCTACACAATTTCTAACCGACTTATTCACGCTTCGACGTTTACAGTTAATCTTCATAGGTAACTTTCACTTGACCAGGGAGGTTACTTGAATCCAACCATTCCCAGGTGTAGTATTTTGATGGAAGCAGCTTGTCACGAGTGATTGGAAAGTAGGCATTTTTGTAATCTTCGCCTTTATTCTGCCATTGAAGCCAAATCTTGTCCAGGAAAGCATGATGAAAGACCATTTCTGGAGCGTTAGAAGATGTCATCGGATCATACATCGTTCCACCGATCCAGTTGTGCAATTGAGCATGATAAATATCGCGAACGATTCCTTCAAACTCGAGAAATCTATCAAACGGCAGCGCTAAAGTCCTCTTTAAATGTTTCGTATTGCCATCGAGTTTAAATTGGTAAAATTCCCTCCTCAGACATCCACCTCCTGTCTGTTTCACCAGACGCCATTTCTCCTCGCTAAACGGCCCGTCCTCAACACAGTGATCTTCTGATTGGTTTCCATTGCCGCCTAACCCGTGATCGCCAGAGCTCCAAATCGCGCTGCTATCAGATGCATTCCACCAGTGCTGAGCAACTAGGCTCCAGTCCCAATAAGGCAAAGTCACACGACAGTCTATTCTACGCAGGAGATTCTCGAACTCAACCAAGAACCATCGGTGCCACGGGAAAAAGATGCGAGGCGAGTGATGAAGTAGGTCGTCAGGTGTGTTGACATGCAAAGTGACCAATCTTTCATATTCTTTTTTGAAAGCAGGATTCATTGAAGCTGTCTTGTACGCGTTGATATAACGTCGTCTCTGGTTGATATCCATTTTAGTAAACTCTTTTCGTACGCGGTAGCAGTTGATAAGCTGGCCATCTCGACATTCACAGCGCTCTTCGCACTCGTTCAGTACGTGGCTTCCCTCCTCACACCGTTTTTGACTTACTTCTCTACCGTGGCTTTCTCCTCTGCCGGCTTCTATGTTCCAGCTGAGTAAAAGGAACATAAAACACCACTTCAGGTTTCTCAGCATCTGCAGTGAAAAAACGATTTCTTACTTGAAAAATAAACGTAAAAATAATACAAGGTACCATGTCTATGTGGGATTAACTCTCTTCATCCCCTCTGGTGAACAATTAAATTGGTTGTCGATAATCATTTTAGGCGGGGGTAAACATGAATAGGCGTGAAATTTGAAGTGATATAAAAAAGGAAATTGTTAGGATTAAGATGGGTTGGAAACACTACAAGACAGTTGACCCCCGCAAAAGAGAGCCCCAGGTTGCTAGGGGACTGTTTGGTATCCGTCTACTAATTCTTCACTTCAAATTTCAATTTCCGAAATCCATCAAATCTTCAACATTTCTTTTTTTTCCTCAATTTAACCTATCTTTTGAGAAAAAATATCTCTTTCCCAAAATGCCCAAAAATCGCCCAAATATTTACACAAAACCGCCAAACAGTGGTCAGTGAGATAAGCAGAGAGATTTAGTGTCGCTTGAAACGTGACCAAGATATCGGCAGAAAGGCCGTGTTAAGCGACCTCAAAACAGCCTTCACGTTTACCCCCGTCTTAATCGTGACTTACTATCTAGTTTTAGTATAAATCTACTAGCGTTCTATCACGAATGACGTCCTCTGATTGGCTACGCTACTCACGTTCTATTCTGTGATAGATAGTGAGTAGCGTAACAGTGTGCACTTGTTAACAAAATGGCGGTCGTTTCTTGGCGTTTTCGAAGTGTTGAGAAGAGGATTTAGATTACGTTTTGAACGACTAGTAGATTTATACTAAAACAATTAGATTATTCGCTCTCGATTTCTATCGCGCGATAGTTGACTCGGGCTGCGCCCTCGTCAACTATCACGCGATAGAAATCTCGAGCTCATAATCTAATTGTTAAATATATATGTAATAACATGGAGTTCGCGTTTAATTTGTCGATAGAATGCTGTTAGAACGTATTCGTAGCGAACTTTAGGTATTCTTTGCCGTTCGGGCTAATACAGCCCCTACTGATCTGAGACAACTTGAAGAATTGACGCTAGATAAACCCATAATAACCTTACTCAACGGCCGGCGTCGACAAAAACAGGATCGGACCAGACCGGACCGGACCGGAAGACGGATCGGATGGTGGATCGTATCACGGATCTTATCAGGAAAAAAAATTCAAAATTCAAGACTGAAAATTTTGCTGAGCAAATTATGCTAGAGTACTCTGAACAGAACGTTTTATTTGATTCAGGTGTGATATTTCTTTAAAACATCATAAAACACGCCAGCATGGCAATAATAGGACGAACGTATGAATCAAAGCACAAAAAGCTAAAAACAAACTAAAGAAATTAAGAGTCGCCCTTTGTAATTATCAACTGTGATCATTTGGACGAGAAAAAATGAAAATTCTCAAACTTTCTCAGATCAATGGTCTAGATAAGTGATTCACAAAAGTACTTTCAGTTCAATTCGATTCGTATTTTAGCGCTGGAGCGACCATCTTGGTTTTGCCCCTCTGAGAGGGCTTTCAGCGGCCATTCCATTTTTAACAATTTGCCACACAAATAAAATGTTATAAATCGGGATAAAAACCCTTTATTCAAGACAAGCAAGTGTTAATTATTACCTTGAGAGGCTGTTTTGGGAATTTGATCAATATTTGATTTTCTTACAGAATTTTAAATTTCTTCCCTTTAGAACTACTAATGAAGCGCAATAAATTAGGCGAAATTTAAAAAGAAAAACATCGCCAAAAGTACATCTTTTGAGATCCCATAACTACTCTCCACTTAAAGAGCAATGTTTCATCTCTAAAAATATGCAATAAAAGTTTTGGTCAGTTAAAACTGTAAAAATAATGTTGGAAGAAGAACTTGAAGCTGTGCTTTTGTTAACAAACACCGCCATCCTGATTAGCATAATAACGTGAAAATAACGATGTACAAAGAAAATAATGATATATTTCACTAACTCGCGTCATGTCGACAGCTCTAGATGTCCCACGATACCTAATGTTATGTTATCAGTACTGAGGTTTCAACCGCATTTTCGATGATTAGTGTTACTGTAATCTCGAGATAAGCGAATGACGTGTGACACATCATATTACGAGACTTTTGCCTAAATATTATAAGGACTCTTCGTTCATCCCATGCTAGTGCGCGTGTCCCATTTAGAACACGAATTGGAGTGCATTGTATTAAAAAGAGACAAAAGAGGAGATAACAGGATACTGGATATTTAGGCCAAAAATTAAAAGGATTTGGGACGGCACAGACCCCCCGCCCCCCTCACGCCCCCCCAGTTTGCCAACTGCTATAAGCATTTATTTATTGGAGTTTTAGTACTTATATCACGGTTAGTACTCGATTTACGGGTTTGAGGTTAGATAACGGACCTCCTTGTTCGTAATTTCTAAGCCCACACTCGTTACCCTGAATAGATAGATAAAGACAGGGCTAAAGAAATAAACAGATAATTTTATAATATGTCCCGAATTCTGTACCGTTTAACACGAATTTCTTACATGACACCTTTTGTGTCTTTACAAAGTGATTGAGGCGTAAAAAAAGGCACACTATATATGTAAACAACCATCCTAAGCTCATTGACAACCATTAGTTCTCGACGAGAGTTCTAATTTACCACAAATGAAATACGGATAGAATTCCAATAAAAAGCATCTTTCTTGTTGAGCATTAAACTTGTGTCTTTCGCTGCCCGAAATGGTATCAAATTTTGCAAATGACCATAGTTGATAATTATAGAGGGCGGCTCTTACACGCTTGGAAAATGCGTTAAGTGTCATTCATTGTAAATAAATTAGTTTTATTTTGCCGGAAGTTAAGACAAATTAATTCTCTGTTTTTATCAGGGAACTTTTAAATTGAACGTAACATCTAAATTATCAACCATTACGAGCAGAAAAAAAGATATCCCCTCAAAGAAATAATCTAATTTGAACGAAAAAAGCAGCAGGAACGTCGTTTAAGAATATAACATCAACTTTGAATTTGTAATGGACACATCTTACAAGTTAAGGATTATTACGGAAGCATGTCATTTAAGTTTAATAAATGGCACATACCTTTGAAGAATGACCAGAGATAAGCTTTAACTCGCAAGCGCTCTCTCCTAGAAGAGATAATGAAAGTATTCAGCAATAAATTCAATTAAAGGTCTAAAACCTACATTGAATTCGCTTTGGTCCTGTCAACATATTTCCACTTAAAAACAGATTACTAAGTAACAGGCATGATATAATACGTAAATAAGATGTGTCTTTACATAACACAGCCGCAAACAAACAGTAAATGCCACGATTATCGATTATCATAATATCAGCGAAGCGCAAGCTAGGTTCAAAAAGTAATTCGCAATCATTACTTGAATCCGTGATCTTTAGTAAAGCATTTTAAAAAACCGTAGCAGTCATTTGACCACTCTCTAAGAGGATGAACAAATCTCTGCCTCGGAAACTATTGCCTCGTAGACAACGAGAGCGAATAATGTAATTGTTGAGATTGAAAACTTACCGCATTTTCGCGACTGACCGCAAAATGTTTAAATAAAACTTTCCGGCCTTTCATTTCACTTTCGATTGTTTCATGAGAAATTGAATCAAATGTGCTATTGTGATCTAGCTTGCCAATTTCTGACCATTGCTGTCCCTTGGTCACACACCCCAAAGTCGACGCCATTTATTTAAAACTTGTGGAATCAAACTTGAAAGATATCCAACCTGAACTCTTCAGCCGAAACCTGGCACATGCGTACACATCAGCTTCGGCAAAGTGGATGCAGTGTCAATTTCATTTTCGAATAGTCATAAACAGTTAAACTGATCAAGTCAGTCAACTCATGCAAGAGCTCAGCAACTGCATAATCAATAAATCAGAGCTCACCTCGCTAATTGTCGGAGGAAACTGGAATTGTACTTTATCTAAAAAAAGTGCACCTTGGAACCGTCTAGTTACCGTAACCTCATTCTGATCACGATGGAAATGTCAAAGAATGCGCCATCCAACTTCCCTTACGAATCAAAATCTCTTAAACTTAAATCTATGACATATTTTCCCTGGGGGACTCGTATACAATGCCCCTTTTATCCCTGTTCTCACGTATTCAGCGTGCAGTTCTGTGTCCGTGGGGAAGTATTACGTAACCAAATTCCTCTAGTTAGTCATAAGGACTTCAAGTCTCGGGTTCAGTCCTTGTGTACCGCTTCACAAGGGAATAACCATCGTTCTTTCTTTGTTTAGGAGTCATTGGTTAGCTGTTGTGTATTGTTTGGTCTTTTGCATCGGCTCTTGTGAACCGGTACACGAGGACAGAACCAGGTCTCGCTCGTCCGTGTTCTGCCTTCGAATGCGACGTTGCCTACTTCGCTTCGCCCCGCCCTCCTCCCGGCAGGGATGAAACCTACCCTCTTTCCGGGAGCTACCCGCTCCCAATCGCCTCAGGCTGATTCTCTCATATCTTATCTTAGCCTGGGCATTGTTTGCGGGTACCCCAGCTGTGAAAATATCACACGACTTTTTCTTAATTGCAAACAATCTCTCTAGGGATGTTGAGAATTCGGAAACTTATCGTGCAATCGCGCCTGACCATGACGCAATTTACATTTCGTTATCTCTGCCTAGCAAACATCCTCGGGGACCAGGACTCTGGAAATTTAACAACACCCTATTGAATGATATGCAGTGTGTGAGTACGGTTCGCGATACATACGCTCGCGCGTGCAGTTATTATAGCCATGTGACGGATAAGAGGCTCTTTTGGGATTTGACGAAAATGTAAATCACATCAGCGACTATTTCTTTTTCCAAAAGTAAAGCAAAATGTATACGCAACCTTGAACAGGAACTAAGTTGTAGAATGCACCAACTTGATGTTATTATCTGCGAAAAATTTTACTCCCCTTACATCGATGAAGTACTACCGGAGCGTGACAGACTGAAAACGGAACTTAAATCAATCTACGAAGAAAAAGGAAAACAGACAATGTTCAGAGCAAAATGCCGGTGGATAGATGAATGGGGAACGCCCAACAAAGCATTTCTTCAATCTCGAAAAAAGTAATTACAGCAAAAAAAATATCCAAGAGATAAAAACGTTCACTGACTAGAAACTTTAAAAAAAACTAAAATGAGTTTTCGGCTCAGTCTACAGCCTTCGACGGATAAAGATGAATTGCGAAAAGATAAAATATATGCAATAAAAAGCGAAAAAAACAAAACAATAAGAGCTACAAAAGCAAAGTATAAAGGTGTAAATTAAGTGACTATTGTTTAAAAAGAATGCTATACTGTCTAGGAATCGGCTTAGAGTTATTGTCAGCATGCTTGGTAGCAGAGGTGTGCCAAGCCTTCAGTGTTTTTCTAACGCGAAAAGAGCCTTTGTCAATGACATTAGAATTGTCAAAATCTATGCGATGGTCAAATTAATGACCACGCATGTTTCGCAACGTTTGATCCATTGGCACATGTTGTGACATTCCTAATATGTTGCTTCTTGCGAGTTTCAAAACACCGGCCGGTTTCACCTACATAACACCAATCGCAATCGGCACAGGGTATTTTATAAATCACATTGGGTTGATGTTCAATTGCTGGTCTGAATTTGGGAGAAGGAAATCCTTGTTGTAAAGTTTTCAAGGGCTTATTTAGAACTTGAATTGTAAAACTATCCGTGAACTTCGTTTACAAGATGACTCTATTACGCGCTAACGAGACAGTGATTCTAGAGCAAACTGGAAATTATTATAGAAATCTATATACCTCGGATTTGACCTTCTCTGAAACTGCGTATGACTCATTCACTAACAATGTTGAATCCCCTAAGCTCTCAGAAGACGAGCCTGAAACTTTGGAAGGTCCACTTACGTACGAAGAATGCAAAAAAATACTAGAAACCTTTCAGAATGATAAATCACCTGGGGAAGACGATTTAATAGCAAGTTACAACGACGTGCACGAGAAAGGTGAACTCTCCATTTCACAAGAGGGGAATAATTACTTTAATATCGAAAGAAGACGGGTCACTTCTAGATCTTTCAAACTGGACGCCAGGCCCTTTGCAGCTGGGGTCACGTGACCAAATTTTTCCTAGAAATTTTTTGTATTATGGGCTATAACTTAAAGAATGCCAGAAATGGAAAGAGCGCATCGAAAATACCAAAATGGCCAAGTTTGAGCCCCCTGGAATGAAAGAGTAAGTTTATACGACAGTTTGAATTTTCGGAAAATTTAGAAGTTTTGTATGGGAAATGTTGCTGGAGAGCAAGGTCCAGCAACATTTTCCATACAAACCTCGTTATTTTTTTAAAACTTCAGACAGTCATAAAATCTCATCTTTAAATGACGGGGGCCTCAAATTTGGCCATTTTGATATTCTCGACATGCTTTTTCCATTTCTGGCATTTGTTAAGTTATAGCCCATAATTTTATGAAAAGTAGGTCACGTGACGGCTTAGCTGCAAAGGGCCTATTACACTACTTAATGTTGATCTTAAAATATAAAATAGCATCAAAAAAGCCATAGCTTCGCCAAAGGGAGATACATTGGGAAAAATATCCGAATTATAAGTGACATAATGGAATATGCAAGTCTACAAACCCTGCCTGGCATTCTAACGTCACTTGACTTCCGTAAAGCTCTTGATTCGATTGAATGGTCCTTTATAATGAAGACGCTCGACTATTTTACTTTTGGTAGTGACATCAAGCGCTGGATTAAGATATTCTACACAAACACAGAAAGTGCGGTACAAAATAATGGTTTTATAACCAATCGGTTTAAAGCATCAAAAGGAGTTCGACAAGGCTGCCCCGTCTCCCCTTATTTGTTTATTCTCTTAGCGGAAGTACTCTCAAATAAGATACGTCAAGATTCCAACGTGAGATGAATCAAAGTCTTCGATAAGGAAATCAAGCTGTCCCGATTCGCCGATGATACTACTTTATTCAACTCGGACATAGGATTTTTATAAAAGGCCTTGAAAATTGTTGGGGATTTAGGAAGAATTCCTGGATATAAGAGAACTCCAAAACCATGGTCGTTGAAAAGGTAGTGGGAGAACTGATAAAGTACTAACGATCGATTCACTTTAAAGTTACAACTCGTCTGTATCTCAGTCCCAAAAAAGGGCGAGAAGTCTGTCCACGCTAGCTTATTGCAGTCAGTGTATTAAAAACTGGATAATTGGATAATACAATTCGAGAGTTTTCATTGGCTTAGGCATCATGGTTTATGAGCCATTAAACCATGCTCTCAAAGCATACACTTGATTTTTGGGCGTTTTTAGTTCTATTTTCGTTTAGTTTCCTATAATTTGGGAACATTTGATGGTTTCCGTTGATCAAGTTGCAATATCAGCCCATTTCCATGTTGCCTTTTGTCTCGGTTTCGAAGCGAGCCGTCACGCAAATGAGAAATGACCATGGGGGTGGGTGGAACTTGTTTTCACATAGATACTAAAGGCAACTCGGAACTGAAGGCGGACAAACACGCCAAAAATTACAATAAATGTATGGGGAAATGCCGGAATCTAATGCCCAAGTCATGGAAAATTCGAGCTCTGAAGTATTTATGAAACTTAAGTTACTAGGTAATAGAATTTACTGATCAGTCGCATTTGAGGGAAATAGCCTCGCAAGAATTTAAGCCCAAATCAAGGTTTTCATTTTTTGTACATTTGTATCTAAAACTAAGTCGCATTTCGCAGCAAAATTTGGAGACATTTGTATGAAAAATTAAAGGTCAGCTTCCTCACCTCACAGCAGCAAATCTAGGCTCTTCAAATTTGACCAAAAACCCTTCTGCTGGGTATCTTTTCCTAACTCATAAAATGCTCAGAAAGTCAATCACTCTCATCTTATTAGGCATCAAACTTTTAGCTTTTCCCATACACTCACGGCAATTTTTACTGTATTTTTACTGCCCCCCAAGCAAGATGATGTCAGAAACCGTGAGAAGGTCTATTCTTGCATTGACATTGACAATTTAAAACGGCAATTTTCAATTCCATAAGGTTCTACAAAGTTCTATAGAGAAAGTAACACGCGACAATCTTCACAGGTATAAAACAGAATTATTATTATTATGATATATTTTGCCTCCAAGCCGCGAACATCGAGTGTTGTCTCCTAGGGAAACGGCTCTGGGAATGAGGTTGCAAGCCCTGGCCATCTTGGAAATACCACTCAGGAGATTAGCATTTTATTGTTTTATCAAATAATCTACAACACATATGCATGCAATTTCTTTAGATATGAATAACAAATCACAAGTTATAAGGTACTATTTTATGATAAGTTAAGCCAGACTCTTTTCAAAATGCATTAAATCTTGGGATTTTTGCGGGTTTAAAACACTTATGGGCTGCCATTATAGACACTATTATTTTGAATAAAAAAATATAACAGTATGATATATGATGTTTCATATATTCACTTGCAAAATATAAAAGTAGCCCCAGAAATTGATAAGACGCAAAAAAAAAAGCCGGGAAGACCACGGACAAATAAATTATTAAATATTTGACTCACGTCTTCAGGTTTTCTTTTTTTTTCTCAAGGCTTTACAAGGCTTTTCGGTGAAATTTATAAGCGCCTATTCGTTTCTTAAGGCGGGGGGAAACGTGAAAGCCGTATTTTGGCTGGGTATTATGTTTTTAATGCAAATATCTCGTTTACGTTTCAAGCAATCAAGAATCTCTCTGCTCATCTCACATATCTATGTTTTGGGTTGTTTTGTAAATTTTTTGGTATATTTGGAGAGAAATAGTTTTTCTCAAAGGATTAGTAAAATTGATGGAAATAGGAAATTTTGAAGATTTGTTGTTCTTTTAAAATTAGAGTTTGAAATTAAAAATTGGTACATACACTCCAAACAGTTTCCCAACAACCTGGGGTGCCATTGTGCGGTCGGGCAACTGTCTGGTGGTGTTCCATAACCCTTTTTTTCCCTTTCAACCTCTCTTTAAACTTACCAAAATTTCACTTAAATTCACGTTTACCCCCGCCTTAAGCAAAAACAAAGCAGATGTTGATATTTTAAGCATTCAGGCCATTTCACTTGGATAGCTTTACCTGCACTTTCCAGACTGACTTCAAATGTCAAATGTCAAAATGTCAAATGTTTGTTTATAGTGAACATGCACTTAGCTACACCAAGCTAGTTTACAGGCATGCCACTCAAACAGCTGAAACAAATAATTCAAATTAAACATAACATTGTTAAGAATCCCAACTGGCCGGAGGCAGACCAGTTGGCTATTTACAACTGTGGCCGAGGATTTGAACTCGAGCGTTCCGTGAAACAAATCCAGCTAGTGGCCAGAGCGGGACTCGAACCCGGGACCGCTGGATTGCGAGTCCGACGCGCTGACCACTCGGCCACGCTGCCTGTTACATATCCCTCCGGGCGAGGGGGGCTACCATGTATATATAGGACGCGGGTATTTGTTGGAAATGTTGAAAAGACCCATAAGAGCTACCAAGATCCTGTTGTGTGGGCGTGGCTTGATTATCTCCTGTCATTATTTTTCTGCTCAATACACTAAAAGGTAGCGCAAAAGCTCTCGCTATGGACCTTTTAAGGCTGAAAATCCTAAGAGATACCAAAACCGCTTTATTAACCTAATCATTAAATCTGCACAAGAACTACAATTAAGCGTTAACAAAATCTACATAAGCCCCGGAGATGAAGGAATCAAAGGAACTAATCAATCCCTTTCCGATTGTGAAAGGATCAATTGTCAAAACCAGCAGCGTTCTTTCTAAGTTTAAACTTGAGCTGAGTGTTCTTTCAGTGCTAATGCTATTAAGAAGACCATACATTTTGGCCCTACTGTCCCTTGATCACAAAACTTATGCACGGAAGCTACAAACCCGGACAAAACTGTTGAGACATTTCAATACAATTTTCAATTTCGCGCGATGTTATCATCGTGTCCAGAAGGAACAAATTCGTCCCCCTCCCCACCCCTGGTGCAATGTTGTTTCGGCTCAGCAGTTCAAGCGTGCATTTCTTGCGTTAAGATTGCAATAGGGGAGGGGGGAAACAGTCTTTTAATTTGCGACAGTAAGCATTTTTGTCAGGGTGAGTGCAAAAAATAGGTATTTTTGTAATGTGTCTCAACAGGTTTTGTCCGAGGTTGTAGCTAGCTGTTATTAAAGGTTGAGTGATTTTCCAATGCCAAACCTGCCACACTTTACTGTTTCTTTACAAGGCTGGCTTGGATAAAATTACGCCGTGGACTTTTCAACAGCATTTGCGCAGAAATAACACTCTATTTTGAACTCAGCTTCTACAGTTTCTAACACCATAGTGATATCATAGCAATTATTCATGGTTAATTCACGCCTCGGTATCTACAGTTAAGCCGGGGATACTTCCAGAAAAATTGGGTCGGGGTATGCTGCATGCTTCCCAAAACCCTTACCCTATTTAGGACCAAAATCTGTGATTTTCTCTATCAGAAATTCGATTCCTTATTTAAGACCTTACACTTAAACCAATACCCTGTTTTAGGCCTGTCTTACAATTAGTTACGTAGTTCAGACCAATGTTAAAGGCATTGTGAAGGGCTTTTGTTGATGGTCTTATTGATTATCTTCTAAAAAAGTTATGACTAAAATGGCCAAAATCGATACGCTATTTTTGACCAAAACGGCTAAAAACCCATACCCTATGGGGCCACATATACCTGATTAGTATCACCCAACTAGTGGACTAATGAAAATCCTGCATTTTAATTGGCTACGCTACTCGAGGACTATTAGCAATAGTCCTCGAGCGCAATCGAGCTTGACGCTCTCTTTCGTTTTAGTCCCAAATAAGTATTTCTTCAACTTCCATTTGCTAACTTTCTTATTGCCGTAAAACAATTAGACCCTTCACCTTCAAAGACCACGGGTCAATAGCGCATTCGGCTTCGCCTCATGGGCTATTGACCCGTAGCCCGTTCGGGCTACGGGTCTAATTGTTGAAAAGCCCGTATAAGGGAGTATCCCCCAGAGTAGCTAATCTTCGTAAATAACTTTCACTTGACCAGGAAGGTCACTTGAATCCAACCATTCCCAGGTGTAGTATTTTGATGGAAGCAGCTTGTCACGACTGATTGGAAAGTAGGCATTTTTGTAATCTTCGCCTTTATTCTGCCATTGAAGCCAAATCTTGTCCAGGAAAGAGTGATGAAGCACCATTTCCGGAGCATTTGAGGCTGTGATTGGATCACTCATCGTTCCACCGATCGAACTGTGTAATTGAACATGATAGTTAAAGCGAACGATTTCTTCAAAGTCGAGAAATCTTTTCGACGGCAGCGCTAAAGTCCACTTTAAATCTTCCGTATCTCCATCGAGTTTAACAAGGGAGAAATTCCTCCTCAGACATCCACTTCCTGCATGTTTCAGCAGACGCCATTTCTCCTTGCTAAACGGCCCGTCCTCAACACAGTCGTCGTCTGATGGGTTTCCATTGCCGCCTAACCCGTGGTCGCCAGAGCTCCAAATCGAGTTGCTATCAGATGCATTCCACCAGTGGTGAGCAACTCGGCTCCAGTCCCAATAAGGCAAAGTCACACGACAGTCTATTCTACGCAGGAGATTCTCGAACTCAACCAAGAACCATCGGTGCCACGGGAAAAAGATGCGAGGCGTTTCATGAAGAAGGTGGTTTGGTGTATTAGTATGACCAGTAACCAATCTTTCATAATCTTTCTTGAAAGCAGGATTCATTGAAGCTGTCTTGTACGCGTTGATGTAACGTCGTCTCTGGTTGATATCCATTTTAGTAAACTCTTTTCGTACGCGGTAGCAGTTGATAAGCTGGCCATCTCGACATTCACAGCGCTCTTCGCACTCGTTCAGTACGTGGCTTCCCTCCTCGCACCGTTTTTGACTTACTTCTCTACCGTGGTTTTCTCCTATGCCGGCTTCTATGTTCCAGCTGAGTAAAATGAACAGAAAACACCACTTCAGGTTCTTCAGCATCTGCAGTGAAGAGACGATTTTTTACTTTAGCTTAAAAATCATCATAAAAGTAGTGTATATAGTAGTTTACTATACCTAAATTACCCCGACCTGCTCACGTGCTGGCCTCGTAGCTCAGTCGGTAGAGCACCGGTGGATCTGTTCCGGAGGTCGTGGGTTCAAACCCCACTGGGGCCAAATTTTCTTTGGTCCCAAATTTCCTTTACCAGGGTAGTAACCCAGGGGGATTTGGTGTATCGGCAGTATTGCCTACTACCGGCAACTTAACAATTAATTTCAATAGCATTATTTTAAAAGTAGTATACTATGTCTAAAAATTGCTTTAGAGGGATTACCATAAGAAAAAAGCCTATATGGACGACCGCGCAGCGGGAGTCCGATTTGTTTATCACGAATATGATTACAGACCGAATTGGACGACACGAAGTCAATTAATCATAATTAAACATTACAATTTCCGAGAAAAGAAGAATAGTCAAGGTAAGAAAGAAAAAGGAGGAGTAAATTGTTTAAGGTTGCTCTGAGCCTGAGTCAGGAGTCTGCACACTGTTTCTATGGTGATTGAAACCAAGGTTGTGATTGGTTGATTTAAACTACAACTTTGAATGTGATTGGCTTTTTGAACTCCCAGATAACAAACTGTCTAACAGTAACTTAGAGCTGGAGAAGCCACCTCAGCAGCTAATGCCGGATATTCAAGCGTCATGGTCGTTGGGCGAGCGAAAACGCCAAGGATGGCTATGTTAAAGACGATTTTAATTCTCGTCTTTTGGTCACACAATCTTTAGGGATCTAAACTATGTGTATTATTTTTCTTTAACACCGTGCCCGCCAGGTCGGGGAAGTTCTATCCATAGGGCCGGGGTTTTCCCTCAGTTTTTGCTGCAACGAGCGCGGTGAGGTTTTTTCATCGTATGGATGCTCGTTGGTTCTTCACCAGGTTCTGTTTTTTGTTAGCTGTTTTTTGCCGTATGCACCTATGTAACTGTTGCTTTGGCGTGACTCAATAAACGTGCGGCCTCCAGTTTTAAACCAATCACAATCGAGGAAATTGTAATTTTTATGATTAACATCGTAAATTATTGTCAGGATTATATTATACCAACACGGCTTTTGCGTGCAATACGTCGTTATGATTATGTTTAGTTAGAATTTCTTCGTCAGCAAACTCCATCGATGTATCTACCATCCCGGTAATGTCCTCTTTACACCCATCACTTCGGACTAATAAAACCCTTAAAAACTAGAATAACTAACGCTAGATGTTTCAAGCGTGTAGTTCAATCTTAAACCCATCAAATCTTTACTTACTATTGGGTTATTATTTTACTAGAGTTAAGCTGCGGAATGTTTTTATGTAACGGCACATGAAAGACGAATTTGTAAGAGAGTGAAGTTTTAAAAGCGGACATTCTTGCAGCTAAGTGCTAGTCGCACTCAAAATGTGTCAAATGTAATTAAATAAACTAATTTTATTTGTATTTATTATTATTAAGATGTATAGCCTTTTTAGGCCAAACGTAACATCTAAGTCAATACAACTTATTAGATGTCAGAAAAAAGATATTCCCAAACGAAATAGGTTGATCCGACAGAAGCAGCACTGAGAAACGTGTGTACATCATCTTTGAATTTTTAATTGCTACACCTTACAAGAAATATTACGGAAGCATGTCAGCATATTTTAATGCACGGTACATACCTTTGATGAATGCCAAAGATAACTTTAACTCGCAAAGGCTCACTCCTAGAAGAGATAAGAAACGTTTTCAGCGATAAATTAAATTAAGTAAGTAAGTTAGTGACTCTATTTCAACCCGCGCGGGTTGATGACGCTGATTAGACCCCTAGCAATACAGTCATGCTAATATGCCGAGAAAAATACAAAGATATGAAAAAAAGATAAAGAGATACAAGATCAATTAATGACTAAAATTCTAACTATATCAGCAAATAAACAATAAACAGTCCTTAATCCTAAAATTTTTACAGTGAATCATAGTAAACTGTACATTACTGAAATGTAGCTCTCTTACAGCATTTCTAAATTCCTTGAGAATCATGAACGTAATTCATCCGGTAAGAAATTCCACACTTCGGCACCAATAAAAGTTGTAGATTGTAAGCCAAATTAATGGTTTAAAACCTATTCTGTGTTATAAATTAACATTCTATTTACTTTGGTCCTGTCAACATATTTTTGTTCCTGAAATCCTCTGCGCGCGGAACTCGGGTTGAAGGAAAACTGCGCTTAAAACAGATTACTAAGGCATGAATGAATATGTAAATAAGATGTGCCTTTAAATGAAACAGTAAACAAACAGAAGTCAAGAGTGAATGACCTAACTGTTTGTTGAGAAATATAACCTCTGCCTCTATTTTCGCGACTCAGGAGAGCGCAAATTTCAAAGAATTGTTGCTTTTCAGCTCGCCTTGGATTGTTTTACAGCTATTGGAATCAAATGGCCATGGGCTAGCGCGAAATCTTACGCATGATTTCCCTGATCGTATTTGCCCCTCGTTCATGGATCATCGAGTTTTGAACTTGAAAACATCAAACTTGAAAAATGTATCCTAAACTCCTCAACCGAAAGCTCGCATATGCGCAGTTTAACCTCGCACATCCGCAGTTTATGACGGATAATGTCCCTGTTTGCGTTAAATTAACCCATTTGGGTTAGGGTTAGGGTTAGCTCAATAAGCGCGCCTATTCCAATAAGTGCCCCTATTCTAGCTCTAATATTGATAACATCACAGTTCCGTCAGAGTAAGTATCAATGGAGGTTCATTTTTCTCAACAATGCCGCGTTACAAAAACAGTGGTCTTCGTCTGAGTTTCCCAACTATTATGTCCATGTGAATACATAATTCCTTCAAACGAATGATCTGTTCTTCAAGTTTTGTTTTGAACATTCGGTTCTTTCTCAAAAAAGAAATAAGCGCCTGGGGCCCGAATACGTAAGCACCCTGTCTCGAATAAGCGCCTCCCCTCCCCTTAAGTTGCCAATTGCAAAAGTAAATATTAAGCGACCCGTGTTTCACTTGGGATCTAAAGCTGATCAGAAGCCGCTTTAACCATCAGCGAGCGTTTTCTACAAACACATTGTTTAATGTTGACCTCGGCACTCTTGCTTACAGACAAAACTCCCGAACTTCATTTCCATTAACGGGTAATAGTAAACAGTTCTTCGACAACTTAGTTTGATTAACGTGAGGTAAGGGCTTTTACCGAAAGAAGTTCTAATAAATAAACTACTTTTCACGACCTAAGGGCTTGGAGGTCTTTTCTTGTTTTACAGCACTGAAGGCAACTTTCATGGCTTAAATATTGTCTGGTTTTAATAATAATATATCCAGGATAACCCTTCAGTACAAAGTACTGTTATAAACGGCGTCCTGAGCCTGTCATATTCGTATGGGTAATCAAATGGAATTAACGCTGATATTTTTTGCGCCAAAATTTTGCGCCAAAATTAAGCAGTAATTTATTATCATCCATGATATCAGCAGAGAAATCACTGGACCATTCACTTCAGAAGTTTGTAGTTTTTGGTGTGTTGGATGAGCTCTTAATTTATATTCAACATTTTTCTCGTGGAAAAATGGAAATTATTCCCGGCCAGTCACAAGCCATTATTAGCCACGAAAGTTAATTTGCTTGTCCATGTTGTTTCAGATTTAACTCCAAAGTTACACGTCTTTCATAGCTTAGCACTGTGTTTCACCGAAGAGACAATGGATATTCAGTGAAGTGTGTCCAACAAAGACTTCTGTCTCCACCGACAGAAAGCAATATCGCAAATCATCATAATAGAAAGGCAGTCATTGGAGCATGCTTTCAGAGTCTTTAAAGCAGGAGACTTCTGCGACTCAAATCTACCGATCAACTCACTTAAAACTGAAAAAAATGCATAGTTAGACAGTCAATTCACAGCATACTTTGGCGCTTTCTAGTTTATTGAAATCGATCGGCATGCCATTAGAGTCGTGATGAAGACAAATTTACGATGGTGTTTCCGCTTGATTGCAGCTGAATAGGAAAGCTTCGAGGTGTGGACACAGGTGTGGACTGTATAGATATGGAAATACCTAAATAAATTGTTGTTATTGTTATTGACTGCGATGCTAATAATGCAAAACAGAGTGATTACTTTAGGAAAGTGGTTGAGGGCCGATAAAGTTTTGAAAAATCTCTAGTTTTAACTTCTAGTTTGAAATCTAAAATCTAGACAGCAATAGGTATCACCAGAAGATAGCTTGTTCATTGGACCATAGTTAGTGGGGGTTGGACTAATGCGGATGCATTGCGGTTAGAACCTCCAAATTTGCATGTGCATAATTCGTAAAATCTCACAGAGAACAGGGCTTGGTCGTCAATTCCTAGTTTATATTCTCAGTGGCAAATATGAAGCAAACGTGTGAAGATTCAAGAATTGCGAGAGATGTTCCATACCTACACACTCTTGTGCAAAGAACAACGGGCGTTTCTTTGCATTGTTAATAAGTTGTGCTTAATTCAGATTTGAGCCTCGTAAACCTTACAGAACTCACTCTCTGATTAGCAAGCTATGTGAAACGTCTCTTTGAGCACCTGAAAACACAAGTATACCTCACCTTTCTGTAAGAAGTACCCGTCATCCGCTTCAGCATCACAGCAGTCAGCCTGATGAACAAGCTTAAGAGATGTGTTTGGCAAGTTTTCGGGAGAAGCTTCCAGAGATTCCGATTACTCTTTCCAACCAATCAAACAGAGGTGTGACGTCTGGGGACATGTCACGTTACCTAGCAACCTTGATGACGAAGTATCATTAACAGAGTCATAGGCGTACGAGCCGGGGGGGGGCGAGGGGGGCTGCAGCCCCCCCAGTTACAGAAGTTTTTGAAATTTTTCGGGCAAAACGCTGATGATTCGGGGCAAAAGTACTCAAGAGAAAACTCTCTGAAAGGCTGTCAAAGCCAGACTTGAAGGCTACTTTCTCCGATGTTTGCCTTGTCAAGACGGAGTTAAGGTCAAATGATCGAACGATCCAGGTAATTTGTTTTGTAAAAGCCATGTATCGTTTACATTTTGTTTCGTAGAAATCCACGAGATGAATGTTACTTCCATGAACAAAAGAATGACATAATCAAAACAAACAAAGACCTAGACGTTTTTGTGGTGGCTCTGAAAAGAGCCGTTTTCAGTGGATTCACAAAGAGCTGTTTTAATATTTTCTTGAACTTCACGTAGAAGAAAGAATTTACTGTTTCTTTTATAGCTTTTTGATTTTACTAGGCAATCGATCGAAGTCATAGACTATGCGAGGTTTCAAAATAACTACAGTTTAATTCCGATCTCTCGATTTTTTCGAACCACCCGATAAACTCGAAACGTAAGTCGTTTCCCTCTCCTCAGTCGAACACTGTGATTACCCCAGATTTCTCGAAATATCCGATTTTTCGAACCAATTTTCGTTTCCTTTGGAGGTTCCAAAAATAGGGAATGAAAATACGTTCATTACACGTCAGAAATGTGAACGTTTTGTTTTTACTGCGGTTTGAGTGAGTTTGTACACTGACACATGCTTTCGGGCATTGTGTAAATTTTTTCGGGCAATAAGGTCACCGCCCCCCAGGTCCAAAGGTGCCCGTACGCCTATGAACAGAGTAAGAACCAAGGTATAAAGGGGGTAAAGAAACTGTGGTGCTGCGTCGGTGGGCAGTATTACAAGATAATTTGGTTTTATCAACTGAGTTGATAATGTGAATTAGCTACCGTAAAGAGATTCGAAAGCTGACGTTTCCGCGTGCGAAAGCCCTTCGTCGGAGCGAATCGAGGAATTGTGTGTTGTGTGTGGTTTATATACAGAAAGATGGAGCTACGCTATAGGTTGGTGCATGGTAACGTGAAAAATAACAGAATAAATTAGTTGAAAAATAAATTTTTGTTCTAGAGTTTTGCGGCTTTCCGCCGTGCTTCCTTGATGTAGGGAAAGGCCGCAGACTGCCTTATGTTGCTTAGAATGATTGGGGAGATTTTAAAAATTGTCTCGCGACCGGTTTAGATGCGTTTTTGTCGTCTTTCTCTACGTCACGAAGGTGTTCTCTGAATCGGTCGCCTAGTCGTCTCCCTGTTTCGCCGATGTATAACTTTTTGCAAAGAGTGTTCAACTGTACCTCAGCCAATGTCATCTACTGCATAACTTGTACTCCATATTCTGAGTCGTCTGAGTTTAAACAACGAGTTTAAACTATTTTGGTTCAAGAACCAAGCACAGCTGTCTACGCTCATCTCATAGTTCAAACAATTTTCGCAATGTGCTCACAACAGGTTGAGAGCTCATTGCGAAAGTCGGAGCTTTTTCGTCAAGATCGTGAGATCGCGTGCTAATTCTCGGCCCAAAATCGGCAAAAGTCGTATTCTATTGTTACATTCACTCTCACTTAACAGGACAGCATTTTGGCTTCGCCTCCTTGGGAGGTAGTAGCCACAAAAACTGTGTTATTCCTCAACTGACAGTTGAACTGATTTGAACCGTACCAGTCCTCACATCCAGGATCCTCACGAATAAAACTAGTTTCTTGCTTTTTGGCTGCATATTAGTTTCAATTCATAAGAACGTTGCGTTCTGCAGTTATTGAGCTCTAGTCGCAAAACTATATTTTCAAACATCAGAATAAAGGTCGCCGTATGTCCCACACTGTCAATTTAAAAAGAAATTTGAGTTATACATTTGACAACTTTTTGACGGCTTCCGTTTAACTGCAAATCAAATTGCAATAATGGCGGCCATTTCCAAGCTGCCTTGAGCTCTTTTATAAAACGAGTCCTCAAGCAAAACTTCTTAAGGCGGGGGTAAACATGAATAGGAGTGAAATTTGAAGTACTATTAAAAGGAAATTGTTAGGATTAAGATGGGTTGGATACACTACCAGACAGTTGACCCCCGCAGCAGAGAGCCCCAGGTTGGTAGGGGACTGCATGCTGTTTGGTATCCGTCTACTAATTCGATTCTTCACTTTAAATTTCAATTTTCCAAATCCATCAAATCTTCAACCTAACCTATCCGTTGCGAAAAAAAATCTCTCTTTCCCAAAATGCCCCCAAATCACCCAAAAATTTACACAAAACCGCCAGACAGTGGTTAATGAAATGAGCAGAGAAATTTGGTGTCGCTTGAAACGTGACCGAGATATTGGCAGAAAGGCCGTGTTAAGGACGTTCGCGCTAAAATTTTCCAGTCGATAGAATTTTTTTAAATTTTTACTGCAGGCAGATAATGAGTTATTTGTGCCAGATATGCAAAAAATTTGGGGGTCACCGTCTTCGTTTCAGAGATAAAGCGTGTGGAAAACTACCCTGATTTCGAAAAATTGTCCCATATAATTGAGCACGGTCTACAGGGATTTGCAGTTAAAAATAATATCGAAGGTGAGTCAACGGAGGAAAACGGTCTTAGTCATATTTTGTAGAAGTGGGTCTGTTGCCTAAATGCTTTCAAATGTTACTAACGTTTTCACAAAATTTAACCCTTTAAGAGGCATTTGAAACCGCCACACAGGTGCACAAAGATCTAACGGAATTCGATGGTGCATTTTGCCAAAAACGTAGAAAATCAGTAGAGGAAATGATCTATCCAAAGAAAAATTGGGGTCACCGTAAGTCCAAGATCGTTAAATCCAGGCAAAGCTCTAGCAATGGCCATCTGCCCTATCATTTGTTTATTTTTGACTTGGCATGTGAGTTTGCGTGCGCAGTAAGGATGCGCAGAAACAATTAGCGCGAACGTCCTTAAGCAACGTCAAAACACCCTTCACGTGTAACCCCGCCTAAAGGTGGCTGGAAACAGTTTCCAGTACTTTCCAAGACTTTTCAAGACTGATTACAATTCGACAACAAAAATAGGGGTCACCGAACTCGTTTTTGAGCTATAAGCGTGAGTTGGAAAGTACTGGAAACTGTTTCCGGCCACCTTAAGTGAAAATGGTCGGTGACCAAGAGGGTTGAACATTTTTCACAGAGATACCAAAGAAAACTCGGAAACGAAGGTGGAGCTTAGCTTGATAACTCCGTCTCTATAATTCTTGTATTCAAAGCGGTCATTTGAAGCGCTGGTTTTCGTTCCACTATTATTCTGTGGTTTTGAGAACGTAACACGCGACACGCCTCAAAGCTGTTTTAATTTTAAAAGCAGAATTATGATCATGGTAAATAATCTTGCCTCCACGCCGCAAATAGATCTGTTTCTCTCTCGAAATCGGGCAGGGAGTGTGGGGCGCGACTTTCAGATTAACCTCGTTTCCAGGGAAAATGAAAGACCCTGCGAAGGAGGTTAGTTTCAGATACGTTTCAGACAATCGTCTGTCTCTTAGAGAAAAGACCGGCTGCCAGCAGTCTACGCAGCGAACATCGAGTTTCGTTTGCACTCAACCCTCAACCAATGCCCATCTTGGGGGTTTCCAAGAAATCCCACCAAGTTTCCTTTGGAGCAAGTGATTAAGTGACAAGTGTTTTAGTGTTTTTAAGTATAAATTCATTACAGTTCTATCACGAATGCCGTTCTTGTTGTTGTAGCAGAAGCAACTGTAACGCGTTAAAGTTCACCACCAAATTTTCTCCGATTCTTATGGGCTTAAAGTAATCACATGACGCGATAGTTTTCGTGCGCAGAGAGACCTTAGTAAGCTCATAGTGCCCGTCGGCGGAAAAAAACCCGGATGGATAGTACTCGTCCGTGAACATTTTCTGTAAACAAGCGGGCTTGTAGCAAATAAACAATTGAAATTGCATTAAGTGGGTTTTGTCCGTTTCTTCTTCAAATTTTATATTTGGCTGTCACGGATTTCATCTACTGAACAAAGTTGAAAATAATTCAATATGATTTTTGAAAAATTTAGTGGCGAACAATAAAGACAATAGAGTGTTTATGTCTCGGAACTATCGGCTGATAGTTGCTCCTTAGAAATTTGATGTTTTTAAAACTAGCATATTTGTTTTAAGAACATCAAATTTCCGCGGGGCAACTATCACCCGATAGTTCCTCGACAGAAACACTCTACTGTTTAAATAGAAATCTCGATATTAATAAAAATCATAAATTATAAGGGTACTATTTTATATTAAAACAAGTTATGATACACTCTTTTCAAAACTGACGCGACAAGAACGCTTTACACATGTAAACATTGGAATTCTTGAATGGCTGAATCACTCTTCGGCTGCGTTTTAGGAACTTTTTTGCATGATAAAAACAAGTGAGCCCGGAAATTAGTAAAAGGCAGTAAACGTAACAATAAATAAACGGATAACCACGGACAAATTAATGATAAAATAATTCTCCAATAAAATTTGGAGAATTATCCAATAAAATTCTCCAATAAAAGGCACCTCTGCATCTCTTGCCCAAAAACAAAGCAAATGCTGCGTGTTATTTCCGCGTGTTATTTCCGCGCACACTTTCCCGACTGGTTACATATTTTTCCCGAGCTACATCTCATTTGGTTTCCAGGACATCTTTCCTCCAAACCAAGTCAAGCACAAAAATAGAGAAAATGTCCTACTCGCAACAAATACAAATTTTCTTAATTTAGTGTAAACGACACACGACAAAGGTTTACTTCTTGTCGTTTGTCGCTTGCAATAAACGTCATTTTAACCTCTCTCTAATTCATTACTAATTGTAAAAATTACAATTTCCTTGATTGTGATTGGTTTCAAAAACTCCTATTTTTCACTAATTCACTTGCCAAGTTGTTATCGGACAGTTTGTTATTGGACAGTTTGTTATCGGACAGTTCAGTAAGCCAATCACGTTCGAAGTTGTAGTTTAAATCAACCAATTACTTTCAAAGTTGTAGTTTAAATCAACCAATGTCAATTTCAGAGCGACATGAAACAATTTACTTCTCCTTTGTCAGTATTTTAATGCAAATTTCCCCTTTCTTTTATAACTTGGTAATTCTTCTTTTCTCAGAAATTGTAATTTTTATGATTAACTGGTAATAGGCCTTCGTGTTGTCCAATTCGGTCTGTAATCATACTCGTGATAAACAAATCGGACCCCCGATGCGCGGTCGTCCGATTTTGTTATCAGTCGTATGATTACAGACCGAATTGGACTCCACTCAGTCCTATTACCATTACTTAGAGCGGTTGTAGTTTTCCCAGGCTTCCGCGAAGGCTACACATTTTCCGCGCTCGTCCCTATGAGAGGAATGTTTCTTCCTCGATTTCTAATTTGCTTATCATTACATCAGCGTCGCCGAATATAGTGACATAAAGTGTCCGTTTTAGAACAGGCAATGGGAAACTGCCCAAAATGCCTTCTCCTCAAAGTATGCTAGTTTGCCTTTCACGGGGGGGAAAAGATCTAGTATTTCAAACTCAGTGCAGCCTGTTCCAGGCGTACAGTTAGTTGGGGCGCAGCGCGAAAAACGGCGCCTTTTGTGTATCTGCTATCTCACTTCCACGCTAGTGCCAGTTTTTCTTTTGTAAGGATCGTTTACATCCCAGCAGCCGATGTACCATCGTTAACGTGAGTTCTGTCTATCTCCGCCTTGTGCGCTTCGTGTTGTTTGTGCCACAGGTGAGCATATAAACTATTCGAGTCAGTTATCAGTGAGTAATGAGAGCCTCTCTCGCGCACCCGTCCTTCTTCCAGCACTAGGATTTCGTCAGCGTCCACCACTGTAGACAAGCGATGAGC
The DNA here is from genome assembly GCA_964020085.1 of Micromussa lordhowensis. Taxonomy (NCBI): domain Eukaryota; kingdom Metazoa; phylum Cnidaria; class Anthozoa; order Scleractinia; family Lobophylliidae; genus Micromussa; species Micromussa lordhowensis. Next base: position 35,246,044 of record OZ026598.1, on the reverse strand, counting down.
GATAAAGATGGATGTTCGGTCTCTCGTGACTTGTCTGAGACTGTTCAGGATGTTCTGCAAGGTAAATGCGGACAATACTGTTCAGTGTTTTCAAAGGGGCTCAGTCACAGCTTTTGAGTTATTTAGGCCACTCACAAAGTTACGTTTAAATTGAAGGAAACCATAGTCATAGCAATTTTTCTTGCACAGACCACAACACCGGGAATTATGTGCCCTACTCTTTTCGATAAGTGTGTGAGTTCTTTAACCTCCCCTGCTAACCTTGTAACACTGAAGATGCAGGAGACGGGACCTACGGTTTAAAGTACTTATCCGAGAAGACTTGAACGTCTAACCATTTGTAGATGTAGTTATGTTAAGACCCTGCGAGTGTTGGTCCGGTCTGGGGCTCGAACCTTCGACCTCCCGCACAGCAGACTGGCGCTCTACCAACTGAGCTAACCAGGCGGCGGTTAATAGTAGTTTACTAAGATAGAGAAACACCAAACAGCCCTCCAAGCTGCGACTGCGTTTTGGTCGCCATGGCGAGTGAAAAAATAATTTGGCGAGCAGGTCGCCAATTTGGCGACTGGTGCAGTAGAAAAGGCTGATTGTTCATAAACAGAGTTTTTTCCAATATAATCACTAATCACTAAACGAATTTAATCACAATTTTTGTATGCTTGTCTTTTTTTTTCTTTTATTTACTTTCCTTAACGGTAATTAAGACTGTCCAACAAGAAAAACTCGGTTGAAAACGAAAACTAACATCGTCGGAACGTTCTTCGAACGATTTCAATGTGGGCTCGTTCTGGTCAGCGGTACTACACCATGTAAAGTAAAGTGGCACGAAGTGTCCACCTTTGAAAAGGATTTGATTTTGGCGACCAAATTTATCGTTGTGGCGACCATTTTACAGAGGGAGGTAGCCAAAAGGCGACTTCTGAAAAACTTGAGCTTGGAGCACTGCCAAAGAGATAATAATTAATCACAAAAGAAGAAGGATGGTTAAGGATGGATTTCAAACGACAAATTTGAAAAATTTAAGCTAAACTTTTCAAGATGCGCTAGCCGTGACGTATAGCTCCTTTAGTAGAGCTGAGGCTTCCCTAAGCTCTTTAACACGCGCTCTGTGCTGTTCTAATCGCCATTTACACAAACATTGAAAGTCGGGGCATTACATGCAATGAAAAACAGACTTACGCGTAAGTAAAACTCACCATTTCAGTGATGGAATCCAGTGATGAAGTTGCTTCATCGTACATTAGTATCGGCGGGTTTTTCAAGATAGCCCGAGCGATAGCTATTCTTTGTTTTTCACCGCCAGACAGCTTCAAACCTCGCTCCCCAACCTGAGTTTCGTATCTTTTGGGCATGCGCTGGATTGCGTCATGGATCTCCGCCATCTTTGCTGCCTCGTAAACTTCTTCCGGTGTTGCGTCAATGCGGCCGTAATTAATGTTGTAGAAAACATCATTGTGAAACAGTACTGTGTCCTACAAGGGAACGAGATATAATTAAGGTCGCGCAGGCACCCAGTCAATGAATAAGTTCACAAGCCTTCTTAAACTCATCAATAATTAATCAAGTTTAAACAAAGGAAATCGTGACCGTGTTTGGATATCTGATCTTAATTAGCATTGATTTCTACGATTTAATTTCTCTGTTTTCTACTTAGTTTTAGTTTCGATTGAGAAGATATATCAAACCGTGTTTATCAAACCGCCACGCGTCGTATTTTCAACTCTCTTCTCGGTGTTTGGAAATGTGGTCAAACACCGTCTTTCCTGTTTGATACATTACTTAAAGTCGATTTCGCTAAATTTTAAAAACCACATTGGCGGGAAATTAATTTTATATTGGTTCGTACTAACTTCAGAACTTTTTTCAAGGATTTTTAAGCCCTCATATTTCACAGAATCAGTCTGGACAGGGGGGACACAAGTACAAAACAATGCTTTTGAAGGCGTGACTACTTGGGTACTTCAAAAATATGATCAATTCAATCCAGTATCATCCAAATCGACTATATAAGACAAAACATGTCTTTCACAACTTATATTCAAGCCCATGACTTTCCCTGCCATCCTGCTGTGGCAGATCACTAACTGAATCAGGGTGGTTTTGGGCTCAAAGAAAGTGAGAAAACAAACTGATTAAACTGGCCATTCCTTTCGTTTGTCAGATGTTGAAGTCACAATCTGGCAAATCCACTTACCTGTGGAACAACGCCTATGGCTTTTCGTAAAGAATCAATCGTAAGATCTTGAATGTCGTGGCCAGCCACGAGAATGCGCCCGTCTTTAGGGTCGTAAAATCGGTACAGCAAGCGGACAATGGTGGATTTACTGAAAGAAATCAAGAAACAACGAGCGAAACATTAAGAACATTCACCATACTCAATTTTACAATAACAGAAATTCTTGCGCGCTCATTGGTTAATTTTCATTGTCAATAAGCGGGCAGACTCACTAATTTATGATGCTGTCATTGTAAAACAAAAACAAATTGACGTCATTTTTTCACGCGTCTGCCCTGTTATCGACAATGAATTTTGTCATAACATTGTCAAAGTAGTCTGTAGCTTCACAGCTACTTTGACAATGTTATGACGAAATTCACTGTCAACACAAGACAGACGCATGAAAAACTGACGTCACCAGAAGACTTAGAAGACTTAGAATTGTCAAGAGTGATAAGAGCCATCATGTCACAGACAATGTCGCGTACTTGCACATAGACATAAAAAAGAAGACAGTAATTTCTAAGCTTCTCTATAATAATAAAAGCATCATTGAGCAGAGTAGTATTTGCCATAAACTAAATGAGCACTTTATTAATGTTGGACCAAAACTGGCCGATCAGCTTCCACCTATCCCTGACATAGACCCAACACAGCATATTAATCATGCACCTTCGAGAAGTTTCATGTTTAGGGCTATTTGTCCACAAGAGGTCTCTGATTTAATCAAAGGTCTAAATGTAAACAAATCAACCATTGGCATACCAACAAAATGTATAAAACTTGCAGATAACCATATAAGCGAGGCTCTGGCCTCCATATTTAACAATTCCTTCTCGCAGGGAATAGTCCCTGACGTCCTTAAAATATCTAAAGTAACCCCGGTTGACAAAGGAGGGGACAGCCTTATTCCAGAAAACTACCGCCCAATTTCTTCATTCTCACAAATATTTGAAAAACTCGTTTATAAACAACTCACTAGTTATATTGAAAAATACAAGATTATCAACGAATGCCAATTCGGGTTTAGAAAGGGACATTCTACTGAACAAGCAATAACAGAAATTACAGATAATCTCAAAAAATAAATTGATAATAACCTCTATACTTGTGGCGTTTTCCTGGATTTCGCTAAAGCGTTCGACACCGTCAACCATGCTATTTTACTTAAGAAACTCGAAAAATATGGAATAAGGGGAATTCCGCTCAATTGGTTTACCAACTATCTTACCAACAGGCAACAATATGTTTCTCTAGGGGATTCTCAATCTACTAAACGAACGGTCATCTGTGGAGTTCCTCAAGGTAGCACACTTGGACCACTACTCTTTTTGCTCTATATTAATGACATTACCTATTGTTCACAAAAGCTCTCTTTCCGCCTATTCGCTGATGATACAAATATTTTTATTTCCTCTGACAACTCTAAGCAACTTGAAACAATTATAAACCAAGAACTATTTAAAGTGAAAGCTTGGTGTGATGTAAACAAACTCTCGATAAATTTCTCTAAAACTAATTTTATGATAATTAAATCACCCCAAAAGCGATTAAATACCCCTATAAATGTAAGCATCCAGGACAATGGTGGCAACACGTTCCCCTTAGAAAGAAAAGACCACGTAAAATATCTAGGAGTGCTTATTGATGATAAAATTAACTGGAAACTTCACATTTCATTTGTCTGCTCCCGAGTTGCAAGGAATTCTGGTATCTTTTTCAAACTGCGGCACTACCTAACCCCTCTACAACAACGACAAATATATTTTAACCTAATAAACCCCTACATCTCGTATGCGTTCGTTGTCTGGGGCAGTGCCTATAAAAGCAACCTAAAAAACTCCAAGTAAAACAAAACCACATTGCCAGAACTATCTTTTTTGCTACTTTATATGGAAAAGACACCGAAAGTGCTTTGCCACTGCTGAACCTCTTAGACATACTGTCCATAGAAAACACTTTTAAATTTCAGGCATTGAAGTTCATACACAATTGGCACCTTAAAAAACTACCATCCATTTTTACCAATTCTTTCACCTATACCAAAGATATTCACTCCTATAACACGAGATATGCCTCTAAAGATAACATACACAAAGTACGAACAAGAACAAATATCGGAAAACAGACTATAGCTTCACTGGCCTCTGAACTTTGGCAAGAATTACCAACTGATCTCAAAAACCTTAGCTCAAACTGTTTTAGTAGACAAGTCAAACAGCATTTACTACGTAAGCAATCTTACTCTTAAAGATAATTTCAAAATAGGATTATCCTTCTTCCCTCTCTGTTTTATAGTTTTATAGTTGCTTGATTGCTGTACCGCTTTTTTTTCTTTTTTTTTTCTTTTTAGTATTCCCCTTTTTTTGCATGCAACTTTACTCTTTCTTCGCTTTTTTGCTATTTCATTCCATTTCGCCTTCGCTTGTGTGAGTGTAAGCTACATAAAATTACAACACGGCAAGCCTAGGGCTAAACTCGAAAACCTTAGGGTTCATTTTGGCTCTAGGCATTTCCTTACTAAACTATATACAAATCTCAAAATTACTTAACATCTTATCATAAAAAAAGAAAATATGTATATAGATCTCTTGTAACCTTATTTCACAAGGAAATGCAAATAAATTATTGTATTGTATTGTAGACGGCCTGTCAAATCAATTGAATGAAAGCCGCAAAGAAGGACAGATTTGAAAGACTACCAAATTAAATAAGTCAGTGAAAGCAAGAATCGTCAAGCAAGGAGCGATTCAACGTCGTCAAGCTCCAGAGATCATACCTCTTTCAAAATTGGCTTTGCGAGAGTCATAATTTTCCCTAGCTGGAACCGGACAGACACCTCGACTGTAAAACCCCCAAAACCCGCATTTAACCTACCCTGAGCCGCTGCCTCCCACAATTGCAATCTTCTTCCCCGCTGGAACAGTAAATGTAAGTCCATTCAAAATATTCTGTCCTGGTAAGTAGCCGAAAACAACGTTGTCAAAGATTACGTGTGACTTTTGATCACCAGGCGTTAGAACAAGGGGAAATCCACCAGGCTTCACCTAGAATGAAACCACAAAAAGATTGGCGTTAACAGGGCCTCAGTCCCACTATCAAAATGTGAATTCTCCTTCTTAATAGCATACATTTCTTATAATAATACTAGTTCTGAGAATTTGGAGGCACATCATGACGATATTTTTAACCTATTGACGATTTTCTTGACTCTCTCCACTTGTCGGCTTGACAATGCCTCGATACTGCAAGAAGAAATTGTATTTTGATCTCCCAACCGTACCTTGATAGATGAAGAGACTTTATGAAGGTCGAACAAAGTCTGCATATCGACCAGTGATTGTCTTATGTCACGATAAACAGAGCCAAGGAAATTAAGTGGAACGGACAGCTGGAATAACAGACCATTCACCATTACCAGATCACCTACTGTCATGGTACCTAAGACGCGAAAACAGGAAAGAAACAAATTGAATAGCAATTTCGTTCAATCGCTCCACGGATTTTTGTCCGTGCTGCCTTCAGAAGGCGAAATACCCTGAAAAAGTAGCGACCTCAAACGTGGCTTCAAGTTACTGGCCGTATTCACCCAGGCAGTCGAATAACGAATCTGAGACGAACACTGCATCTTAACCGTAATATGCGTCGACCTTAATACGGAAAAGTCGAACCTCGCGTAAGCGACCACCCAAAATGACGAGTCGCATCAAACGTCAGAAGAACTTCATAATTTTACGCGTGTAGGAGATGAATAGAAAAGACGCACTATAGATTTCTTTTACATGACCCTTTTTCAAACGTAATATACCTGACATTAGTTTGTTCTAGTTAACAGTCAGATTACAAGCTCGAAATGAATAAATTACAATATTTAGAGCGGAAGCCACACCAGCCTTAGCTGGTTTTCATGCGGGTCCTCTATCTTGGACGAGTTGGAATTTGTCGATGCTGGTTTCTGTGGAGGGAGGAAAACTGGAGAACCCGGAGAAAAACCCTCGAAGCAAGGCGAGAACCAACAACAAACTCAACCCAGTTATGGCACCGGGCCGGAATCGAACTCGGGCCAGATTGGTGGGAGGCGAGCGCTCTTAGTTACCACTGCGCCATCGCTACGACTACAGACATTCAAGTACCTTGTAGAATTTGTCTGCTGGCCAATACCATGATTATACTCAATGACGCGCTGAAAATAAAGTTCTGTCCCCAGCTGAGAAGAGCTAAACTAGTAGTTGTTTTCAGTGAAGCTTTCTCGTAATCTGCTAGGAGTCTGTCGTATCTCTCCGCCTCATACTGTTCATTGTTAAAATACTGAAAGAAAAAGGTGGTAAAATAGTATCGGTATTCAAAACAATATGTCCTTCTAAAGTACGTATATACACATTTTCGAGTGCGATATAATCAATTTCTTGCTAACCAAGCCTTCGGTTGTTACTGCCGTGACCTCAGGCCAATATTCCCCAGTACGGCCCTCACGGTCGGTTAGTAAGCGGTTATTCATCATGTTTTAAGTATGTTTAGAACTGGTTTACGAAAGAAAATTTCAACTCGACTCTGCTTATTTTATGACATGACTGTATATTTAAAACAAAAATTCATTACTCCATTTGCTCAAGTACTTGCAGATTATGTTCGCTTCTCAGTGTTTCCGTCGGTGATTTGAAGCTTGATTCAAAAATAAACTGCATTGTTCAAGGTTGAAGAGGTTTCAACTCGAGAAACTGCTCGCAAATCCGCGATAGAAATACAGAAACTCAGCCTTGTCCTGTGTATATAGTATAGGCCTGCGACAACACGAACAGAGAAAGCTAAGTATGTGTTAGTACCTTCACGGTCTCGTAATTGATGAGTGAATCAATGGCTTGAGAGCCAGCCTCGTTATCTGCTTTATTCATCTGCACACGGAACTTGGTCCTGCAGAGTGTATTGCAGAAAACATTACAAACGAACCCTGCAAAATCATTTAACTGCAATCCAAAGGTAACGCAATGTACTCTACCTCCATTGTGTCACTAATAGTGTGAAGGCAGCATATGTTCCCAGGCAAGCTAGTGTAACCAGGGCGAACTCCTTGCCACAGCGGTATGTCTGCAAAAAGATGGAAACTTCTTAAGCCTTTTGTTAACAAAGCAACATTTTTCAAGTACGAAATCAACATTGAAAAGACAATTCTGTGGGCCCAACATGTATGTTTCTACACGGGCATCACGATAATCGAGAGATGACGAAGCTTTACAGAGATCTGCATAATCTGTGACTTTCTGCTATTCAAGAACGCACACGTACAAGTTACAACATATTCAAGGCACTGTTGTACATGTAGGTCAAATGGTGGAACATTTTTTAGGTCGAATTCCAAACGTGAGAAAAATGGCGAACATGAAGAAAGAGAAATGTCTGTTTGGTCTAAGGCTGCACATCCAGGCTCGAAATAATAGATACAAGCAGATTACTTTAGCAATGTCCAAAACATACATGTAATAAAAAGGAAAATTACTTTTTTTTTTCTCAATTTTTCTGGTGGTGACTAATAACTCATATTGGAAAGGGGAGAGGTGAGAGTGAAAGGCAGGAAAACTGTTACATTCCCCATCATGGCAACTGCAGGACAGTTTTCTCTCTTTCACAGTCAGCATTGAAAAAAGAATCGAAAAGGCTCCAGTCATTGACTGGCTTGCTCCAGCAAAGGGGAGGGTAGAGCCCACACGATTGACCACCTAATATTGAGTTCGCGCTTGAGTATGCCATTGATTTATGAATGTCTATACCATCTTGTTTTTTTCTTCTTGCTAATTTTTCGAAGTATAGAAAACTTACCAATATTCCAGACACCAGCAGCACCTCAAAAATCGTTGGGAAGATGTTGAACACTAATGCACTCAAAATAAAGTTGATACCCCTGTTGAAATAATTGCAGCAAACGTTTACAAATTCTCTTAAAATTAGCTGATATTCTGCCTTAAAGTGCACAAGAAAAACTTTGGGAAATTTTTTCTCAGCTGAATGCGAGCAGACTCTTCGTCTTTCACCATCAAGAACCTGCTCAAATTATTTATTGTACCTATAGTTTGCAGTCTAATGTTATATTATAAATCAGAACTTTTCACTGACTTATCATTAGATCTGAAAGTAGTTCTGCTTAAATCCATCTGTAAATGAAACCAAGAGTGCGACCGTTCAAATGCATGCATGGAGCAGTACTTTCAACAAAACACTAGTGTGACACCATTCAGCTGAAAGTCACTCAGCCGTACTTTCATGTGATACTGTTTATTTGTCACACTGTATAAGGTGGTTCTAACTTTCTTGTCTGTGGATCAAACACTGTTCTGTCGAGGTGGCTCTTCTGTTTTGGTCTGTGGATGACCCCGATAAACTAAACTGTTAGGTAATTCCTTCAGAAGTTCCTCAATCGAATGATTGGTGTTATTTTATTGTATATTAAATACCTAGTTCCTCTGTCAATGGCTCTGGACAATGCACCTGTCTGCCTTTTCAGATGAAAGTTCAGGTCCAGATTATGAAGATGAAGAAATGTTCTCTTTGCAACAGAGCGGATAGACCCTTGAGCAACTTTAGCAAACACTGCATTTCTCAATTCATTAAAGAGAGAAGCACTTGTTCGTGCTGCGCCATCTAAAAATCAAGTATTGATGTTACTATTAGACTCTTTGGCAGCCATTATTAGAGACATCCACAACAACAGCTGTGAAAGAGACTATGTGTGTTACTGTTGGTAATCAAGAGATATGAATGCGAGTGCAATTCAAAATAATTCTCAAATGTCACTCAAACATTAATTAATTGACTAATAATAAATGAAGTAGGCACATGAATTAATTTGCAATGCAGGGCAAATTGAAATTTCATGATAAATTTGCTTGCTCTTCGTCAATCATAACAACATAACTACATAATGTAGTTTTGTTAGTCAAATATTATTTTTAAGGTTTAAAAATGTCTTTTAAAAGTGATGATTGTCAGGAATAGTTTTACTATAAGTAATAACTCTTCTTCAGGATGTCATTGCAAGATGGTGGATTGTTGTAAGCTTCTAAATTTAGAGAAAAATCCTTTGGTTGTACATGTACATGTAATACTGTATATGCATACTGCTGTAATCAAAATCCCAGTTTTACCAGTTTTTTGTAAGTAAGTCAAGTCAAAAAGACTTGAAGCAACCTATGTCCTTAAGAATAACCAAAGTGGTTCTGAAATTCCCATTTTCAGAAATTTGAAATAAGCTGTTGAGCATGGTAGTTTGAAAGAAGTTGAAAAAGTCACATACTGTATGTGAGCAAAAATTAGGCCATGCAGGTTTAAACAATTCTCTTATTGACCACTAGGAGTCCAGAAGAATGAGAGTGCATACTCGTGAAATGTTATTGGTATTTGACTGTATGCCAGTAATTTACAAAATAGTTGTTCTTAGCAATACTTACAGCCCAAGAGTATTGCCGTCAATGCAGTGAAAACAGTTCCACTCGCTGTCTGAACCAAAGCAGCAGAGTCCAAGCTATTGAGGTAATCAATGGCGTACTTAAACAAGAATGGAACCTGTACATTCATTAGCTGAAAAGAGAGTATTGGCATAGCATATTAATACTCAGTAAACATGCCATAGTTAACAGCAATGAAAAATTAAATTCTAAAAGATGCCAGTGATTTAGAGGGAGGAGGGAGACCAACACACACTGTCCATGTACATGCAAAAATGAAAAGCTCATCATCAACTTAAGAAATACCCATTGTGGCTGTTTGCCTGACTCTATCCATCAAAAGTGGATTTAGCAACGGCATGGAGGGGGCCGCCCATCTTTTGAAAAAGCAAAAATTAAAACATGGGAATAAATTGAATGTTATAGCAGATATGAAAGGAAACACTTTGGACAGTTTCCTCAATGTCATTTCTACTTTGTGCCGCTGCTAGTATTTGTGGTGTAACAGTTTTAATTAAATTAGGTTCCAATTGTTAAATTGAAACATTTTGAAGGCATACACCATTAATTTGACAACCCAAAGGTACCATCCACCCCCACTTGAAAAGTCCTGGCTCCACCCCTGATCCATCTCACAGCCATACATGTATGTACATGCACATGGAATGGAATGGAGGAAAATAAATTTTTGACAAATGTTTCCTGTAGTTTCCGGGAAAAGCTCTTGACTGGAGTTTTGGACAGTACATTTCTGGTGTAAAATATTTTGACTTATCTCCTTCACAGACAAGGAAGAATGCCTTACAAACAAGGGCCACTGACCACAGTATCAATGTAGCCTAGAATTATCTAATAGCTCTGACTCAGTGAGACTTTTTTCCATAATCCAATTTGCCCACTTATGCCTTCTATTTAATTTTACTTCCTAAAATAATAACAATCAACTCCACTGAGAGGTCTACAATATATCTAGCACCGTTTTACTGACACTTACATATTCATTTTTTGATTAAAACTCTGTTGTGAATGGAAATTGCTTGTTTACACATACATAAAACATCATGATGAAGCATTTGTGTTTTAGGTTTAAAACTCTTAATACAGGTATGCACCTTTGCTCCAATGAGTAGCACGACAGCAGCGACCACTCTCCTCTTGAGGTCAGGCCTGTCCTTGGGCCACACATGTTTCAACATTCTCTTGAGTATTGTAAGGCCATTTGAAGAAGGTAAGCCCTTAAGGCTTTTTTCTGTAATATTGGCACCTCCATGCTGCTGACGACAACTCACAAAGAGTAGTCCTGGCTATAAACACAAGAAAGAAATGTGCAATACTAAATACTGCATACTTCTAATGTACTTAACACAAAATCTGATAGAAAATCAAGCAATTTCAGTTTTTGGTGGACAAAAACCTGTACCTGAATAATTTTAGGTATTTACAGTCCTTTTTCAGTGCTCGAACTTAACGGTCGTCCACTCGTCCAAAACGAGTAAAAATTGCCCAAAACGAGTAGCTTTTTTTACCACTAGTCCTGTCGACGAGTAAAGTTACAGTACCCCGATAAATAATTGCTTTTGTATCTTGCTGAAAGGGGCTAAAAGTGTCAAAGCAGATAAAGAATTTCTGAAAGCAAATGCTTCGAAAACGTCGAGCAAAAATCGCTAGGCGTTTCTGGCCTGGCAGGTAAGAGTCTGGGTTCTACGCTGAGATTAAATGGATTGTGGGATTCAATATGGCGGCTTCCCGCGTTTTCCAAATGATCGATGTTGATTGAATCTCTATTTTCTTTCAAAACACAACTTCTTGAAATGTCCAAACGAAAACAAGTTCAATGCTCACTGAGTTCTTTCTTCGGAGGAAAGCAAAATCAAGAAAGCAACACAACACCAGCACCGCCTGCTGCAACTCCGATAAAGAAAACACGGAAGTTTCAGGAATCGTGGAAAGAAAAGTACAGATGGCTCCACTTTGATGATAAAGAAAACAAAATGTTTTGCGAGTTTTGCAGGGAATTTCCAAATGGGAAAAACACACATTATTCCTTGAGGGTCGGAAAAAATCACTAAAAAGATACATGTAAATTGTTGTGTTTATTTGATCATAGTGTGGCATTTACATGTTTTTACCTACAGACACAAATTAAATAGGTGCAAAAAAAAATGTAAAGGGTGACCATGTTGCGAATGCCTTAAGTCAGTATCAGCCAGTGTTCGCAAACTTCACGATTTAATACCCTTGAATTATTACAGCACAATTCTCTCTCTCTTAGCTAGTCTCAAGTCTCAAATCTCTAGTGAAAATTACATTGTTTATCTGATCCTTTGGTATGTACCCACGCGCGACACACCCTGGCGATAATTGATATGATACAGGTAACTCGATTCTATTGTCGTATAAATACCGGAAACGGAAGTCACATAACACAATCACTGTCACACAATATAGCTAAACTATCTTGACACACTCCCCTATTTGTTTCCGTCACGGAAGCAAATACAGCTCAAGTAAAGTTCCTAATTTCTTTCGTTAAAACCTCATATTCTGAAATCAATGTTCAAATCATAAAATCAATGTTCTTCTCTTCTCTTCGGTCTAAACAAAACAGTATTCGTGTAAACAAAGTTCCTCAGTCGTCTTGGTCAAGTTCAGCAATCTCTTGGACTCGCAGTCTAGCTGCAACTGCGGCATCCCGCCTTGGTCTATAGACAGGCGCTTCAGGATTCAGTGGAGGGTTTGCTGCCTCTGTAGACTTGTCACAGGATAACTCCAGTGGATATAACTGCTGCACCGCTCTCTCCAGATAACTCTTTCCTGCTCGAAGCTTTACAGTTCTCACGACGCCGTCACGCCCCACAATTAGCTCTTCCACTATTCCAAGTTTCCACTTATTTCTGTCTTTGTTGTCGTCTTTGATAAGGCACACATCTCCCTTCTGAACTCCACAAGGAGAGTCTTTCTGAGCTACGGTGTGACGTTCTCGTAGCCCATGAAGGTACTCTTTCGTCCAGCGGTTCCAAATCGCGTCTTTACACTTTTTCAGGTACTTTGCTCGCCGTTTGAGTTGTGGGTTCTCTTCATGGTACGCCTCTCTCTCAGGTAGGAAGTTTGGTTGGCTGAACAGCATTGAATACGGTGTCAAGACTGGTAATTGTGCGTCATCTTCAACATAGGACAGTGGCCGGCCATTCAGGGCTATTTCAACATCCAGAAGTACTTCTCTCAGCTCATCGAAGGTTAGACAGGCGTTTCCGATAGTTTTCCTCATTGCTGTTTTAACGAGCCCGATCAAACGCTCGAACTGGCCTCCCCACCAGGGAGCTCGGCTTAGGTTGAACTTCCAAGTGATTTGGTGACGTGCAAGGTAATCGTTTAGCTTCTCATCCTTCTGAACTTGCTTGATCCACGCTGCAGCTCCAATGAAAGTACTGCCATTGTCTGAATAGATGGTGCTTGGTCTGCCACGCCTTGCGATAAATCCCTTGAGGCTCATAAGGAATTCACTGCTCTCCATAGTTCTCGCTAGATCGAGGTATAATGCTCTCGTTAAGCTACACGCGTAGAGGATGAGGTAGGCTTTCCCTTCGCGTCTCTCGGTGGCTTTGTAATCATTGGACCCGCGTAGTCGACGCCCACGACTTCAAACGGAGTGGATCCTTCTGTTCTATCTCGCGGTAGCAGCCCAGGAGATGGCACAGTAAGGGCTGTGGCCTGAAATCGCTTGCATCTTGGGCACTTCTTCACTATTTTCTTCACCAGTCTCCTTAGGCGCGGGACCCAGTGTCGTTCACGTACTTTCGTCATTGTCAACTGCGTTCCTCCGTGTAGAGTAGCTTCGTGCGCTTCTTCCACAAACTTCTCAGTGTAGACTGCTGTATCTGGGAGGTACACTGGGTAGAAGCCCTGTATTCTTCCTCTGCATTCAAGGAGTTGCTGGTCATTTAGCTGTAAGTTTAGCTGCAAGCGGTCGTTTTCATAACTCTTCGAATTCATGCCTTCCCGCTGCGCTCTCTTCTCCAAGAATCTTCGTTGTTTGATTAACTCTTCGGTTGTTAGTGGCCCTGTTCTCCTTTCACTAACTGGATGCTTTGCGTTATGGATAAATCTCGCCATCCATCCGCCAATGCGCAACACACGCCAGAGGCCATACTTGTTAAGGACTGCATCAATTCCTTCCACCTCTTGCTCGTTAGCTAGCTTGAATATCTCTCGTACTGTTTTCGCTTCGGCCAGTGTTTCAGCAGTGGCGGTAGTGGTAATGTCGACTGGCCAAGCACTTGGGTCTGAGAGCCATTTTGGACCACGCCACCAAAGGTCATCGTCTTGTGCTACAGGTCCTCCACGACTCCCCAGGTCTGCTGGATTCTCTTTGGTAGGTACATGTCTCCAGGTTATCCAATTCTTGTCTTGGATCTTGCGCACACGGTTATGCACGAACTGCTTATAGTCACCTTCTCCTCTTATCCAATGTAATGCAACTGTGCTGTCTGACCAACAGTAAACTTGGTCAACGGGATATCCTTCCAGGGCTTCTTTGACGTTGTTGGCCAAATTAGTTGCCATGTGACAGGCGACCAGCTCCAGGCGTGGTATAGTGAGGCCTTGTTTTGCTAATCGAGCTTTAGCTGCTACGATGCCTTGTGTGACACCTGAAGGTTGCGACACGACAGTGTACGCTGCTGCGGCCACGCCCATACCACTTGCATCTCCAAAGACATGTAATGATATGCTGCTGATTAGTTCTTGATACTGTACAAGGGCTCTCTTGAATGTGATTCTCTCCGGTGTTCCCATTTGGCCCACTTGTCGGCTAGGTCAGAAGACAATTGTTCATCCCAACCGATTCTAAGGTTGCAGGCATCACGGTATAGTAGCTTTCCACACAGTGTGAGGGGAGACGCCACTCCCAGAGGGTCGTAAATCCTCGCTACTTTAGCCAATATTCCCCTCTTAGTGTTCTCGGCTTTCTCAGTTGGCACAGTGACGCTCAGGATATCACTCAGCTTGTTCCACTTTAATCCAAGCATCGAACTCTCTCCCCCTTTCGAGCCGCCCAGTTGCTGTTTAGCGAACGTCTGGTCTGCATTCAGGTCGGTTTCGGCTGATTCTAGCTCAGGAACGCTTGAATGCCATTTGTGAAGCTCGAAGGCTGCGTCAGCAAATATTTCTGTTGCTGCCTGCTTCATCTCTCTTGCTTGGGATACTGTCGTCCCACCACTGATAAGATCGTCCACGTACAGGTTCTTCTTAATCTCGCTAACTACATCAGGCTTCTTAGGGGTCCACGTGTCTAGATGCTGTTCAATGACCCCTCCCAATAGGAAAGGAGAGGGGCCCAGACCGAACAACGCTCTTGTGAACCGGAGTGTCTCAATTTCCTTAGTCTCAGTGTTTATCCAGTGAAACCTGAGGGCATCTCTTTCTTCTGATCGGATTCTGACTTGTAAGAACGCTTTCTTGATATCTCCAGTGATGGCAACTGGATTGAAGCGGCCTCGGATTAGTACACTCCACAGTTGGTTTTGTAGAGGTGGACCAGTGTTCAGACATTCGTTAAGCGATGGCGCTCCGTCCCAGGCCCTTGCCGAGGCGTCGTACACTATTCTTAGTTTAGTGCTTTCAGCAGTTTCACGTACAACACCCTTGTGTGGAATATAAAATTCCCGTCCTTCGACAGAGTTCGGGGCACGCTCAACTATTCCCTCGGTCAACTGCTCCTGTATCACAGCATTGTAATCTTCGATAGTTCCATTCTTCTTGAGTTTCCGTACCAGGCTTGCAAGTCTGCGTAGGCTTCCTTCCTTGTTGTTTGGTAAAGGGGCATGGTTCCCTTTCCAAGGGAGGCCAGTTTCGTACCACCCTTCGTCACTTCTCCGCAGTTGCTCCTTGAACTCATCATAAACCACGCTCTGATCCCCTGAAGGTGAGTCTGCCAACCCGAGAATATCTAGCTTGCAAAGGTCTTCATAGTCGACTCTTGACGTTTGTGTGAGAAGCATACTGGTGGTGTCGACCTCTTTTCCAGGCGAGGTGATGGTCCAGCCCAACTTAGTGTAATTCGCTACAGGATCCCATTCTCCTCCTACTCGCTGAGGTTCAGTAGTACTGATTCTAGGGCACTCACTGTTTCCTAGGATGAGGTGCACGGGTAGGCGGGGTCTCTCATCGTAGTCATCCATTGTCACGCCCTTTAGGTGAGGGTGTTTCTCTACGAGCTTCTTGTACCGAGGGTTGTCTATCAGCATGAGGCAAGGTTTCTCTACTTTAGTGACTTCTGCTTCTATTTCAAAGTTTCCTTTCACTGAGTTAAGTTTGATACGATAGACTTCCATCACTCGACTGGTCGCACCCAGCATCATCTCAATCTTGCGCAGCCCAGAATGATGCGGTTTCGCTCTAATTCGATCAAGAAGTGCGGCTGAGGCGTAAGAACTTCCTGCGCCGGAATCTAAAAGTGCACGACATTTAATTCCTGCGACTTCCACAACAACTACTGGGTACACTACAGGACCATCGCCGATTTGCGTAGCTGTCATGGAGCTGTCTGTGTTTCCTCTGTCACAGATGGAGGTGTGGTGTCTTCTTTTGCAAAACAAACACGTTTTCTTGCTCCTACATTCCGACGCCCTGTGATCATCACCAGCACAGTTAAAGCAGAGGCGCTTTCTCAGGAAGATCTTCTTTCTCTCGTTTGAATCAGGGACTTTGGTGCATTCGTGTGGCTTGTGATCAGTGCTGTCGCAATAAACACATCCACGATCACGAGGAGGGCGCGCGTCATCTAAGCGAGTGTTGAAAGCATTGGAGTCACGCCAAGGCTTGTCACTTGATCTTGTGGTCACAGGATTTCGTTCTGTCCATCCTTGCAAGGCGTAAACAAACTTCGGGAAATCCCACTCTTGCCAGTCTTCGTCCATTCGGACCAAATCGCCTCGAATCCCTGGTAGTTTGTCGATTGACATGCGAACATAACCATTAACTTCTCTTAGTTTGCCCAGTATCTCAAGAGCTTGAACATTGAAGGAGAGCGCTTCATAAAATTGATTGATTTTCGCTGGGTTTGCGCCGCTGATTACTGGTAACCCCATTATATTCTGGACGTATCCATTCACTATCTCTGACATTTTCCCATACTTGTTTCTAAGAATGTTCTTGGCCCGTTCGTACCCCTCGCTTGAGAATGGGAGGCCATCTATCCCCGCTCTTACTTTCGGCTCTAGCAGATCTTTAAGATAAGCGAATTTCGTAACCGCTGCCATGTCGCTGCATTTATCGATTTCTGCTTCGTAAATGTTCCAAAAGCGGAGCCAATCTGTATGAGTACCGTTGAATTTAGTGATAGTTAGCTTAGGTAATTTCGTGCGCACTCCCTCGCCGGGGGCGGGGCTGGCTTTAGCTTCGCTCTTTGTTGCGTAATTCTTCTTTGCTTCTTCAATTTTCTGTTCATACTCCAGTTTCGCGTTCAAATCGCAGCTGCTCTTCGCGATCCCTCGCCTTAATCCCGTTCTCGCTCTCTTGTGTTTTGGTGTCTTGTTCTAATTTTAAGCTAGCCAAGCGCTCATTAATATAAGTTACGCGAGTGTCAACTTCACCGATCTCCTTCTCAATTTCGTCGCTCCAATCTCCGATATTTTCTTCTGAATCACTAGATTTAAACATCTCTTCGACTACTTGTAGCTTTAAAGCGTCGATCTGATCAGCAATAGAACTAAGCGCCTCCCGATGGCGTTTGATAGTTTGTACATTTCCCGTTCCAAGGACGCTCTCCGATTTTCCCAATGTAAACAACAGAAGATTACGTTTACCTTTTAAGTCTTCTTTTAGTTTCTCCATTTCCAGACGAGTCTCGTCGGAGGTGCCACTGTATTGCGAATGCCTTAAGTCAGTATCAGCCAGTGTTCGCAAACTTCACGATTTAATACCCTTGAATTATTACAGCACAATTCTCTCTCTCTTAGCTAGTCTCAAGTATGTACCCACGCGCGACACACCCTGGCGATAATTGATATGATACAGATAACTCGATTCTATTGTCGTATAAATACCGGAAACGGAAGTCACATAACACAATCACTGTCACACAATATAGCTAAAATATCTTGACAACCAGTAACTTTGCTCCTGGGACCAGTAAATTCTTAGCCTACTGGTCCAGTGGAAGACCAGAGCTAAAAGTTAAGTTCGAGCACTGTTTTTGCATTTTCTTAAAGTTATGATCAGCAAGCAAAGCAAACAAAGCACTAAAACACTAGCTACAAAGCCCCAAAAGGGCCCTGCGTATCCCCAAATGGCCGCCTCGCATGTCATGTACTGCATAGCCTGTTCCAGGCTCTTGGTAGTTGAGGATGAGCGAAAACGAGCGAGAAAAAAACGAGGGAGGACTAAGGTGAGGAGCGGCGGGAGAGCCTGTAAGACTTTCTTTAACGGCCCTCTTCTGGTATAGCAGGAGCTGCTATACCCTCTGATTGGTCAATTTTGAGTCCAGAGACCTGGCTATCAAGCTCTTGGAGAATGGAAATGCGAGATGGTAAACTTGGATTGACAAGATATGAGGTAACCGCCGGAGTGTTGACAGTACTGTCAAGATTGACCAATCAGAGGGTATAGCAGCTCCTGCTATACCAGAAGAGGGTCGTTAAAGAAAGTCTTACAGGCTCTCCCGTCGCTCCTCGCCTTAGTCCTCCCTCGTTTTTTTCTCGCTAGTTTTCGCTCGTCCCCAACTACCGAGAGCCTGGAACAGGCTACGTACTGCAACAGGTGATGACCGCTGGCCAACTCGCTCGAGTTTGACCTTGCCTAAATTACATTTAGCCACATAAATAGTTGTTTGAAATAACACCACAAACAATTTCTCATGGGAACTCAACAAAATAAAATTCAAAGTTCAGAGAAATAGTGTAAACACAGGTTTGTCATCAGTTTCACACGAAGTTCAGAATTTTTTTTCAACATTTGGTGTTGTTAGAAATTATTTCTTTTGGGAAGATATTTAAAACAATCGCACAGAAGTTTGTCCACTTGTTACTCAAAGTTTTGGCAGATTGCCTTTTAATATATAACAATAATTTATTATTACTTTGTTAGTCCTTGTTCATGTAAAAAAACACATGCCTAAGGCCATTGATATAGGTCTTTGACTTATTAGTACAAATCTACTAGCATTCTATTATGGATGCTGTTCTCTGATTGGCTACGTTATACTCACTATCTATTCTGTAGTAGATAGTGGGTAAGCGTACATGTAGCAGCATGTGCTTGCCAACAAACTGGCAGCAGCTTCTTTGCATTTCAAAGTGTCTGTAAAGAGGATTAATTTACATGTAGATGAAGTTTTGAATGACTAGAAGTGGATTACCAGTATACTAATTAAAACCATTAGCTGAGATTATTTGCTCTTGATTTCTATGTACGATAGTTAATAGGCTGCATCCTCATCAACTATCACCAATTAGTATAAATCTACTAGCGTTCTATCACGAATGCTGTTCTCTGATTGGCTACGCTACTCACGTTCTATTCGGTGATAGATGGTGAGTAGCGTAGGAGCAGGCGCTCGGGGCCGCTTCTTTGTGTTTTCGAAGTGCCCATGAAGCGGATTTAGATGAAAGTTTTGAACGACTAGTAGATTTATACTAAAACAATTAGATTATTCGCTCTCGATTTCTATGCGCGATAGTTGACTCGGGCTGCGCCCTCGTCAACTATCACGCGATAGAAATCTCGAGCTCATAATCTAATTGTTTAATAGAAATCTAGGACTAGCGCTAGTAATCTAATTATTGAATAGAAAGACAGAACTAGCATGAGTTTTTCAAAAGGCCATTTTATATAGAGTAAAATTTTAACTTGGCTCTGAAGCTGGGGGGAATACAGTCGAATCCCGATTTCTCGATTCCTCATTTTTTCGAACCTCCCGATACATGTAACTCGAACCAAAAGTTGTTCCCTCTCAGTCAAACACTGTAATTTTATCCCCGATTTCTCGAACCAATTTGCCTTTCCCCTGGAGGTTCTAGAAATCAGGATTCCAATGTAAAACAAAAGAAATCACATTGAGGTTGACAGATGAATAACTAATTTCCTTTGTTTTGTTCCCCCAATTATCAAAGCCAAGTTAGAATTAAATATAATTTATCAAAAATGACTGATTGACATGATAATGGCATTCAAAATAAACGTTAAGTGGTTTTCCTTTCTTTTATCACTGTGTCTTATGGCCACCCTTTCTCCGTGTTTCTATTGAATTAAAGAAGCAATCAATATTTACCCTCGCCAGCAGTTACATACATGTACATGTATACAAATTAATGTAATGTTCCCACAACATTTCTTGTTCTCACATAAACACCTGTACTTCACTAATGATTATTTTTAACCACTGACACTTTACTGTTAATAAAACTTTACAATGTACCTTACAAGAAGCAAAGCGATTGCTTATAGAAGGCAATATCTTTGTCACAGCTATCTTGGGTTTTACATGGTGTCCACATGATCTCTATAAAAAAAGTAATAATTAAATATCAGAGGATCATTGGTCAACTAGATATATACATTGTACCTACATGTAGTTTACCTCACCAACTTTGTCTGTTAGACAGTATAACAAGGGTCTAAAATAGGGTTACTAAGTCCTACATGTACTTCCCACTACCAACTTTCTCTCCATAATGCTATCCCACTTACTTCGGACACGTCATCCAGATCCCGTCATGTTCAAAAGTATTTTTCTTATTAAAGTGCGACAAGACAATGTTTTTCCCTGATAATACACGGGCTTGTTGAGACTTGCCTTTTAGAATTTTTTATAGATTCTATAGAAAAATCAACAAGCAACAGAAATCAAATTGATTTGCTGATAAAGATCAGAAATTCAGACAGTCTCTGAAAGAGTGGACAAAAAAGTCAAAATAGAAAAATTGAGAGTTATCATTGTGTTGCCTGTGCTGTTAACCTAAATTTGACCATCTCCAAATTTCCTTCCGTCCCGCATCCCGGCAGCAAAAAAAGGCTCATCTTGCATGTTGCAAACTCTACATGTATGTTAGACCCTCCATAACTGTCCACTTGAAAATTCCCTGGAATTAACTGCACAGCTTTTTAACCCTTTGAGTCCCAAGAGTAATTGGTATAAAAATTATCCTTACATTTTTAATACACTGTCAAACAGACAGGTAATTATCAACTAGGGGATATCATCTTTTATAATCCATCAAATGTTTTTGCTCTAGTACAATATTGTTTAAAACTGCACATGTTGCAAAAAATATTTGAAGGATAATAAACAAAATAGCCTCCATCTGGAACAGAAATATGTACAGATATTTGTCCTTGGACATTATCTGTTCCTCAGGGCCGGGTTGTTCAAAGCGCGGTTAAGCTAAGGGTTAGCGGGAATTTTGATTTTCAATTTGCAACTGTTTGGTGAGTTTTTCTTTTCACATTGTTTAACCTTAAGTTTTGAGTTTGAATAATCTCACACTTTCCAAAACATAAGCAGTGAAAAACATTTTTAAACAAGAAAAATTAATTTGTTGGTTAACTTTTAATCCTGGTTTAGCATTAACTGGCTTTCAAACAACCCGGCCCAGATGTTTAAGTGACTGGACATCTCTCCCAAGTGTCCTTAAAAAGTCTATGCCATGTAACATTTTTAAGTGCAATATCCATAAGTTTTTATTTACTCAGAGGGTTGGGAGAATTCTCAAAAGTTATGCAAAACTGTCTCCCAGCCCTCCTCGTGTTTAGATGAGGCTATGTAAACAAGGAAGAGTGCTCTATTGCTTAAATATAGATGTGTAGCATGAAATGTGCAGAAACTTGTGAAATTGACAGAAATATTGAACTGAAATGATGGAAATCACTTATAGTTCTGTCAACTCCAAGCCCCTACAAAGTCCCCCCAGGTATTAAACGGGCATTTGACAGGTTTTAGGTCCCCACCATGGGGCATTTATGACGTTGTCAGCGGTTATTACTTTGTTTCTTTTTACTTTTCTGTTGACTTGTCAGTACTGATATACTTAAATTAGCACCTACTTAAAAGTTCTGAAAAATATAGCCTCACTTCGATGTCTGGTTGAACACTTCCATGTATGCATTTACGAGAAAATATAGTTTTGACACTATCCCATAGAAGGTTTCACGGTCGCGGACGTCATCTTGGTAGTGGGGCAAACCCGGCAAAATTTACATTGAATGTATGGGAAAAATCGTGACTTTGATGCTCGATAACTCGAGGAAGGTTGATATTCTGAAATTTCTCAGAAATGCAAACTAAAGATATTAGTTAAAAGAGTTAACCGATTAAATCTGAAGAGCATCCGTTTGCTGAGAAGCGAGAAATCGTGTTTTTAGTTTTTCATACAAATGCTTCTAAATTTTCCCGGGAATGGCGGCTCCATTTTACAGACAAATATATGAAAAATAAGATTTTAATTTGCGGCTTTCTTTGTAAGACTACAATTCTCAAATTTGATCGGTTACCTCTTTTAGCTAGCATTTTTAGTTTGTAATTCATAGAAACAGTAGAATGTCAAACTTTGTCGAGTTATCGAGCATCAAAATCACGATTTTCCCCATACATTCACTGTAAATTTCGCTGCGTTTGCCCCACTACCAAGATGACCTCCGCGACCGTGAAAGCTTCTATAGGTGGGCATTTGCACTTATCTTACGGCCTCACCGTGGGGATTTTGCACGAAACGTCTGCCCCACGGTGGGGCATTCGTTATCTTATGAAAACAAAATGAATGTCAAATACCCGTCAAATTTCCGGGGGGATGAGCGGGTCAGAGCCATAATCATAACACAGAAGGTGATATTTTTGACAGGTTAGTATCGATTTTCATTGATGTTGATCGAATATCAATATTGTTAAACCTTTGCGTGTTTAAGTTATAATACAACTAGACAATGCCAAATCTTCTCTGTTTGTTAGTACATTACAATACCAACTCGTGCTACGTACAATGTAGCTCTGTAGCTTATTTCTGAGGAGTCGTCGATAGAAGTACGGCTTCTTTCGCACGCGTTCCTATGTGGTCCCGGGTATGTGGTGTTTTTCACTATTAAATAAGTCTCAATTTGTAGCCTTTAACATTTGTTAATCAAGCTCAAGTAAAGCTTTAATCAGTCCCACTGGTAATACATGTGATAGTGAAAAAATCATAAGCTTATATGCTTTTAAACTTAAGCTTACCCGGTTCGTACTCAGACTTATCCCTATAAATTCCCTTACCTGTATAGCAGGCAATCGATACAAAGATTTCGGCCCAACTTTCAAGCCTGACCTTATACACAATCGAGGATTGCCTACTTTGCAAGCCGCGTGTACTTGAAGAAAGCCACAACATGTCCGAAACATCGGCGCCATTTTGCTTCCGCCATTGATTCCAGTGGACATTGGCCTCGTGATCCCGTGACAGGTAAAACACGTCACGATTGTGTTGTGATGCGTGATGACCCCTGTAACGCAGTGGCCATGCCGTGATGATCGTGATCGTGATCGTTAGGTTTTCGATAACTACTTCACGGTATCGAATATGGTCTTTTCCCTTGCTTGGGGGGAAAGACAATGGGATTGAGGTTACCTTGCAAGCGGCAGGTATAGGCTTGAGGGGGGGGGGGGGGGGGGACTCCGATATAAAATGGACGGGGGTGCTCGCCGTATTAGGGTTTAAAAAGCTGTTTCATGGGATGCCTCTTAGGGTGGTCAGCCGCCAAAGGTCTGCTTTTGCGGTACCTTTTAGGGTACTAAGCAGAAACAATCTGACAGGAGATACTCTGTTGCTTTAGAAAAAATTTCAAGTGGAAAAAATTTCAAGCCACACCCGCAGAACAGGATCTTGTTACCTCTTTTTAAATGGGAGTCTCCCCTCCCCGCTTCCTCCCCCCCCCCCCCGGCGCATAGGTAGGCATTCTTCGACTGCCAAATTCCATGTGCCTTGCGTCCGTTTGAGCAGTAACTGTAATCTGTCCACAGACCCTCTATTTTGTCTTGAGTTCGTCGAGAAAATTAATTGCAGATGACAGGAACAAAAACGTTGCACACGGAGCGTGTGTCACGCTCGTGGTGTCACTTCACTGCATTGCGGAGTGTTCTCCACCCCACCCCAGCTAGTTCCATCCAGGAAACAGGAAGAGACTGCAATGGAGTCTGCAGTGGCGTGTTCCATTTGATTTGTGGTGGACTCAATGTTGCTGGAGTGGTTTAGAAAGGTAAGGAGTCTGTAAGAATGCTTTTTATGTGTAAAGCTAATCTAAATGATACTGGGTCGCCTCTTTTCATCTCACGGAATAAAATGGCGTAAACCAATGTCTTTGTATTTTGTCAAAGACAGTTGTGTTGTGACAGTATTGGTGCGTGGCTTATGTAGATATTCTGGGGAATATGGAGAGAAAATTGATTTTGTTGTTGTTATGGAACGTTCAGTGACTTTATAGTGAATTCATAAGCTATAATCATTTTACTTTACGATAAAATCAATATAATCGATAATAACGTACTACATGTAGTAGTAATCAAAGATTAGAGCAGTGCATTCACGCGTGCACTTTGCATGTTTTACTTTGGTGGAGTTGGAAACCAAGTTTGCTGGAATGACAGATAACGATCTGCACATGAAGTTGAACTAGCAATGAAAATTAATTTGTTTTCTGACAACCAATTATGGCCATAACGAATTTACTGAGCTTCAAATCGGAAAATGTACTTTCTGACCCCAGATCTGAGGGTCATGACGACCATTTGCCGAACTACGTATAAGATTTGTCTTCTTACCAAAACTCATAGCCATTTGCCGTCACCGAGCTACAAAATATTATTTCCTGATGACTCAGGCTTTACTTACTTCAATACTTGTTGTCGAAGGGTAGGGGGTCAAAATACGTGTAGCTTACACTTCAAATTTATTCGGCGAATAGGTGACTGCGTGACTACATGTATGGGCTCGTGATGTAATTTGCGCCTTTCTATGGGGGAGCTAAATCGGTAAGAAAAATTCTTGATACAAACTGGATTAGGATTGCGTTACACTACATAATTATCATAGTGTCATAATTATGTAGTGTAACGCAATTCTAATCCAATAACGCAATTAACTAACTGATAATAATCTAATAACCGCAATTAATCGATTATTATCAATTACCTCAATTAATCGATGAAATTGACACTCGTAATTTAAATCCTCATATAATTGCTATTGATTATATTGATTGTCATCGATTGGCTCTCGGTCAGGAGGCAAGGACCTCGCTGCGCTCGGTCCGTACGTCCTGACTTCGAGCCAAATATTTTCCCGTCCAGCCCTCCCACTCAGTCAATAAGTACATATTATTCATTACTTTCCTATATCCGTATCCTCGCGTACGCAAAACCTCTCCTCGTCCTCGTGACTGCAAGAATTACCCAGAGTTACCTTTCGAGCTTACTGAAAAATTAACCGGGACCGCCGTGTGCGCCTAGTTTCTTCAAATCGGGCTCGTTTAATACACTACCGATACTATACCAATATGGGGTCCTATTAATGCCTCCTCGGGTTTTGGCACCCTGCAGCGGCAATTGTTATAGCTCACTTTGGAAAAGAGTGATAGCCTGGGAACGAAGTCTCGCCGCGAAAAAAAAGGCGAAGACGATATTTAAGACTGCAGAACTCAGAGCCTTGTGACAGTGTGATGTCATTTCTTCTATTTCTCAACCATTTGTTCCTTATTTCGCCATGTCCGCATTCACGTGTATTTATTTATAACATCGTATAAATAAACAGCGGTACATGTCTTTCGAATCCTCCTCAACTCTCTTGACTTTTGATCGTCTAAAACAATAACTTCGATCTTATTGCTATCTAGCTCTGTTAAAACCTTGCTGTCACCACTACAATCCACGCTATGACATTCTGCACTAAATTCCGCCAAGTTTGTTTTGACCCGCGTCCCCCAAAATAATCAGAAATAATCCCATAAGCGCTTGCGGCGCGACTTCGTTCCCAAGCTATCACTCTTTTCCAAAGTGAGCTATTGATAGAGGGAGTAGTGAAAGGGTACCGTGAGTGTGGGTTTACTGTAATAACAGGAGAAACATTTCATTTACAAATTAATTTGGTAGCCATGGCGAAGCATTCCGGGTGGTGAGTTCCAAAGGGCAACTCGGACAAATTCAAAAAGAATTTGCCAAACCCGTATGGCCGCTTGAAGCGACTATCGAATAATAAGAATTTCTTATTAAATTCCTCTTTAGCTTTTCAACTCTGAATGATAAAGCCGGATAAAAGCTATGCCAAAAATGCCACAGAAGGTTGCCATAACATACGCTTTTGTACCTGGTTTTGTAATCGTAATTTCAATTGTGGCGTGCAATGCTTCGTTTCTTTCAGCACTGTTGCGGTTCGCCATTTTCAGACCCGTCATGGCGACATAGGGGCGGAGAAAGTTTAAACGTGTCAGTGGAGCTACGCTTATATGACAATTAAAATCATTCAAAATCGATGAGAATCTATACTCACAACCACCTTGATCATCGCTTTCCAATATTGATCAATTAATTATAATCGATTACATTGATTGGAATCAGTTACACCGATTATCAGTTTTCATCGATTGGACACGGCGGAATGTTCGCAAAGTTCGCTGGAAAACATTCAATCGGTTTTGCATTGATTTGACGAACACTTTTAACGAAAAAATACGGCAATTTTGCCCTTTGGGGAGAAAATGATGAGCGTTAGCCTATGCAATAACAACAGCAACAGAAACACGGACTGCTTATAAATGTTGCCTTACAATTTCTTAAACCAGTGATTCAAGAGGAAAATTTGAGCAATTCATTTGGACTTGCGTACGTGTTTGCTATTTATTTGACCACAAGGTTCTTTTTAACAGAGATTATCATTTGTCTTTTAATAACAATGCACTTGAGAAATGCGCCAATTAATGGCAAAGCTTTTTACATTGTGGCCGCTGCCCAGTTTCTTAAAACGCCCTGTAGTTTTGGGCTCCAGTTTTACAAGTTTACGGGATTTCGCGGAAATTTCAGAAGCCCTGTATTGAGTGGCTGCAAATTATATTACATTTTTTAATTTTGATAGCACAACAAATTAAACAAGAAACGAAAATAACTTGAACTAAGTGAAGATACTTTGAATAGATGCTCAGTACGTGGGATGCCTAAACCAAGCCGCATCAAAGGTTTGGTTGAGTTTCTTTTTGTCTTGTCCTTCTTCTTCGTAGTCACATATGCAAATTACCTGTATCCCGCGGGACCATGTGGTCTTTGTGTTTGTTTGGCGTGGAAGCATGGGACGTTGAAATCCGGCAATTCCAGCCGAAGCAACATATTATTTGCAGCTCTCGGCTTTGCTGGTACCATTCGCAGAGGCATAGATCAAGGTCAGCTGACAGGAGCTGTGTTTATCGATTTGCGAAAAGCATTTGATACTGTAGACCATGGTTTGTTGCTGGATAAATTAACAACAGTGGGAGTTAGTGGCCCTGAGCACGAGTGGTTTACGGATTACCTGCGAAATCGAACACAAGTCGTTGAGTTTCATGGCATGACATCAAACCCCGAGGGTGTGTCTATAGGGGTACCTCAAGGGTCTATCCTTGGCCCGCTATTATTCATATTACATGTGAACGATTTACCGGAAGCGGTGTCTGAGTGCAGTATTCTTATGTACGCTGACGATACAGTTTTGTTTTATTCGTCCTCCCAAGTTTCCACTATTGAAATGAAACTCAATGAAGAACTGCTCAAAATTGAACGCTGGCTTTTTAGAAATAGTCTTTCTATTAATGTTAAAAAGACTGAAGCTATGCTTTTGGGACCGCTCCTAGGCTTGCCAGGGGAAAATCTTTTAATATATGCATTGATGGCAAACAAATTGAGAGGGTTCATGAGTTCATCTAGGCGTCGTTTTTGATGAACGCCTTATCTGGGGCAGTCACGTTACGAAAGTGATTTCTAAGGCTGGCAAGCGTGTAGGTATGTTAGGCCGCCTTCGCGATAATCGACGACTCATAGCGCCAATGTCGTATATATCTCGTTAATTAGACCAATTCTAGAGTACTGTGATACTCTGTGGGGTTGCTGCGGTGAGGGAAATAGTCAGGCCTTAGGGGCATTGCAGAAGAGAGCGGGTAGAATTGTTGCCAAAACGTCTCGCAGTAGCCCTGCAATGGACATTCTCAAGTGGCCGGCGCTTGCAGAAAGACGTCGTGAACATGTTTTTCAGCTGTAAAGAAGTGCATTGAAGGGCGTTGCCCTCAATATTTTGAAGGTTCCTTTACTTTTAACAGCAAGATTCACTCGCGCGCGACTAGACAACGTGAACTGCTTCATCTACCTGCCGTAAAAACTGAAGTCGCCAAGAGATCGTTTTATTATTATGGATGCGTAGTTTTTAATGATATTTCCTTATGTCTTAAGAATTAATGTATTAATCTATATATGGTTCATTTTTGTTATTAATACATCTCATAAAGTTTTTATAGTTTATTCATATTGTAATTAGCTTGATTATATTGACGTTGTTGTATCTTTTATATAACATTATCCATGTAAATAGTGTATTTTAGTGCTCAGGGCTCCTGTTGATAGCAGGTTGCTTTTAGCTCCTGAAGGGACTACCCTGAGCTTTATAACTAAATAAAGGTGTCTGTCTGTCTGTCTATTAGTTTAACCATAAATTTGCATCAACAGCTCCCATCACCTCAAGATTTCACCATGAACATGTTCGATAGTTGCCCTAACTATCGCCTTCCTACATCGCGGACTGAGTGAGGATTTAAACTCGCAAATCGCAAGGATAGTTTTCATAGTGAGACCCACCACGAAGGCCAAGCCCAGTATTGCTTTCCTTAATTGCCGGCTAATGTCCGCTAAGTGCGACTCATCGCAAAGCCCAACGAATTTACCGAAGGTGAAAACTATCCATGAATTTGCTTGAAAAGCTCCCATGGCCTCCAGGTTTCACCTATATATAGTACATAAAAACACTGGAAAACAGTGAAGCCAAAACTCCCTGAAATCGGTTTACTTTGACTTTACAACTAGTAACACAACCTTAACCTCTACAGCAACATAGAAAAAAACACAAACAAAGCCAGGGAAGGCGTTTTTAGTGTATTTATTTTCCGCAGTGAAAAATTTGAAGCTTTAACATGAAAATTTGAAATTAAAACATGTAAAACCCAGTGAGGCATTTTTGTGCATGTCACTTTGACACAACAGTAACAGTGTTGACAATGTTAATAATCTTTCTATCAAATGTATACAAATTTGAACATGAACCACATTCTGTTATCTTTTTGCTGTTTGTTGAAGAAAATACAACTGCAAAATTGAATGTTAGCATTTCCGTTGGGATTTATTTCTATGTAGATAGCCATCCAAAGTTGATGGAATTAGTGCATCAACCAAAACATCCCACGTGACTGCCTTTAGACTTCTTGTTATACATTCATTCTATTGTGTTCTGATAGTACAACCGACTAGATTAGCCCTGCTATAAGCTCTGCTATAAGCGGGTTTGTAATCCTTTAAACTGTAAAATTCAAATAATAATAATAAATGGTTGGTTGGTAAAAAATATATATAAATATATATTTTTGTTGCAAAGTTGATTCAGAGTTGTTCTGTTTTTGGTGTACTGTCTGAATAATATGTGCCACTGGCTTAGAATAAATCTTTGCAACTTGCTTTATAGTTGGGTTTTGCATGTATGCTCTGTTCAATTTATTATCATAGTCATTAGGCTGTACAGAGTTGTAAATACCTCTGTACCGGGCTGCACTGGTAGGTTTGTTCAAAATAATTTTGCCGCCATCTTCAAAGTGTCAATGTTATTTGGTTGCTGGCTTCAAACATTTAGGCTAAAGATGACCTCTCTCAAAAAGATTTCTAGCACTCGAACGGAATGTACAGTGCATGGTTTGGCGATGACGTAGTTCGTTTTAGCCCCTACTGCAGGTCGGCCAAATTGGTGTCGCAAACTCCTACCAAGGTGAACCGTTCGATGAAACTTGGCTCAAGTCTGCATTTAAAGACTGCGTTCTATGAACGCAATTAATAAATAAGTAGTAGCATATTTTTGAGTTTCCCAGTGGCCTATGACCTCTTTGGCACAGGCCAGATGCTCGAACTGCTGAGATTCAGTTGGCCCATGGCCATCCTGCTGGTTTAATTTTTTATTTAATTGTAAAAACTATTTCCAAAGGATCTTGATATTAGCAGGCAAGTCAAAATATTTAAGAAAACGACAACACTCTTAAATTTACAAAACATGTTTCGACAGAAACTTCTGTCATCTTCAGTTGAGTGAATTACAAAGCGTTAGAAGTTGAATTTATAAGTAGGAAAAATGCTAATGATACTAGTAACAACGGAATGTACATAGAACGTGGCAATGCGAGAATTAAAAGGACAGTTTCAGATTTACGTAAATCTGAAACTGTCCTTTTAATTCTCGCATTGCCATGTTCTATGTTCATTCCGTTGTTACTAGTATCATTAGCATTTTTCCTACTTATAAATTCAACTTCTAACGCTTTGTAATTCACTCAACTGAAGATGACAGAAGTTTCTGTCGAAACATGTTTTGTAAATTTAAGAGTGTTGTCGTTTTCTTAAATAAAAACTATTTATTGTAATCAAATTCGCTCTTTTCTTAGCCTTACTATACAAGGGTAAAAAAAAGAACGTGTGAGAATTAGTAGACTTGCTGGGTTCGCAAGTTTATTGTTTGCCAAGCATGTATTTTCATGATTAACAATTAGATCGTTGAATATCTTATGCTTGACTGGGGTTTTAAATGTGTTATGATTGCACCTCAAACCTCTAATAGTAAGTGCCAATTGTAACTAGGTTTTAACGTAAAATTTATATCACTTATTTTTGCAGACAAATGCAAGCATTGTAGCCAGTTCTTTAAGCAGTTGTCAGCTTACCGAAAGAGAGTGAACATTAATCAACTCACACAGGAATGGCGTCATATACATGCAAGTATTGCAAAAAGTCATTTAGCAACAGATCAAACTTCAAAAATCATGAACGAACTCACACAGGAGAGAAACCATATGGATGCAAGCATTGTAATAAGTGCTTTACCAGCTTCTCAAATTGCAAGCGACATGAACGAATTCACACAGGAGAGAAGCCGTATACATGCAAGCATTGTAAAAAGTGCTTTACCCGCCCATCAGATTGCAAGAAACATGAACGAACTCATACAGGAGTGAAGCCATATACATGCAAGCATTCCAATATGTGCTTTAATGCATTATCAAATTGCAAGCAACATGAACTAATTCATACAGAAGTGAAACCGTATACATGCAAGCATTGTAAAAAGTGCTTTAACCACTCATCAGCTTGCAAGAAACATGAACGAACTCACACAGGAGTAAAACCCTATACTTGCAAGCATTGTAAAAAATGCTTTAACGACTCATCAAATTGCAAGCAACATGAACGAACTCAAACAGGAGAGAAACCCTATACTTGCAAGCATTGTAAAAAACGCTTTAGCCACTCATCAGATTGCAAGAAACATGAACGAATTCACACAGGAGTGAGGCCATATACATGCAAGCATTGTAAAGCGTGCTTTAAGCAATCATCAACGTGCAAGCAACATGAACGAACTCACACAGGAGAGAAACCCTATACTTGCAAGCATTGTAAAAAATGCTTTTACTACTCATCAAATTGCAAGCAACATGAACGAACTCACACAGGAGAGAAACCCTATACTTGCAAGCATTGTAAAAAATGCTTTAGCGACTCGTCAACTTGCAAGCAACATGAACGAACTCACACAGGAGAGAAACCCTATACTTGCAAGCATTGTCAAAAATGCTTTAACTACTCATCAAATTGCAAGCAACATGAACGAACTCACACAGGAGAGAAACCCTATACTTGCAAGCATTGTAAAAAACGCTTTAGCCACTCATCAGATTGCAAGAAACATGAACGAATTCACACAGGAGTTACACCATATACATGCAAGCATTGTAAAGCGTGCTTTAAACAATCATCAAGTTGGAAGCGACATGAACGAACTCATACAGAAGTGAAGCCTTATACATGTTTGCACTGCAATATGGACTTTGGCAACTTATCAAAGTGCAAGCAGCATGAACAAACTCACGAAGAGTTTAGCCTTGCAAGCATTGTAAAAAGTGTTTTAGCCAATCTTAAGGTTACCAGCGATATGAACGTATCAAAGGACTTATAAATTTTGTTCTTAATTCTCTGCTAGTCGTTTATAGTTTTTAATTTGACCTCGCGGCAAAATGCTTCTTGTTTGGTCCGTGAAGGGTTTCAATTAAGCCTTCTTAAATAATAATACTCAAATGGCCAGAAATAAAGCTGCTTGCAACCTTTTATATAGCCACTTGGAGAAAGAAATATTGTTTTATTGATTGTTTACCAACTATGCGTGGAGACGTTTTAACTAGTTACTTGGCTATACGTAATGGTAATTGAACTGAGTGGAGTGCAATTTGGTCTGTTATTATACATTCAACTCTCTAACTCTTTTCTAATTGGCCGAAAGCCTACAGTGAATGTTCGAAATCAGCGCTCGTGACGTCATAACTGCAAATTATACAATAATCATGTCAAGGCCACGGGTAATCATGTGACGGTCACGGGTAATCATGTCTTGTATGACCGCAGTGTATGATTTCCAAGGGTAATCATGTCAACTTCGCGCGATTCGTGTTGCTTGCCGTCAGTGAAGAAGCAGAAACATGATTTTCAAGTTTTTGCGTAAAACAATTATTAGATTCAGTTTTTGTGATATTCAGAATAATCAAGGTCTCGGTAAGGGTCATTAGCCTCAGCCTTTGGCTTCGGCTGATAACCCTTACCTCGACCTTGATTATTCTGGATATCACAAAAACCTCATCCAATAATTGTTTAAAATCATACGCGTGATTTCAAAATCACAAGTGTGATTTCAGACCAAAATTGCGCGACTCGATGTTCAATTACCACTTTATTAGATTCATTTTTAAATCGCGCAATTTAATAGCCTAAACACAGGAACAAGATTTTGGTCAGGACCAATATTTATTGAACCAAGTTGCCAAATTTGCCAAACAATGGCTTTTTTGTCTTTTATTTTCCTACAATGTGATTGGTGAGTTTAACAAAGCCTTAAAATCTGATTGGTTGTTTTGTTTTACTGTCCCATTCTCATTGGCTGCGAAAAAGATGTGATTTAGTGCAAAAGATAGTGCGATTCGTGAATAAATCGCACCGCTGAGAACCAATCACAGTACAAGGATAACCAGTGATTTCAAAATGGAATTAATAAATAAGTAAATACATGTCCGTTGTTCCTGACGAAAGCACGTTAACTGTGGCGACTTGCAATTGAACAAGAGCTATAAAACAATTACAAACAACTAGTGTTGGCGTTAATTGGGGAACACTGCCTTGCGTTTGGTTAGCCCATGCGACGTCCGGCGATAGCGTGACAAAACAACTTCATAAATCTCCCCAGCACTACGAGCTGAATGACAGACAGCAGGTGCTGGATTGGACAAGAGTATCGGGTAGTAAGCGATATTCAAAGGCGATGAAAAAACAACAAGCTTGGGGAATGTCGCTGCGCAGACCGCCACTGATGCATCCAAGGCAATGCATCCCCCCAAGGCACAAAAGCCGCTGAAAAAAACTAGTTGAGCGAGAAACGATCGACAACGGTAGCCATCCTGAGAGCTACCGACTCTAATGTAGATTGAGGAGTTCTTATATAAAGCTGGTAACAGTCTGAGGACCTGCGACCCATTACTTTAATAAGCCAATCTGGCAAGCCGGCTGCAGCGGCCGCCGGCGCAGCACCTATGCGGAAGCTATGGCCCTAAAGACTCTGGTCAGGAAGGCCTGCGACCCTCAAACTGTCCAGGAGAAAATGCGAAACTGCTCCCCGGGTAAGAAATCTACCTGATTGGAAGTAAAATATGGGACCCTGTTGTGGCCGTGCGTAGAGAAAGTACTCTAGCATAGCCCACACGGCGCAAAACGTGCTCGAAGTGCGAGCGATGGTAAGAGATTGCTCTCGCCTGTAAACGTCCGTTTTCGACGATTTAGCTGCACCGTCATGCGCGGCGGGCATGTCAGAGTTGGATGAAAGGCTATCCAATCGGTAGAAAGATCAAAAAGCGGTCTAAATTTGCAGACACTGTTGTAGGTAAATTCACTGTAGCGCAGGAAGGCGAAAAATGCTAAATTAGAAGCGGCCCAGACCATAGAGAAATCTTGGGGGCTAAACCATGATTGCAAAACAGGAGGGATTGCTAAGAGCACCCGAGGGGTAACCGGTTGACAGCGAATACGCTGTTCGTCTTAGTAGCGGAGAATACCGCGCAAAACCTTGTGGAGAAGCAGCTTGCCATTCAGAGGGTCATTGTACCCGGCAGAATTCTAAATATAGTTTAATTGTGCTACGACACACTGTTCTAGCGAGATAGGAGGCAAAACAAATTCACAAAGGGCTAACGCTGGAAACGTCAGCTTTCGAGTATCTTTACGGTGGCCAATTCTCATTATGAACTCGGTTAATAACACCAAATTATCTTGTGACACTCTCCACCAACGCAGCACTACACCTTTATTCATTTGTTTTTGAATTACTTGCCCATAAAGCTATAATTAAGGGTGCTTTCAGCAGGTTATACTGCTGCTATGGTAACCTAATGTCACTGTGTAACAAAAATAACGTGTTCCCCAATGATTTGGTAGTGTTTAGAAACTATGATTGTAGCTCATCTGGTAAAGAGTGGCAATGACCCATCAAAATCTACTCTATGGAAAGTGCTGGAAACGGTTTTGAGACAGCTTAAGGGAAGTCTGAAATAATGAAATTTATATATGAGTATAAAATATTAATATAAGAGAAGCACACAATTACTAGCTATGACAACTAATAACACATAATAACATTATGTCCGTACTGCATAACTTCGAAACGTTTTAAGTCGCTGGAAATACCGCAGACTTACTCTAATTAGAAACAAATAACAGTTCTAAAGAGTGTAGGAGTTCCCCAACTCGTCTATGCGCTCTCTCCTTTACATACAAATTTGAAAGCTATCAAAAAATGATTTATAAGCTATTCTATTCATTCATCCGGAATGAAAAGGAGATAAACTTGAGCGAGATATAATTATATTACTGATTGCTGAAATGGGGGTCTCAAAATGATAGATATAGACAGTTTAGCAAGTCCCTAAAAGCTACATGGATTAAAAACTATTTAGATGAAAACAAAATCAGGGGAAATGGAAATATTTTTTTGATCTTAAGACATGGAGGCTCAATAGTACATACAAACAACCTATGAAGAAAGACACCATAGAGAATCTCAAGATTAAGAATCGCTTTATAAATGAGACTCTGTTGATCTGGGCAGAAGTTAATTTTGATGAACACATAATGTCCGAGAAACAGTTTCTTGAAAAAATTTTAATTATGGCACAACTCACTCGTAAGAATCGATAACTGCCCTACGTTCTATAAAAAATGGTTTGATAGAGGCGTCACGAAAGTTAAGCATTTAAAAGATGGCTCTAACAATTGTTAATCATAAGCTGAAATGCAGCGCAAATACATCCTTAACATTTGCCCTCTGATTATTACAGAGTTTTCTCTGCTCTGAAATCTATTTGGAATTCATGTAAAAGCAACTTTAGCAACAATTGTAACTTTGAAAGCTTTTGTGGTTAGATTAACAAAATGCCAGAGCGCGAACAAACGTGTTTACTCTAAACTGATTTCCACAAAATGAACGACTGCAACCAGAATGATGTTGCTTCAATTAACAGGCGGGATGCCTACCAGCTAGTCTTACTATAAAAGCACGAGAATTCTTGAATTCCAGTACAAATTATTGCATATAGACGGATAGCAACAGACCACTTCCTAACAACTGAAAATTGGAGTAAAAGACAGCCCAAACTGCTCCTTTTTTAATGAAGAACAGGAGAAACTACTTCATCTCATCTGGTCTTGTCCTAAAGTGGTTTCTTTCTGATATGGGTTAACCGTAAGGCTAACTCTGCTCCACATTACTGCCGAACATTACACAATAGATTTACTTGTCGCACTCGGTTTAAAGCCGGATTCCTCTTAAGAGCCACCAAACTAGCAAATTATTTTTCCTGCCACCTAGCTAGCAATTACATCTGGATTAGCAAAAAGGAAAAGAACCGCACCAAAGGTAGAAGGTTTCCTGCAATATTTGAAATCAATTTACAACATGTAGGCCAATGCAGAAAGTGCTCTTCCGAAAAAGTGGGAAGCTTTTGAGCGCGTTATTTTAGCTGTAGTAATCCTTTTTTTTTTCAGTTATTGCCTCTTGATGTATTGTACATTTTGTCCGTATTTGACCTTGTGTACATTCGCTCCGCAGCCACCGCCTTTTAAGAAATAATACCACAAAGTGCGTTGTAAGTGGCGTATTATAATTTGTAAGTAGCGTTTATTTAATTGTAATTGTCAGTAGTGTATGTTTTCAGAATTGCGTTTTTTGCTTTATGTATTAATCTTTATTAAAACGTGTACTTGCAATTGTAAGTAATTTATAGA
The DNA here is from genome assembly GCA_964020085.1 of Micromussa lordhowensis. Taxonomy (NCBI): domain Eukaryota; kingdom Metazoa; phylum Cnidaria; class Anthozoa; order Scleractinia; family Lobophylliidae; genus Micromussa; species Micromussa lordhowensis. Next base: position 35,209,788 of record OZ026598.1, on the reverse strand, counting down.
AGTTTATGTGTGATTATGTAGTTTACTGTAATAGAGTAATTTGTAACGTTGTATTTATATGTAATAATAATAAAAAAGGTAAACAAGTAAAAATAATGTATTTTATTGTATTGTAAATAGAGTAAGTATTGTGTCGTATTGTAAGTAGATTAAGTACAATGTAAGTAAGTATGTGTTTTGCAAGAAAAAAATTACACATATTATATAAACTATAAAAGAACATTAATAATAAGGATTAAAAAGGTGACAGAATTTAACGAAACACTAATTTACAAGATAGGGAAACAACATTTTGTTGAACAAAAACTCGAACTCACCAATGCCTATGCTCTCAGAACTCTCTTCAATACACCCAAACAGACTAGCCATGATGCTCTTTCAAGACTGGCGTCTAAAAAATCCTTGGAACATCGGCGCTTTGAACAAGCAAACTGCGAATTAAATCCTACACTGTCTCGGCAAACCAATGCAAATTGAAAAAAGAATAACACTTGCAACGTAAATTACAAAATAAAAAACGACCTCTCTCAAGCGAGTGTTTTACCTGTCAGAGACTCAGAGTCAGGTATTAGTTCATTATTAAACTGTATCAAAATTTCCTGACTTTTTCCCTAATCACGAATATAACATTTCCTTGCCAAAGAAATGCAAAATGTCAGGTTTTAAGTCGTGGCTTCTTCCACTCGTTCATCAAGTGCGATGATTTCAATGAGATCACAGAGACCTCAAATGTTTCTTCCAGCCTTCAATGGTGTTAAATCAGCTATATTACATTATTTCAATCTTACCTGACTTCTCTTCAAAGTGCCAATTTTCTCTCTAAATAAAATTCCCTGAAATTTCCCTGACCTTGAAGAATTTTTTTCTTTGACCATTTCCTGACCCTTGGGCAGCCCTGATACATGTAAACCTCAATATAATAAAGTATTGCAGCTATCACTGCTCGACAGGCGGCCGAATACCAACTTGTAATTGTTATTAAAAGTATATGGAACTAGCAGGATAATGTGGTCAAATCCATTAACCCTACCGTAACTACAATGAAAATTAATATGCAGTTATAATTAACAATTATTCCACGAGCGCGCGTTGGATATGAGATGGTAAATAGCCAACGAGGCCCGTAGGGTCGAGTTGGCTATAACCAATCTCATATCCAACAAGCGCGAATGGAATAATTGTTTTATTAAATTCTCAACCTTCGGTTTTGCTAAATTTTGTTAAAGTCTAAGAAACGACCGAAACTTGGCTTCACGGGAAAAAAATTATGCTGAGCGACATTTGCCGCATTCATTTCCATATAAGGTCAAACGCAGGTATAATGGCTGGTAACCGAGATCTAGTGAACCAATCAGAAAGCTAAAATTGCATTATCCGAGGTTGAGAATTTAATAAAAGGGAATAAATCATTAAATGTAATGACATAGCTATTGAAAACAATAATAAGAAATAACCAATACCATCGCAGAACCAAATAAACTAGGGCTTGGACTATTCTGTTAAACCCCTTTCTTTTAAGCATTTTGCCACAATATTAATGTGCAAAAAGCAAAGTACACTTGTTGATTTTTCGGAATCAATGGTTATTTTTTGTTTACCTTCATTCTCTACGATACTTTACAGAGTACAGACGTTAAGAAACGCTTCTAACTTGTTTAGCTGCTCGTTCATTACTGCGCTTAGGGGAGACACAGCAAGCACCGCAGAATCTTGACGTAAAGGATCGAAGCCACTTGGGATGAAGCAACCTCGTTCCCAGCGCCGTTTCCCCGCCCCCAAGCCAGGGAAACGACTCTGGGAACGAGGTTGGGGATGAAGTCAAAAATCCTAATTGTTGTCCGGTGGGGGGGTGGGAGAGACTCGCAATATGAAAGGGGGGATGCTCGTCTCGCTTAGGGGGGTGTAAATTTCGGGTTTTGGTCTCACTTACGGTGTTCTGGGCAAATGCCATTATATTTAGCCCTATTTAGCACGTGGGGAAATATAAAAATGTGTATTTAATATGTATAGTTTTGATTCGTTTTATTTAGTCGATTAATGTAATCAAAGGTTTAACATGTCTTTTAGGGGTAAAAAAAAAAGCTTAGGCACGCCAAGATCGGTCTCGCTTAGGGGTTTAATTCAAAATTTCCGAGGAACATCCCCACACCTATCATATGCTAGTTTTGAAAAAGAAGCTATTAATTAGTACGTATTTAACAATAACAATTGTTTTACTATTGTTTTGTTTTATTATTGTTTTATTATTAAAGAGCTCACAGAATATAGACAACTAAAATATAGAAAAAAATGTCCCCAGAAATTACACATGTGCTATTTTTCTAACCTAAACTTGTCAAACCAGTTTGACTTGAAAGTCTTTTTGATTTTGTTGTTTTCAATTGAAATTTGATTTCGAGTTTTCTAGATGAAGGTAGGGGCTACAGGTGTCAGAAACATGCAAAACGTACTGTCAAAATCAAACTGGTTTGTAAAAAATTTTAAGCCAAAGGTCATACAAGGGGGAGGGTTATAGCTTTTTCTGCAGTAAACTTGCGGAAGGCACAAAGTATGGGTGTTTCTCGGGACATAATAGTAAGGTCTTACACACCCAGTACTACCCCACTTAAAGCTGATCAGCAAGTACACTTCACTCTTCTCCGGGCCCCAGTTGTTCGCAGGCTGGATAAGGCTATCCCACCGGATAAATCGCTATCCAGTGGACAACTACTAACAAAACAAACCAGGGAAGTACTTGGTGTATCCCTTATCATAGTGTATTTAGAACGTAGCATAGTATACTTATCCTTATTATAGTGTATTAGATACACTATAATACCTGGAAGGGATACATGAAGTACTTAGGACAAACCACGCTATCCGCTGGATGGTAATTTTATCCGGTTTACGGTGTTATCCGCTTCTCGAACAACCCGGGCCCAGTACTCTAAACTTCGGGAATCAATTGCAATAATGGACCACAAAGATTGATTATCATTCAAATAAACCAAAAAAGGCATTTAGAAGCAGAAAAAAGTCTAAAATATCAAAGATGTGCGGTGTGTTCAAGTTTTTTTTTTTTTTTTAATTTCCTGAATCGGCATCCACACAATTCTAAACGACATGAATTTATTTAAGTTTAGAAGATTTACGTCCGTTTTAAAATGTAGACTCCATAAGGAGTGTTTAAAGCTTTCATCAGATTTACCACTAAGATGTACTTCTTAGATCGAAATTGAATTTTTAGGTGTAGAAACAGTTTTGCATTTCAAATGGTGAGAGAGGAAAGACGTTACGTTTCTCACAGGACGTCAACAACGTGAATTCCAAGAGTCGTTCGGACGTGCCAAATAATTCTTAACGTGCTTTAGAAAAGATTGCTATAACAAAGCTCGCGATTCCACCATCTTTAGACAAAGTTTATTGAAGCGACGCGTTGAGACATTTCATAGACGCTTTAAAGCCTTGTAAAAACGGTAAGTTGAGTAGCGAAGTGGTATAACAAAGCGATAAACCAAGCAGTGATGTAGCAAAGCGATAACAAAACGGGGATTGGAAAAACGAAGAGCCAAATATAGCGAAAACACGTAAAATAACAATACAAACAGAATTCTAAAGGCTAGAAAGGAAATGCGTAAAACCATGAATATTTGGCAGCAACAAATGGGGCGTGCCAAACGAGAAACAAAGAAACGGGCACTTTTTCCAGAATTTCTTTGCGCCCAATTGCCGTAAGATAAAAATAAAATACCATCAATGTTGCATTCCACGTGATAGAATTGTCACGGCTGCAGTCAGATCACCTTGTACGTACAATTGATCGCTTTGCATTTTTCAGTTCTTAAATTCAACAACGCCTTTACTTGAAAACCTTGCATAGTCAGTGACGCAATTATTTATAGCAGTTCTCATTGGACATTGGAGGGCGTGATATTCTCGTTGTATTGTGCAACCTAATGAACAAAAGACATGAAACATCCAGAAAAGGAGTATAGTGCATTTTTGATATAGCATGCATTTCGGAATACATGAATTTCAATAGCGATTTATAAGCAAGTGTCAAACGACACAACCATTTCGGTGTTGGTCGACGATGTCTAGGGAAGATAAATGGTCATCTTTCTCTCCGATATCCTCGCTTCAGGTAAGTTCAAGTTTCCACTCTTCTCTGAGTTGCGATTCATTCTCCTAGTTTTTAGGTTTTAGTTGCTTTTGTTAGCTTGGCCCAAAACTGTTTCATACTTAAATATATCCATTCTGTCATGAAGACTTTCACGCGCCGATATCCATGCAGTGTTGGTTGTCGAAATATTTCGCTTAGGCAGTCGTCGAACTGTAGGTTTACAGTTTCGTTTCGTATTCTCAATTGTTCACCTAACTCGGCCCTTGTTCTATTACAATTTGAAACCCTCCAGATTTGGAGGGTAACCGCGTAGATATTTTACTTTGCTTGAAATGGCGAGGACATAGTTTGTTGTACATTCCTAGCCTGGTTTTCTCCTACCTCTCTCCTTAATTAGTAATATTCTATAATTTCTCGCAGTAGTAAGTAGTTTCGATAAACGTTTATTCCAATACGAGGAGAAAGTTGTTGCAATTGACTAATTTGGCTATTTTTGTTCTATACGTCATTCCTTAGGAAATAATTGTTTTGCAATGTCATACAGTAGTCCTTGTTCTTGGCTTCAGGATTTATTCTCTCGTGCATTATTACGCTGGGGAGCTACAGGCTTAGTTTTGTTGCAGGTAGTCAAGATTCACTTGAACAGTCAGAATTTATGAATTCTTATTGCCGTCACTTGTGATGTTCATTAGTCTCACTTGTCTGTTGTGTTTTTTTCTAGCCAAACGTACTAGTAGTCGTGTCCGAAGGAATAACTTCACTTGAGTCTTGGAGGCCATGTTGAACCGGCTTGACCGAAATCAGCATCTCTATGCCTGGAAGTTCAGATAAGTTAATGCACGTCAATTTTATTTAACTTCTTGAGCCCTTAAAATGATCCTTTTGATAACTCAATCTGCCTACATTTGGATAAATATAACAGACCATATTAAAGATTATTCTCGCGTTAATGTTACTCAGTGTGCCTGTTTCGCTCTAGAAAACTGTTTCAAGTTTTTCGCCTAACACTCAAAGCGTAGCTGAGAGAGATGATACAGGGGTTCAGTTATTAAACAGACTGAAAACTACCTGAATCCTGTTTTGTACAACCTAGCCCAAAATGATCGGTGGGGGTCCTTTTAGGAAAAATAATAAAACCGTCTCTTGAAAACAACGTTTACTTAGCTTTGGAAACTATAGCCTATATATTGGACGCATCTTGCTCTTATATTAGTTTACTTAGAGTATGCTTCCTTTGAAAAGCGTACAGCATTTATGATACTTGAACATTCGATCCAGCAAATCTTTCAACATCCGATTTGAAATTTTGTGGTTTATGTGTGCCGGTGACTGTGGGGTGACTATCCCACCTTGCAGGAGGGGACTCGGTGGATCAATATCGGTTTACAAGCTCGATTACCAGTTATCCAGTACGAAATACAATTCAACTACGATACCATCGGTTAGATTTCCTTATGCAGGGTGTTTAAAATTAAAATGATCGTTATTAGAATAATCCTAGTGTACAATTTAGGGCATTAAACCAACAAGCATATTATGTTTTTTGTGTTCTTCTACAACGGCGGAGGAACTCTTTTCCCTCCTCCCGTAACTTCAAGAATATTCAATCGAGCATGATAATGAAACAGTTGGTATAAAGTGACAAAAGTGGATTTAAAAATATTTCTTTAGAGGTATGCAACATGAGCAGTAGAGAGCTTTATAATCAGATGCTTAAGCAAAATTTAGCTCGCAAATGGGTGCCTTAGCTCATCTTCGGCGCTGGGGAGTATAGGTGGCACAACCTTGAATCAGTTACAAAGGAAATGGTTATGTAAATAGAATTGTCTTGATGTACAACGATATTTTCAGAACTTACATTTCTGCAGTTTTCAAACCAAAACGTAAGCAGTTATAGTGACCAGCAACACAATGAACCAATGAACTCTTGCAACAAATTGACTTGACTAGCGCTAAAGCGCGGGAAAACAAGAGCTAGAGAACGAGCGGTCAAGATTGATTTTTCGGTTGAGTTTTAAAGTAAAAAAAAAAACAAATCTAAATTAAACCAATTAGGGAATTAGATTTGACTAGAGCCGTGTTCACACTAAATGTTAATTATATTCAACTGAATTACGATTCAATCTATCATACTCCATTAATTGATTTTATTCAATTATGGTTCTATTCACATCTGCGAAAATTCAAATAAACTAGGCAGGACAACCTCGCAATCTGAAGTACGTTGAAAACAAAACGGCGCCCTATCGAACAGCTGCCATGTTATTCACCGCAATACTTGATTTGGAGGCCAGAAGAAAGGCAAAGGAAGCTTCGAAGGTTAGAAGAAGTAAAATACGCCGACTGAAACAGCAACAACGGATGAGACAAACCACCACGTGTCCGCCATTTTGTTCAATCACGCACTGAAATTACTTCAAACAACCCCCTTTGGGTTGTTTGAAGTAATATTGTAATCCAATTGTTATCAGGGACTGTAATTAGTTGATGTGAACCCATTTCATATTTAATTCGATTTTAATTCGATCATAATCGAGGCCTAATGTGAACACGGCTTAGGTAACTTGAGTAATATATCTTGTAAATGAGTTTGATACTTTCACGATTAAGATAAATTTTTCACAACTGAAACAAACTTGCAGAATAGGTTATTCTCCATTATCAGTTCTTTTGGCTTAAATATTTACTGATAGCAATGCTAGAGAAGAGCAGTAAAGTTTTCAAATCTCCAAGGCGATTGGCTCGAGTAATTCTTAGGTCTTTTAGGTGGTCAAAAAAACATTGCCTCGCTGCGCTTGTGATTTTGATTAGAATATGCTTGTACAAGATTTTCTATCCACGGAAAAATTTAGAAGTTATAAGCTCGATGAAAGATGATTTCTAGTCCGCACTATATAAACATTTTTAGTTCCCACTCGGTGGAATGCGAATAGAGGTTATTTGTTACAAACCACATACCTTATCTTTGAGGCCTTTCAAATTCTTTTTCCAAAGTTGTTTTATCGGGTGATATGAGAGAACGAAGCATAAAGCTTCAACCTCTTGGCAACCATAACGGTGGTTGTTTTGAATTAACTTCACATAAGTAGTTGCGAAATATTTACATTTTGTGATCTCTTACATGAGACAAAACGAAAAACGCATACAAACTTTCGAGAGTGCGCAGTATGGACGGGAAATCATCGTTAAACATAAAGTTTCTTAACGTCTCGATGATTATCAAGGCATAATTATACTGCTGTAGAAAGTCCATGCGAAGTTAGTCAACTGTTTGCTGTCAAATGTAAGAAATTAATGAACTTGAAGAACTGGAAAATTTTGGCTCTTATTAACCGAGCAGGAGGTCTGTATGGGAGAATCTTACCGAGATCATGAGTACAGACCGAACGAAGTGAGGTCTGTACACACGACCGAGGTCAAGATTCTCTCATGCAGACCGACTAAGCTTGGTTAATAACATGTTTATTATATGGCAAACCAGAACAATTTGATTTGTTTGATATAACTGGTTTGTACTAACTGACATGTGGCTGGCGAAAGCGATGAGCTGAACTCAATTCTGCCAAAGTTTGCTCGCCCTCCTTACTGTTTTCCTCATCAGGCTTTTTGGCACTTCCGTAAATAAATATTGTTGGAAAAAATAGTCAACATTTCTGCATTTCAGTTTGCTTTTTCACCGGTCTGGTGCCTGTCTAGATGGGAAAATGTAGACCACTTCCAATATCGATTTCAGCCAATCAAATTCGTGAATTCAGTATTTCCCAGTCCTTGTGAGACACAGCCATATAATAAAGGACAATGGAAATTTGCTGAAAGAAAAAACGGTTGTAAATTTTTGGACACCCCAAGGAGGTGGGGGGAGGGGAAAACATGTCAGGGTTACAACAAAGCAACTGGAAGAACAGTGATCAGGTCAAGGAATTTGTTGCTACTGGATCATCATAGCTAAACAGAGCTCTCAAGCTTCATGTATAAAAAACGCCATAGGAATGCAATCTCTAACTGTTTTGTATGCGTTGAAACAATAATTTCTAACGCGTTGAAATATTTGATTGAAATGGCTCATTTTGAGATCAAAGTTAAGTATAAACAAAATTGATTATCATCTTTGGAGTAATTTCATTGTTGCTTGTTAAAAAGAAGAATTTGAAATAGCCATTTTTAAAAAAGGCCTTTTATCACCCAGAATTGAGAAAAACACGTTTGGGAGCATCATGCCCCAGACCACCCATTAAAGAAAACGGCTCAGGTTTATTTTTTCGATTTGAATTTTTTTGGAAAATATTAACTTGAGAACACTCGGAGCAACGCGTTAATCATTAGGTCAATATGTCCTAGGATGTTTTGAATAATAATAAACTCGTGGCCCTCCAAGCTACAAAACATATTAGGTTGAAAAACTGTTTGCAATAATGTGAACTTATGAAAATACATTCAGTTTCGATCGTAGCTTTTTTATTCCTCTTTCATTTACTAGTTAACAATTTCAGCTCGGAGAAGGGTGCGATCAACATCTTGTATCTCCTTACCATATCATTACTAATCGTTTCGCTACTGGACATTGTGTTATTGTGCTACGAAATTCTAAGAAGTAAACGATTGTCTCTTTAATTTTGATGGATTTTTCTGCTAATAATTAAAAAAACTCTAACATCTCCCTCAATAGTATAAGTGCTTTCGATGAAAGTGTATTCCAACAGAGCGGTAAAGGCGACGCAGTCAAGGTGATGCAGTCAGCTAGATTAATTTGGCATTTTCATTTCATTCATTATTCCTAAGGAAAACAATGTTGATATGCCATCTAGTCATATCCCTGTTCTTGGCTTCAGGATTGATTCTCCCCTGTTTATGCTGGTAAACTACAGTCTCGGCCATGATTTGAAATTAATTTTTATTGCCATCACATTGATATGCTCATTTAAATTTGCATGGCAGTCAAACCACTCTGTTGAAGTTACATGTATATATACACACGTCAACGCCAAGGAACTACAATAATTACTGCATGACATATTCAAGACAAAGCAACTCTCTTACTCTCGAGCTGTTTTATAATAGCATATTGAACGAACTTCCGACAATGCCTCCAAATTTAAAAGTTAAAAGCTGTAACAGAATTGTGCTTACTTTAGAAGACAGTAAGGGGGGATCTGAAATGTTTTTTTTTGTTACTGGGGGAGGAGAGAGGAGCAGTCTAAAAATTGAAAGGGTTGCAAAAATATCATTTTTCGTTTTTTTTCTGCTCAGTTATATCTAGTAAACTCTCCCCAATTGATTGATGTCTGATGTTTTTTCTAGGCTCAACAAGGGTAGTGTGTAGCTTCCGGCTCTAAGGAAGTGGACAGTTGGAAGCAGCTAAGCTTATTTCAGCTTATTTCAGATAATTAAACTCTTTATTTTAAAAAAACCCTTGAGGTTGTACTATATATAGAAAGACACTAAGAAACTTGTCGCTCTTTAAACTACAAAATATCCAAGTTAAAATAACTGTGGAAATAATAAAAACAAGATGAAAATAAATTCACTAGAATTAAGGGTTAGATAAGAGTTCCAGTTGGATGTCTTCTTGATCATAAACAAGGACTTAAAGTGAAAATCAAAAGAGTGTTAACGTTTCTGGACCAAACTGCGCGCAACATGGAAAGTGATTAGGAATAACTGAAAACTGAGAGCAATTTAAATCAAAGGAAACAGATGGCAATTTGTCAATCAGCGCATTTTTCCTTTCTAATACTTGTCCATCATCAAAATTAGACATGTGGAACCGCTGCTTTCAAAGATAGTTTAGCCAGTTTTTTTTTTGTAGTGCGATGACACAAATATTTTTCATCGAAAAATACTATCTATTTTCGGGGCAGCTAGTAGTTGTCATAGACACATTTCTCGACTTATTTAGCCTTGGTTTTTCCATCCGCGATCTATTAATATTCAGTCCAGACAGCTAGGCATTTCCATAGACTATTTAGCGTCTTTTCATCCTCTGATTTTCAACGCGAACAGTTTGCTTCAGCTTCGGAATAGCTATTACTGCTAATACTCTTTGTAACGTCAACAATTTTTATGCCTATTTTCTGGCAGGTGGAGGTAGCACATTATCAGAAGGGTCCTGTTGATATTGGAAGCCAAACTGCGTTTTATATAAGTGTTGGGTTTATATTTGGAAAGGATGTTGTTTGCCAAAATCTTTAGGTGCAAGTACGAACACCACATCGTGAGAGTATGCGCATTTCGAAGTGAAGTTCAAAACAGAGTATGCATCAAATCATAGCCTGGAGAAAATTCTACAGTCATTAAATAAACATTATATTGTAATATCACATTGTAAGGACATAGAATTCTACAACAGCATGGTTATAATCACAAGAATTCGAACTCTTCTATAAGATCGAAGTTAAGATATAAAATATAAGCAGCTTATATTTTGACGGGCTAAAGTCAGAAGGGTTTTATCTTTGGAGGGATATATTTTGGTGGGAGAGAGATTTATATTGTTGGCATTTAACAGGATTTTTTTCCCCAAACCACGGAGAATAAAAAAGCAAACAAAGAAACAGAGCAATAAACCGATGGTACACGAGGAAATGGGCAATATTCATGTTGCAAGTCACATAATGAAAAGTAGCTGGGGCTATGGGAACTCTCAAAACATCTTTACGTGAACTGCTAGGTATCAGGAAAATAGATTAACAAGCAAATTACTAATTGATTGAAACTTTTCTGGTTAAAAATTTTAATTATAATTTTCGGATGCATAATTGGCTTAAACTTGTCTGGAATTTGTGAGTCACAAAATGTTCTAGGTGAAGGCATCGTGATGTGAACATGGTGCCCAGAAAAAGTCAAGTTGTTGACGTGTCAGAAGCCACGACACTAAAATCAGGCTTATTTGAAGATAGTAGTACGCATTTTATTCGCAAAACAGTCTAATTTTTGCTCCTAAATAGACAACATTAATACTCCACATTGTATTATGAGTTTTGCAGTGAAGAACGTTATTTTGGTAATATATCGAACATGTTTCATCAGGATATCCAAACACCGAGAGAAGAGTTGAAACTGCGACACGCTGCGGAGTATTTTGACGAAATAATTTTGAAATTTGTAACCCCGAAAATTTTCTAGATTAAAGTATCTTGAATTGATAAGATTTCAAGTTTTTGACGTCTCAGAATTAAACCACGAAACTAAAGTCAAACCTATTTGAAGGTAGCAATGCATACTTTATTTATATTTATATTTCGCTCGTTTTTCGTTTTTTCCTTTGATACACCATATTTTGACCCCACAAATTCCGTTCATTTAAGTTGTGCAGATAAAAAAAACATTATTTTAGTATAAAAATTGCGTCAGAGTGAGAATGATTGTTGTGCCAAATGGTTTGCTTTTCCAATGCATACTTTATTTATATTTATATTTCGCTCGTTTTTCGTTTTTTTCCTTTGATACACCATATTTTGACCCCACAAATTCCGTTCATTTAAGTTGTGCAGATGAAAAAACATTATTTTAGTATAAAAATTGCGTCAGAGTGAGAATGATTGTTGTGCCAAATGGTTTGCTTTTCCAGTCTGCACTTTTGTACATTGAAGAACTGTGGAGCGTTTATACAAAATATTAAAAACAATATCTTCAAAACATGCTCGTATCAATGAAGTAGCCAGCTTCAAGAGGCTTTTGAATACGAAATAACTGTTTTTTTTTCGGACCAGCAAGTAACGAAGTTTTCGGATAGACGGGATGGTATTAAAGATGACGTCCAGTCGGTACAGCGCAGTCTCAGCACCCCAATGTTTACATACCTTATCATTGTGTCATTTCAATTTGTTTACTCAACAGTTCCTTTCATTTTTACGACTACAAAGTTGTTTCGTGAAGTAATATCAGAAAGAACGAAGCATAAAGCTTCGCATCCATACTAATGATAGTTGACATGAAACTTTGAAATTATTTCATGTAAGTAGTGAACAAACTGCTAAACAAAGTAAACAAACTGCCGAGAGTGCGCAGTATGGACTGGAAATCATCTTCAACTCGGCATGAGTTTCACAGTAGAAAGAACACCTTTGTGAAGTTGAGCCATGAACATTTGCTGTCTTGCTTTATAACTCTGCTACAGAATCGAAACCACTATAGAACTGAAATACGTCGCATTTATAATAGGGGTTCAATGAGCTCTTCAATCGGAACGAACTGTTGATCAGCAGGTTATTTCTCCTAACAAAATTAACTCTTTCAAATAGACAGGTCAGGAGAAGAAGGAAATCATAAACCAGGGATTGCTTTCTTCACGTAAAATTACAAACTGAAACCTGTCAAAGTAGATTGCAGTAAACTGTTTGGAAATCATTCGCTAAATCACAAATAGCCGTAATATTACTTTTCACTGTCCTGACAACAGATCTTATTATAGCAACGACAGAATTAATTTTGTTTTGCCTTAAAACAATGCTGAATTCGTCCAAATCAAGTTGAAAAACTTGCATGTGAAGATAAGAATAATTCTAACAAAATATTAAACATGAATTTGTTAAGTGGATTCTTGGGTTTTCGAAAAACTTTCAATAAAGTAAGCTATAACCAAATTTATAAATTTAAACAATTAAGATCTCTGATAATAATAAAGGAGAAGCTCTGTGGAAGGCTATAATTTCAAAGAAGGCGCGGAACGCTCCCAGAAGCGCCTGATCTATCTTCCTCGGGATAATTCAACCGATGTTCTTGCAGAGATGGAAAATTGTATATCTTTTGAGCTTGATTTTAGAGAGAGCCAAATATTAGCAGGTTTATTTTCATTCGTAAAAACGCCAATTAGAAAATACTGGCAAAATATGCCTCTCAGGATCAGCGCATAAAAACTGATCACCCATGCAAAACGTATTTCTGTCGCATTGTAATCAGAATTTGAAGCTCGAAGACCTCAAAGTTGTTGACGAAAAGCAAACCAACTGGAAATGAAATATACAGTGATCACCATACAACCTTGTAAGTTGTCACTATGAACGAATATTTACCGAATGATTTCTAAGATAAGATAGTTCAATGGTAAGTTTTCAGCACTGAACCCTTTAAATATCATTCTTTGATTTCATTATGTCTGATTGTCAGTTTATAAACAGTTGAAATAAACATTTTGGAGTTTGAGACTTTGAATAACTGCTTGAACTGGGCCGTCACAAATTTGAAAACAAAGAGTTTCTCTCGTTTGCATAAAAATCTTTGCTCGGCTCGCTACAGCAGGTGTGGAATGGCTAGCTCAATAATAGATCATTAAAAATTTGGCGAAAAACTATCTAGTTTAAATGAATTTAAATATAAAATACCGTTCTAAAGCTCACAAAAATTAAGTTTGTGACAGAAAACTCTTGGAGCCTCGCAAGGCTGGGGACTAGGTACATGAAAAGGTGAAAGGCGGGATACTTTTTTGGAATACGTTTTGAAAACTTCCTTAGGATTTCAGTAACCTCACCTAATACTTTATTTGTTTAGTCAGTATATAGAAATGAACGATTCGCAAGACCACTGAGATGTGCTTGGCTAGGCCAATGGCTGTCAAGATCCAGCAACAAAAGTTATCATGCAAATGAAGTACTCATTATGAGACCTGGATGAGACATGCTTCGACAAAATGATGAATCTAAGATCACCAATTTGACACGCACCCTACCTCACAGGTTTACGTAAAAACATAATTGTATAGTTGTTTTAACAAGCGGTGAACTGGCGAAATTGTGTAACTTTGTGAAAACAGACAAAAACATGAGTCATTCTGTCAACATAGTTTCCTTGCAAACTTGAGGACATAATTAAAAACAAAATACTCATGTGTGAATTCAATCTCAATTTGTGAAGACCAGGGCATACAAACGTTTTAATTTCAAACGCTCTCAGTATTAACGAAACGTCAACATCCTGCTCATAATTGTTCCGTTTTGTTGAGCTGTCCACAAGGCAAAACAAAATATTGAACAATGGTAAGCCATGAAACAACTAAAAGGAGGGCATGCAATTTCCAATAGAGGGCTTGTACAAAGTTACTTCTATACTTAATGTAGTATAGCTATTTGCTAAGTTTGGACTAAATGTTTTTTAATGTAACACAAGTGTAAGAGCTTAAAAGCTAGTTAAAAAAGCAACTAAGGAGAGCTTCAACCTTTCTAAGAAATGGATCATCACTCTACGTCTTACAAAAAAAACATTCAAAGCCGCAAGATAGTAAAAGCGGCCAACAACTGTCTCTGTGTATTTTCTTTACGTGTGTTTTGTCAAGTCCCTGGGGCGAACTGCAAGTCCCTGGGGCGAACTGCAAGTCCCTGGGGCGAACTGCAAGTCCCTGGGGCGAACTGCAAGTCCCTGGGGCGAACTGCAAGTCCCTGGGGCGAACTGCAAGTCCCTGGGGCGAACTGCAAGTCCCTGGGGCGAACTGCAAGTCCCTGGGGCGAACTGCAAGTCCCTGGGGCGAACTGCAAGTCCCTGGGGCGAACTGCAAGTCCCTGGGGCGAACTGCAAGTCCCTGGGGCGAACTGCAAGTCCCTGGGGCGAACTGCAAGTCCCTGGGGCGAACTGCAAGTCCCTGGGGCGAACTGCAAGTCCCTGGGGCGAACTGCAAGTCCCTGGGGCGAACTGCAAGTCCCTGGGGCGAACTGCAAGTCCCTGGGGCGAACTGCAAGTCCCTGGGGCGAACTGCAAGTCCCTGGGGCGAACTGCAAGTCCCTGGGGCGAACTGCAAGTCCCTGGGGCGAACTGCAAGTCCCTGGGGCGAACTGCAAGTCCCTGGGGCGAACTGCAAGTCCCTGGGGCGAACTGCAAGTCCCTGGGGCGAACTGCAAGTCCCTGGGGCGAACTGCAAGTCCCTGGGGCGAACTGCAAGTCCCTGGGGCGAACTGCAAGTCCCTGGGGCGAACTGCAAGTCCCTGGGGCGAACTGCAAGTCCCTGGGGCGAACTGCAAGTCCCTGGGGCGAACTGCAAGTCCCTGGGGCGAACTGCAAGTCCCTGGGGCGAACTGCAAGTCCCTGGGGCGAACTGCAAGTCCCTGGGGCGAACTGCAAGTCCCTGGGGCGAACTGCAAGTCCCTGGGGCGAACTGCAAGTCCCTGGGGCGAACTGCAAGTCCCTGGGGCGAACTGCAAGTCCCTGGGGCGAACTGCAAGTCCCTGGGGCGAACTGCAAGTCCCTGGGGCGAACTGCAAGTCCCTGGGGCGAACTGCAAGTCCCTGGGGCGAACTGCAAGTCCCTGGGGCGAACTGCAAGTCCCTGGGGCGAACTGCAAGTCCCTGGGGCGAACTGCAAGTCCCTGGGGCGAACTGCAAGTCCCTGGGGCGAACTGCAAGTCCCTGGGGCGAACTGCAAGTCCCTGGGGCGAACTGCAAGTCCCTGGGGCGAACTGCAAGTCCCTGGGGCGAACTGCAAGTCCCTGGGGCGAACTGCAAGTCCCTGGGGCGAACTGCAAGTCCCTGGGGCGAACTGCAAGTCCCTGGGGCGAACTGCAAGTCCCTGGGGCGAACTGCAAGTCCCTGGGGCGAACTGCAAGTCCCTGGGGCGAACTGCAAGTCCCTGGGGCGAACTGCAAGTCCCTGGGGCGAACTGCAAGTCCCTGGGGCGAACTGCAAGTCCCTGGGGCGAACTGCAAGTCCCTGGGGCGAACTGCAAGTCCCTGGGGCGAACTGCAAGTCCCTGGGGCGAACTGCAAGTCCCTGGGGCGAACTGCAAGTCCCTGGGGCGAACTGCAAGTCCCTGGGGCGAACTGCAAGTCCCTGGGGCGAACTGCAAGTCCCTGGGGCGAACTGCAAGTCCCTGGGGCGAACTGCAAGTCCCTGGGGCGAACTGCAAGTCCCTGGGGCGAACTGCAAGTCCCTGGGGCGAACTGCAAGTCCCTGGGGCGAACTGCAAGTCCCTGGGGCGAACTGCAAGTCCCTGGGGCGAACTGCAAGTCCCTGGGGCGAACTGCAAGTCCCTGGGGCGAACTGCAAGTCCCTGGGGCGAACTGCAAGTCCCTGGGGCGAACTGCAAGTCCCTGGGGCGAACTGCAAGTCCCTGGGGCGAACTGCAAGTCCCTGGGGCGAACTGCAAGTCCCTGGGGCGAACTGCAAGTCCCTGGGGCGAACTGCAAGTCCCTGGGGCGAACTGCAAGTCCCTGGGGCGAACTGCAAGTCCCTGGGGCGAACTGCAAGTCCCTGGGGCGAACTGCAAGTCCCTGGGGCGAACTGCAAGTCCCTGGGGCGAACTGCAAGTCCCTGGGGCGAACTGCAAGTCCCTGGGGCGAACTGCAAGTCCCTGGGGCGAACTGCAAGTCCCTGGGGCGAACTGCAAGTCCCTGGGGCGAACTGCAAGTCCCTGGGGCGAACTGCAAGTCCCTGGGGCGAACTGCAAGTCCCTGGGGCGAACTGCAAGTCCCTGGGGCGAACTGCAAGTCCCTGGGGCGAACTGCAAGTCCCTGGGGCGAACTGCAAGTCCCTGGGGCGAACTGCAAGTCCCTGGGGCGAACTGCAAGTCCCTGGGGCGAACTGCAAGTCCCTGGGGCGAACTGCAAGTCCCTGGGGCGAACTGCAAGTCCCTGGGGCGAACTGCAAGTCCCTGGGGCGAACTGCAAGTCCCTGGGGCGAACTGCAAGTCCCTGGGGCGAACTGCAAGTCCCTGGGGCGAACTGCAAGTCCCTGGGGCGAACTGCAAGTCCCTGGGGCGAACTGCAAGTCCCTGGGGCGAACTGCAAGTCCCTGGGGCGAACTGCAAGTCCCTGGGGCGAACTGCAAGTCCCTGGGGCGAACTGCAAGTCCCTGGGGCGAACTGCAAGTCCCTGGGGCGAACTGCAAGTCCCTGGGGCGAACTGCAAGTCCCTGGGGCGAACTGCAAGTCCCTGGGGCGAACTGCAAGTCCCTGGGGCGAACTGCAAGTCCCTGGGGCGAACTGCAAGTCCCTGGGGCGAACTGCAAGTCCCTGGGGCGAACTGCAAGTCCCTGGGGCGAACTGCAAGTCCCTGGGGCGAACTGCAAGTCCCTGGGGCGAACTGCAAGTCCCTGGGGCGAACTGCAAGTCCCTGGGGCGAACTGCAAGTCCCTGGGGCGAACTGCAAGTCCCTGGGGCGAACTGCAAGTCCCTGGGGCGAACTGCAAGTCCCTGGGGCGAACTGCAAGTCCCTGGGGCGAACTGCAAGTCCCTGGGGCGAACTGCAAGTCCCTGGGGCGAACTGCAAGTCCCTGGGGCGAACTGCAAGTCCCTGGGGCGAACTGCAAGTCCCTGGGGCGAACTGCAAGTCCCTGGGGCGAACTGCAAGTCCCTGGGGCGAACTGCAAGTCCCTGGGGCGAACTGCAAGTCCCTGGGGCGAACTGCAAGTCCCTGGGGCGAACTGCAAGTCCCTGGGGCGAACTGCAAGTCCCTGGGGCGAACTGCAAGTCCCTGGGGCGAACTGCAAGTCCCTGGGGCGAACTGCAAGTCCCTGGGGCGAACTGCAAGTCCCTGGGGCGAACTGCAAGTCCCTGGGGCGAACTGCAAGTCCCTGGGGCGAACTGCAAGTCCCTGGGGCGAACTGCAAGTCCCTGGGGCGAACTGCAAGTCCCTGGGGCGAACTGCAAGTCCCTGGGGCGAACTGCAAGTCCCTGGGGCGAACTGCAAGTCCCTGGGGCGAACTGCAAGTCCCTGGGGCGAACTGCAAGTCCCTGGGGCGAACTGCAAGTCCCTGGGGCGAACTGCAAGTCCCTGGGGCGAACTGCAAGTCCCTGGGGCGAACTGCAAGTCCCTGGGGCGAACTGCAAGTCCCTGGGGCGAACTGCAAGTCCCTGGGGCGAACTGCAAGTCCCTGGGGCGAACTGCAAGTCCCTGGGGCGAACTGCAAGTCCCTGGGGCGAACTGCAAGTCCCTGGGGCGAACTGCAAGTCCCTGGGGCGAACTGCAAGTCCCTGGGGCGAACTGCAAGTCCCTGGGGCGAACTGCAAGTCCCTGGGGCGAACTGCAAGTCCCTGGGGCGAACTGCAAGTCCCTGGGGCGAACTGCAAGTCCCTGGGGCGAACTGCAAGTCCCTGGGGCGAACTGCAAGTCCCTGGGGCGAACTGCAAGTCCCTGGGGCGAACTGCAAGTCCCTGGGGCGAACTGCAAGTCCCTGGGGCGAACTGCAAGTCCCTGGGGCGAACTGCAAGTCCCTGGGGCGAACTGCAAGTCCCTGGGGCGAACTGCAAGTCCCTGGGGCGAACTGCAAGTCCCTGGGGCGAACTGCAAGTCCCTGGGGCGAACTGCAAGTCCCTGGGGCGAACTGCAAGTCCCTGGGGCGAACTGCAAGTCCCTGGGGCGAACTGCAAGTCCCTGGGGCGAACTGCAAGTCCCTGGGGCGAACTGCAAGTCCCTGGGGCGAACTGCAAGTCCCTGGGGCGAACTGCAAGTCCCTGGGGCGAACTGCAAGTCCCTGGGGCGAACTGCAAGTCCCTGGGGCGAACTGCAAGTCCCTGGGGCGAACTGCAAGTCCCTGGGGCGAACTGCAAGTCCCTGGGGCGAACTGCAAGTCCCTGGGGCGAACTGCAAGTCCCTGGGGCGAACTGCAAGTCCCTGGGGCGAACTGCAAGTCCCTGGGGCGAACTGCAAGTCCCTGGGGCGAACTGCAAGTCCCTGGGGCGAACTGCAAGTCCCTGGGGCGAACTGCAAGTCCCTGGGGCGAACTGCAAGTCCCTGGGGCGAACTGCAAGTCCCTGGGGCGAACTGCAAGTCCCTGGGGCGAACTGCAAGTCCCTGGGGCGAACTGCAAGTCCCTGGGGCGAACTGCAAGTCCCTGGGGCGAACTGCAAGTCCCTGGGGCGAACTGCAAGTCCCTGGGGCGAACTGCAAGTCCCTGGGGCGAACTGCAAGTCCCTGGGGCGAACTGCAAGTCCCTGGGGCGAACTGCAAGTCCCTGGGGCGAACTGCAAGTCCCTGGGGCGAACTGCAAGTCCCTGGGGCGAACTGCAAGTCCCTGGGGCGAACTGCAAGTCCCTGGGGCGAACTGCAAGTCCCTGGGGCGAACTGCAAGTCCCTGGGGCGAACTGCAAGTCCCTGGGGCGAACTGCAAGTCCCTGGGGCGAACTGCAAGTCCCTGGGGCGAACTGCAAGTCCCTGGGGCGAACTGCAAGTCCCTGGGGCGAACTGCAAGTCCCTGGGGCGAACTGCAAGTCCCTGGGGCGAACTGCAAGTCCCTGGGGCGAACTGCAAGTCCCTGGGGCGAACTGCAAGTCCCTGGGGCGAACTGCAAGTCCCTGGGGCGAACTGCAAGTCCCTGGGGCGAACTGCAAGTCCCTGGGGCGAACTGCAAGTCCCTGGGGCGAACTGCAAGTCCCTGGGGCGAACTGCAAGTCCCTGGGGCGAACTGCAAGTCCCTGGGGCGAACTGCAAGTCCCTGGGGCGAACTGCAAGTCCCTGGGGCGAACTGCAAGTCCCTGGGGCGAACTGCAAGTCCCTGGGGCGAACTGCAAGTCCCTGGGGCGAACTGCAAGTCCCTGGGGCGAACTGCAAGTCCCTGGGGCGAACTGCAAGTCCCTGGGGCGAACTGCAAGTCCCTGGGGCGAACTGCAAGTCCCTGGGGCGAACTGCAAGTCCCTGGGGCGAACTGCAAGTCCCTGGGGCGAACTGCAAGTCCCTGGGGCGAACTGCAAGTCCCTGGGGCGAACTGCAAGTCCCTGGGGCGAACTGCAAGTCCCTGGGGCGAACTGCAAGTCCCTGGGGCGAACTGCAAGTCCCTGGGGCGAACTGCAAGTCCCTGGGGCGAACTGCAAGTCCCTGGGGCGAACTGCAAGTCCCTGGGGCGAACTGCAAGTCCCTGGGGCGAACTGCAAGTCCCTGGGGCGAACTGCAAGTCCCTGGGGCGAACTGCAAGTCCCTGGGGCGAACTGCAAGTCCCTGGGGCGAACTGCAAGTCCCTGGGGCGAACTGCAAGTCCCTGGGGCGAACTGCAAGTCCCTGGGGCGAACTGCAAGTCCCTGGGGCGAACTGCAAGTCCCTGGGGCGAACTGCAAGTCCCTGGGGCGAACTGCAAGTCCCTGGGGCGAACTGCAAGTCCCTGGGGCGAACTGCAAGTCCCTGGGGCGAACTGCAAGTCCCTGGGGCGAACTGCAAGTCCCTGGGGCGAACTGCAAGTCCCTGGGGCGAACTGCAAGTCCCTGGGGCGAACTGCAAGTCCCTGGGGCGAACTGCAAGTCCCTGGGGCGAACTGCAAGTCCCTGGGGCGAACTGCAAGTCCCTGGGGCGAACTGCAAGTCCCTGGGGCGAACTGCAAGTCCCTGGGGCGAACTGCAAGTCCCTGGGGCGAACTGCAAGTCCCTGGGGCGAACTGCAAGTCCCTGGGGCGAACTGCAAGTCCCTGGGGCGAACTGCAAGTCCCTGGGGCGAACTGCAAGTCCCTGGGGCGAACTGCAAGTCCCTGGGGCGAACTGCAAGTCCCTGGGGCGAACTGCAAGTCCCTGGGGCGAACTGCAAGTCCCTGGGGCGAACTGCAAGTCCCTGGGGCGAACTGCAAGTCCCTGGGGCGAACTGCAAGTCCCTGGGGCGAACTGCAAGTCCCTGGGGCGAACTGCAAGTCCCTGGGGCGAACTGCAAGTCCCTGGGGCGAACTGCAAGTCCCTGGGGCGAACTGCAAGTCCCTGGGGCGAACTGCAAGTCCCTGGGGCGAACTGCAAGTCCCTGGGGCGAACTGCAAGTCCCTGGGGCGAACTGCAAGTCCCTGGGGCGAACTGCAAGTCCCTGGGGCGAACTGCAAGTCCCTGGGGCGAACTGCAAGTCCCTGGGGCGAACTGCAAGTCCCTGGGGCGAACTGCAAGTCCCTGGGGCGAACTGCAAGTCCCTGGGGCGAACTGCAAGTCCCTGGGGCGAACTGCAAGTCCCTGGGGCGAACTGCAAGTCCCTGGGGCGAACTGCAAGTCCCTGGGGCGAACTGCAAGTCCCTGGGGCGAACTGCAAGTCCCTGGGGCGAACTGCAAGTCCCTGGGGCGAACTGCAAGTCCCTGGGGCGAACTGCAAGTCCCTGGGGCGAACTGCAAGTCCCTGGGGCGAACTGCAAGTCCCTGGGGCGAACTGCAAGTCCCTGGGGCGAACTGCAAGTCCCTGGGGCGAACTGCAAGTCCCTGGGGCGAACTGCAAGTCCCTGGGGCGAACTGCAAGTCCCTGGGGCGAACTGCAAGTCCCTGGGGCGAACTGCAAGTCCCTGGGGCGAACTGCAAGTCCCTGGGGCGAACTGCAAGTCCCTGGGGCGAACTGCAAGTCCCTGGGGCGAACTGCAAGTCCCTGGGGCGAACTGCAAGTCCCTGGGGCGAACTGCAAGTCCCTGGGGCGAACTGCAAGTCCCTGGGGCGAACTGCAAGTCCCTGGGGCGAACTGCAAGTCCCTGGGGCGAACTGCAAGTCCCTGGGGCGAACTGCAAGTCCCTGGGGCGAACTGCAAGTCCCTGGGGCGAACTGCAAGTCCCTGGGGCGAACTGCAAGTCCCTGGGGCGAACTGCAAGTCCCTGGGGCGAACTGCAAGTCCCTGGGGCGAACTGCAAGTCCCTGGGGCGAACTGCAAGTCCCTGGGGCGAACTGCAAGTCCCTGGGGCGAACTGCAAGTCCCTGGGGCGAACTGCAAGTCCCTGGGGCGAACTGCAAGTCCCTGGGGCGAACTGCAAGTCCCTGGGGCGAACTGCAAGTCCCTGGGGCGAACTGCAAGTCCCTGGGGCGAACTGCAAGTCCCTGGGGCGAACTGCAAGTCCCTGGGGCGAACTGCAAGTCCCTGGGGCGAACTGCAAGTCCCTGGGGCGAACTGCAAGTCCCTGGGGCGAACTGCAAGTCCCTGGGGCGAACTGCAAGTCCCTGGGGCGAACTGCAAGTCCCTGGGGCGAACTGCAAGTCCCTGGGGCGAACTGCAAGTCCCTGGGGCGAACTGCAAGTCCCTGGGGCGAACTGCAAGTCCCTGGGGCGAACTGCAAGTCCCTGGGGCGAACTGCAAGTCCCTGGGGCGAACTGCAAGTCCCTGGGGCGAACTGCAAACTGCAAGTCCCTGGGGCGAACTGCAAGTCCCTGGGGCGAACTGCAAGTCCCTGGGGCGAACTGCAAGTCCCTGGGGCGAACCAAGTCCCTGGGGCGATGGGGCGAACTGCAAGTCCCTGGGGCGAACTGCAAGTCCCTGGGGCGAACT
>OZ026598.1:35181171-35187371 GCA_964020085.1 Micromussa lordhowensis | reverse complement strand
GGGGCGAACTGCAAGTCCCTGGGGCGAACTGCAAGTCCCTGGGGCGAACTGCAAGTCCCTGGGGCGAACTGCAAGTCCCTGGGGCGAACTGCAAGTCCCTGGGGCGAACTGCAAGTCCCTGGGGCGAACTGCAAGTCCCTGGGGCGAACTGCAAGTCCCTGGGCGCAACTGCAAGTCCCTGGGGCGAACTGCAAGTCCCTGGGGCGAACTGCAAGTCCCTGGGGCGAACTGCAAGTCCCTGGGGCGAACTGCAAGTCCCTGGGGCGAACTGCAAGTCCCTGGGGCGAACTGCAAGTCCCTGGGGCGAACTGCAAGTCCCTGGGGCGAACTGCAAGTCCCTGGGGCGAACTGCAAGTCCCTGGGGCGAACTGCAAGTCCCTGGGGCGAACTGCAAGTCCCTGGGGCGAACTGCAAGTCCCTGGGGCGAACTGCAAGTCCCTGGGGCGAACTGCAAGTCCCTGGGGCGAACTGCAAGTCCCTGGGGCGAACTGCAAGTCCCTGGGGCGAACTGCAAGTCCCTGGGGCGAACTGCAAGTCCCTGGGGCGAACTGCAAGTCCCTGGGGCGAACTGCAAGTCCCTGGGGCGAACTGCAAGTCCCTGGGGCGAACTGCAAGTCCCTGGGGCGAACTGCAAGTCCCTGGGGCGAACTGCAAGTCCCTGGGGCGAACTGCAAGTCCCTGGGGCGAACTGCAAGTCCCTGGGGCGAACTGCAAGTCCCTGGGGCGAACTGCAAGTCCCTGGGGCGAACTGCAAGTCCCTGGGGCGAACTGCAAGTCCCTGGGGCGAACTGCAAGTCCCTGGGGCGAACTGCAAGTCCCTGGGGCGAACTGCAAGTCCCTGGGGCGAACTGCAAGTCCCTGGGGCGAACTGCAAGTCCCTGGGGCGAACTGCAAGTCCCTGGGGCGAACTGCAAGTCCCTGGGGCGAACTGCAAGTCCCTGGGGCGAACTGCAAGTCCCTGGGGCGAACTGCAAGTCCCTGGGGCGAACTGCAAGTCCCTGGGGCGAACTGCAAGTCCCTGGGGCGAACTGCAAGTCCCTGGGGCGAACTGCAAGTCCCTGGGGCGAACTGCAAGTCCCTGGGGCGAACTGCAAGTCCCTGGGGCGAACTGCAAGTCCCTGGGGCGAACTGCAAGTCCCTGGGGCGAACTGCAAGTCCCTGGGGCGAACTGCAAGTCCCTGGGGCGAACTGCAAGTCCCTGGGGCGAACTGCAAGTCCCTGGGGCGAACTGCAAGTCCCTGGGGCGAACTGCAAGTCCCTGGGGCGAACTGCAAGTCCCTGGGGCGAACTGCAAGTCCCTGGGGCGAACTGCAAGTCCCTGGGGCGAACTGCAAGTCCCTGGGGCGAACTGCAAGTCCCTGGGGCGAACTGCAAGTCCCTGGGGCGAACTGCAAGTCCCTGGGGCGAACTGCAAGTCCCTGGGGCGAACTGCAAGTCCCTGGGGCGAACTGCAAGTCCCTGGGGCGAACTGCAAGTCCCTGGGGCGAACTGCAAGTCCCTGGGGCGAACTGCAAGTCCCTGGGGCGAACTGCAAGTCCCTGGGGCGAACTGCAAGTCCCTGGGGCGAACTGCAAGTCCCTGGGGCGAACTGCAAGTCCCTGGGGCGAACTGCAAGTCCCTGGGGCGAACTGCAAGTCCCTGGGGCGAACTGCAAGTCCCTGGGGCGAACTGCAAGTCCCTGGGGCGAACTGCAAGTCCCTGGGGCGAACTGCAAGTCCCTGGGGCGAACTGCAAGTCCCTGGGGCGAACTGCAAGTCCCTGGGGCGAACTGCAAGTCCCTGGGGCGAACTGCAAGTCCCTGGGGCGAACTGCAAGTCCCTGGGGCGAACTGCAAGTCCCTGGGGCGAACTGCAAGTCCCTGGGGCGAACTGCAAGTCCCTGGGGCGAACTGCAAGTCCCTGGGGCGAACTGCAAGTCCCTGGGGCGAACTGCAAGTCCCTGGGGCGAACTGCAAGTCCCTGGGGCGAACTGCAAGTCCCTGGGGCGAACTGCAAGTCCCTGGGGCGAACTGCAAGTCCCTGGGGCGAACTGCAAGTCCCTGGGGCGAACTGCAAGTCCCTGGGGCGAACTGCAAGTCCCTGGGGCGAACTGCAAGTCCCTGGGGCGAACTGCAAGTCCCTGGGGCGAACTGCAAGTCCCTGGGGCGAACTGCAAGTCCCTGGGGCGAACTGCAAGTCCCTGGGGCGAACTGCAAGTCCCTGGGGCGAACTGCAAGTCCCTGGGGCGAACTGCAAGTCCCTGGGGCGAACTGCAAGTCCCTGGGGCGAACTGCAAGTCCCTGGGGCGAACTGCAAGTCCCTGGGGCGAACTGCAAGTCCCTGGGGCGAACTGCAAGTCCCTGGGGCGAACTGCAAGTCCCTGGGGCGAACTGCAAGTCCCTGGGGCGAACTGCAAGTCCCTGGGGCGAACTGCAAGTCCCTGGGGCGAACTGCAAGTCCCTGGGGCGAACTGCAAGTCCCTGGGGCGAACTGCAAGTCCCTGGGGCGAACTGCAAGTCCCTGGGGCGAACTGCAAGTCCCTGGGGCGAACTGCAAGTCCCTGGGGCGAACTGCAAGTCCCTGGGGCGAACTGCAAGTCCCTGGGGCGAACTGCAAGTCCCTGGGGCGAACTGCAAGTCCCTGGGGCGAACTGCAAGTCCCTGGGGCGAACTGCAAGTCCCTGGGGCGAACTGCAAGTCCCTGGGGCGAACTGCAAGTCCCTGGGGCGAACTGCAAGTCCCTGGGGCGAACTGCAAGTCCCTGGGGCGAACTGCAAGTCCCTGGGGCGAACTGCAAGTCCCTGGGGCGAACTGCAAGTCCCTGGGGCGAACTGCAAGTCCCTGGGGCGAACTGCAAGTCCCTGGGGCGAACTGCAAGTCCCTGGGGCGAACTGCAAGTCCCTGGGGCGAACTGCAAGTCCCTGGGGCGAACTGCAAGTCCCTGGGGCGAACTGCAAGTCCCTGGGGCGAACTGCAAGTCCCTGGGGCGAACTGCAAGTCCCTGGGGCGAACTGCAAGTCCCTGGGGCGAACTGCAAGTCCCTGGGGCGAACTGCAAGTCCCTGGGGCGAACTGCAAGTCCCTGGGGCGAACTGCAAGTCCCTGGGGCGAACTGCAAGTCCCTGGGGCGAACTGCAAGTCCCTGGGGCGAACTGCAAGTCCCTGGGGCGAACTGCAAGTCCCTGGGGCGAACTGCAAGTCCCTGGGGCGAACTGCAAGTCCCTGGGGCGAACTGCAAGTCCCTGGGGCGAACTGCAAGTCCCTGGGGCGAACTGCAAGTCCCTGGGGCGAACTGCAAGTCCCTGGGGCGAACTGCAAGTCCCTGGGGCGAACTGCAAGTCCCTGGGGCGAACTGCAAGTCCCTGGGGCGAACTGCAAGTCCCTGGGGCGAACTGCAAGTCCCTGGGGCGAACTGCAAGTCCCTGGGGCGAACTGCAAGTCCCTGGGGCGAACTGCAAGTCCCTGGGGCGAACTGCAAGTCCCTGGGGCGAACTGCAAGTCCCTGGGGCGAACTGCAAGTCCCTGGGGCGAACTGCAAGTCCCTGGGGCGAACTGCAAGTCCCTGGGGCGAACTGCAAGTCCCTGGGGCGAACTGCAAGTCCCTGGGGCGAACTGCAAGTCCCTGGGGCGAACTGCAAGTCCCTGGGGCGAACTGCAAGTCCCTGGGGCGAACTGCAAGTCCCTGGGGCGAACTGCAAGTCCCTGGGGCGAACTGCAAGTCCCTGGGGCGAACTGCAAGTCCCTGGGGCGAACTGCAAGTCCCTGGGGCGAACTGCAAGTCCCTGGGGCGAACTGCAAGTCCCTGGGGCGAACTGCAAGTCCCTGGGGCGAACTGCAAGTCCCTGGGGCGAACTGCAAGTCCCTGGGGCGAACTGCAAGTCCCTGGGGCGAACTGCAAGTCCCTGGGGCGAACTGCAAGTCCCTGGGGCGAACTGCAAGTCCCTGGGGCGAACTGCAAGTCCCTGGGGCGAACTGCAAGTCCCTGGGGCGAACTGCAAGTCCCTGGGGCGAACTGCAAGTCCCTGGGGCGAACTGCAAGTCCCTGGGGCGAACTGCAAGTCCCTGGGGCGAACTGCAAGTCCCTGGGGCGAACTGCAAGTCCCTGGGGCGAACTGCAAGTCCCTGGGGCGAACTGCAAGTCCCTGGGGCGAACTGCAAGTCCCTGGGGCGAACTGCAAGTCCCTGGGGCGAACTGCAAGTCCCTGGGGCGAACTGCAAGTCCCTGGGGCGAACTGCAAGTCCCTGGGGCGAACTGCAAGTCCCTGGGGCGAACTGCAAGTCCCTGGGGCGAACTGCAAGTCCCTGGGGCGAACTGCAAGTCCCTGGGGCGAACTGCAAGTCCCTGGGGCGAACTGCAAGT
Organism: Micromussa lordhowensis; assembly: GCA_964020085.1. Classification (NCBI taxonomy): domain Eukaryota; kingdom Metazoa; phylum Cnidaria; class Anthozoa; order Scleractinia; family Lobophylliidae; genus Micromussa; species Micromussa lordhowensis. The sequence goes on along the minus strand of OZ026598.1, from coordinate 35,183,035 downwards.
CCCTGGGGCGAACTGCAAGTCCCTGGGGCGAACTGCAAGTCCCTGGGGCGAACTGCAAGTCCCTGGGGCGAACTGCAAGTCCCTGGGGCGAACTGCAAGTCCCTGGGGCGAACTGCAAGTCCCTGGGGCGAACTGCAAGTCCCTGGGGCGAACTGCAAGTCCCTGGGGCGAACTGCAAGTCCCTGGGGCGAACTGCAAGTCCCTGGGGCGAACTGCAAGTCCCTGGGGCGAACTGCAAGTCCCTGGGGCGAACTGCAAGTCCCTGGGGCGAACTGCAAGTCCCTGGGGCGAACTGCAAGTCCCTGGGGCGAACTGCAAGTCCCTGGGGCGAACTGCAAGTCCCTGGGGCGAACTGCAAGTCCCTGGGGCGAACTGCAAGTCCCTGGGGCGAACTGCAAGTCCCTGGGGCGAACTGCAAGTCCCTGGGGCGAACTGCAAGTCCCTGGGGCGAACTGCAAGTCCCTGGGGCGAACTGCAAGTCCCTGGGGCGAACTGCAAGTCCCTGGGGCGAACTGCAAGTCCCTGGGGCGAACTGCAAGTCCCTGGGGCGAACTGCAAGTCCCTGGGGCGAACTGCAAGTCCCTGGGGCGAACTGCAAGTCCCTGGGGCGAACTGCAAGTCCCTGGGGCGAACTGCAAGTCCCTGGGGCGAACTGCAAGTCCCTGGGGCGAACTGCAAGTCCCTGGGGCGAACTGCAAGTCCCTGGGGCGAACTGCAAGTCCCTGGGGCGAACTGCAAGTCCCTGGGGCGAACTGCAAGTCCCTGGGGCGAACTGCAAGTCCCTGGGGCGAACTGCAAGTCCCTGGGGCGAACTGCAAGTCCCTGGGGCGAACTGCAAGTCCCTGGGGCGAACTGCAAGTCCCTGGGGCGAACTGCAAGTCCCTGGGGCGAACTGCAAGTCCCTGGGGCGAACTGCAAGTCCCTGGGGCGAACTGCAAGTCCCTGGGGCGAACTGCAAGTCCCTGGGGCGAACTGCAAGTCCCTGGGGCGAACTGCAAGTCCCTGGGGCGAACTGCAAGTCCCTGGGGCGAACTGCAAGTCCCTGGGGCGAACTGCAAGTCCCTGGGGCGAACTGCAAGTCCCTGGGGCGAACTGCAAGTCCCTGGGGCGAACTGCAAGTCCCTGGGGCGAACTGCAAGTCCCTGGGGCGAACTGCAAGTCCCTGGGGCGAACTGCAAGTCCCTGGGGCGAACTGCAAGTCCCTGGGGCGAACTGCAAGTCCCTGGGGCGAACTGCAAGTCCCTGGGGCGAACTGCAAGTCCCTGGGGCGAACTGCAAGTCCCTGGGGCGAACTGCAAGTCCCTGGGGCGAACTGCAAGTCCCTGGGGCGAACTGCAAGTCCCTGGGGCGAACTGCAAGTCCCTGGGGCGAACTGCAAGTCCCTGGGGCGAACTGCAAGTCCCTGGGGCGAACTGCAAGTCCCTGGGGCGAACTGCAAGTCCCTGGGGCGAACTGCAAGTCCCTGGGGCGAACTGCAAGTCCCTGGGGCGAACTGCAAGTCCCTGGGGCGAACTGCAAGTCCCTGGGGCGAACTGCAAGTCCCTGGGGCGAACTGCAAGTCCCTGGGGCGAACTGCAAGTCCCTGGGGCGAACTGCAAGTCCCTGGGGCGAACTGCAAGTCCCTGGGGCGAACTGCAAGTCCCTGGGGCGAACTGCAAGTCCCTGGGGCGAACTGCAAGTCCCTGGGGCGAACTGCAAGTCCCTGGGGCGAACTGCAAGTCCCTGGGGCGAACTGCAAGTCCCTGGGGCGAACTGCAAGTCCCTGGGGCGAACTGCAAGTCCCTGGGGCGAACTGCAAGTCCCTGGGGCGAACTGCAAGTCCCTGGGGCGAACTGCAAGTCCCTGGGGCGAACTGCAAGTCCCT
>OZ026598.1:35158671-35178671 GCA_964020085.1 Micromussa lordhowensis | reverse complement strand
TTATAGACTACAAACAGGTTGTTTCATTAGCTGTACATGGTCCCAAAGCAAACAAACAACAGCTATTTGTAGCAACGTGTACTTCAAAAGCCCAGCTAATCCGTCAAAATTAGGGATGCATGCTGCTCGGCCCCTCGTCTTCTCATATGTGTAATTTGCGTTTGTTTGTTTCTTTTGTCTAAAATTTAACAAAATCTAACAATACAGGGACAAAATGTTTCAACATTACGCGAAAGCCGGCCTTTTGCCCCGCCCTTGCACGAAAAAAGCCATTTGACGTGATCTATGATATACAAAATGAAACAATTTCATTGGTTGCTATGCGTAGCAAAGAATTGTGATTGGTCCAGGAAAATCACGCCACTGTCAGACTTGACTAGAGCGTCGCTTCTCGTGAAATGAAAACTTACAGCGAGAGCAGAATTGAACTTCGAAAGTCTACAAATCTAGTCTAGTCTAGTCTAGTCTAGTCAGTTTTTGTCATCAGAGTAGCCGAGTGAGGCGAAGAGCTTGGATGTTGCCTTGAATATTGCAGGAGTTGAAAAAATACTCTCGGAAAACTTGCGATTTTCAACCCGGAGGCCATTCGATTCATGTTTTGAACGGAAAAGAGCGCCTGTGACGGTGTAAATTTGTGTCCTCTGTGGTCGGTGATTCTCAAATCAGCTTGAAATAGTGTCGGAGACACCTTTTAGCTGCGATACAGTTGGCCTTGAGCTGTAGTGTGCTGTACGTTGCTCGCTGCTGTGCCCTGAAACGGACTGGAGCATTCGGATCGGAAAACAAGGTTGTGTTTATTTTGATGTTTGATGTTTCGCAATTCCCGACATCAATCAGTGTGTCAACAATTATTTTGAGACTGAGAAAAGTTGAATTTATTAAATGAACTAATCTCATAAACGTTTTGTTTATTGGGTTTGTTAAATTCGAGAAAAGCGAAGGTTTTTGGCTTGCCAAGACCAATTTTGTGTAACTTTGGCTTAGAGTCGCTCGACTGCCGACTGCTCGAGTATTTTTACCGAGCCATTTTCTAAAAGAGAAACGGCTTTATCTTTCTTCTTCCTGCTAGACTATGCTTCTCGTACCTGTTCAATGCCTCTACAATACTTTTTTTATATATCTTTTGCTTAATCATGTAAAATATTATCTAAATTCTCAAAAGTTTCCGCCATTTTAAAACACAGGGGGAAGAGCTTTTAATGTTGATGTCAACCGTGCATCTGTCCTCTAATAGATCATAGGCGAGAACCAATCAAAATGCGAGAATAACTTGGATTATTATATAAATGTGAATGTATGTTTGTGCAGTACAGATAATCCGTGGCCTAGGCAACTAAAGTAAGTTTTAGATGGTTATAGTATTTTCCGGCTACGGAGTTTCACCAACATGGTCGCTCCATACTGAGCTACAAATTTGTGCGAAACATGCATCGAGCTGCATCGAGTTTATATACTAAGCTTCGGAGATTTGAATTATTTTTATGGGCTTTCCTTATTTGATCATAGTGAATCTCTTAATTCTCTACTAACTCGACTAACTCTGTTGGACTTCTGTTGCAGAAACCGCCGCTGAACTAGAAAAAAGTTTGTGCAGCTTCTATATTTCACTGTCTTGACTGAAATGTGACTTGGATTGTTTGCGGTGATGTTCCTAACAAATGAGCTCCACCGCATTTCATTTTCTTTATATCCGCAAATGTTGTAACGATTCACTGCTGACATTGCAAGAAATCGGAATTTGGGTTGAAAAAAAAAAAAAGAAAGAAAAGAAAGAAAATTAAAATTAAAAAAAAATGTTAAAAAAGAGACCCCGACCCTGAATCCGACCCCGAGTCCTCGTTTTACTGACACCCTTCTAAGTTATGCTATGCGTTATTTACCCTTGCCGCACAAAAAGTGCCAGGCGTGCGAAGTGTCCAACCCCCCGACTTGTTCCACACAGTTGTGAGACTGAGTTCTAGTGTATGTAATGGCCGCCTCTATGTGATTTGTACAATGTAGTCGACTCGTTGACGCTGGTCTGTCGCTGATTTATAAGGTAAGAGAGTTTATAAGAAAGCTTTTTACATGTCAAGCTGATCGAAATTATACTGGATGACCTCTTCTCATCCCACGGAAAATTAATTTTGTTTTTGTGGAACATTCAGCGAAGTGACTTTGTGGTGAATGTAAGCTATGATTATTTTACTTTGATCATATTTATGTTGATAAATCATATTTATGTTGATTCTGCTAAAAACTGGGTGTTATTATAATCAGCTTAATAGCAATTCTCATACATGGAATGGCTTAACTTGTACTTGTACCCAGTTTATTGTCGTGTCATCTAACAACAAAACTCTGAGTTATTTTACTATTCAATTTCACTCTACAGTGTTGGAAACTTTTAAATCTTGACAGCACTCGCCAATCGGGCAAGTGATTTTCAAAATGTACTAGCCCGGTGTGATTTTAACTCTCCAACTCAGATACATGTATACCCTCATCCCCCCAATTACTGTAACCGTTTCTTTTTTGTTTGACCGCTCATTTTGTCATTTTATCCTCCTTTTTCTCATTAACTTAGTAATATTTTCACATTACCATAGTTTTTCTAGAAAAATAGCTAAACGAACAGCTAGCACAACCAAATTTACATTGCTAGATTCTAGACATCAGAGTAAACAACCTACTGACACGTGGAAAAGGAAACTTTTTCTTTCCCTTCAATTAAAAAAATTACACTCTGAGGAGACCTAACAGAATGATGATGACAATGGAGGCAGTTTTTAAGTTTTCAAAACAGTTTTTATTGATGAGTTTTCATGAGATTAATCTTAGGAAGCAAAAAATCCTTGTTTCTCTTGTGAGCCATCTTCAGTTCTCATGCTCTAATCAATCAAATGCCCACTCAAGTATAGACCAGCAGGATCACTTCATATAAGTACAACTGTTGAGTGAATTATCACTAGGAGGTAGCCCTATTTCATTTTATCCAATTCTGAAATGCCATGTTTTGTTGTGTTGTCAAATTAGTTGGGCATTTCCAAATATAAGAAAAGGTACAAAAAAAGCGCGGGTAAGTTTTAAATAAGAGATTCTCTTGCCAAAAATGGAAATAAGAAGGAGTGTTATTACGACACTTTTCACCCTTGCATTGGTTGGCAGGCGAGCACTAATTTCCAACACTGTTATGTTATCAGGTTAACAATGATATGCAGAGGCATGTACGAGTTACACATAAACTTACAGTGCAACAACTTCAACTGCGTCCCCCTGTTCTGTTCTTGGTGTAGGGATGATCTTTGGCACTAAGTTAAAATTCATTGTTGCAGCTGGGTTACATTTTCATGGTCACTAGACTTTACATACACTGTAGCTGTTTTTTGTGGACCGGGTTTCAGCTGGCAGGTATATTGAAATTGATTTGTCACCACATTCAAAGTGTCACAGTTTTGGTTGCTGGGCACAAAGCTATTTTTGCCACTACACCAACCTAATATTTGCTAATAAATAAGTAGCAGTAGATTTTTGAGTCACCAAGGGGAGCTTAACCCACTACCTTCTTTGCACAGGCCAGATGCCCAAACCGCTGAGATACAGACTGGCTCTGGATTTGAAAGTCTGTTGTTTGCCAAACATGTATTTCAACAATATGACCCTTTAATATCTTACACGTGACTGGGTTTTATGTTTGTAACGATGCAGCTGCATCTTAGTCCAACAATAATTATTAAGACTCGTGTATGTTGGTTCTAACAAAAAATGATTTAACTTTTGCAGACAGACAGAAGCATTGTGGCCAGTTCTTACCTTACAAAGAGTGGCTACAAATGCACACAGGAATGGTGTCACATACATGCAAGTATTGTAAAAAGAGTTTTAGCAGGTTATCAAATTGAAAGCAGCATGGGCACAATCACACAGGAGTCAAGCCATATGCATGCGAGCATTGTGATAAGTGCTTTAGCCACTCGTCAGATTGCAAGAAACGTGAATGAACTCATGCAGGAGTGAAGCCGTATACATGCAAGTATTGTAAAAGGTGCTGTAGCCAGTTTGCAAACTGCACGCGACATGAACGAACTCATACAGGAGTGAATCCATATGTAAGCATTGTAATATGTGCTTTAGCGATGTATCACATTGCAAGCAACATGAATGAATTCACACTGAAGGGAAGACGTATTCATGCAAGCATTGTAAAAAGTGCTTTAGATACTCATCAGATTGCAAGAAACATGAACAAAGTCACACAGGAGTTACAGCATATACATGCAACCATTTTAGAAAGTGTTTTAACCGCTCATCAAGTTGGAAGCGACATGAGCAAACTCATACAGGAGTGAAGCCATATGTATGCAAGCATTGTAAAAAGTGCTTTACCCAGTTTGCAAATTGCAAGAGACGTGAACTAACTCATAGAGGAGTGAAGCCATATGTATGCAAGCATTGCAATAAGCACTTTAGCCGCTCATTGGATTGCAAAAAAACATGAACAAACACACAATATGTATGCAAGCATTGTGATAAGTACTTTAGCAGCTCATCAAATTGCAATCGACATGAACGAATTCACACTGGATAGAAGCCGTATATGTTGCGGGTCAAAATGAAATTTAGGTAAAGATGATTTTAATCTAGTTTGATTCTCAATTTCCTTTGTCTTCCAGCCCTAATTATTCATGATCCATGAATAATTAGAGTTAAGAGACATTTTAATCTGAATTTCATTTTAACCTGCCATATATACATGCAGGCATTGTACAAAGTGCTTTAGCGACTTATCAAACTGTAAGCATCATGAAGGAACTCACGAAAAGTTTAGCCTTGCAAGCGTTGTAAAAAATGTTTTAGCCAGTCCTTTTGTTACAACTGAGCAACATAAATGAACCAAAGGTCTCAATGTTTCTCTTAATTTTGTAGTAGCGGTTTAAAGTTTTTATTTTGACCTCGCAGCAAAATGCTTGTTATTCAGTCCTTTAAGGGTTATATATCATTAAGCCTTCTCAAATTATTTTACTTATTGCCTGGAGTAAATTTAATATAATCCAAAAACAAAATTAACAAAGGATAAACGCCATAGCGTGTACTATTTAACAATTAGATTATGAGCTCGAGATTTCTATGAGGTGTTGATGAGGCCGAAGGCTGAATCAACTATCACCTCATAGAAATCGAGAGCGAATAATCTAATTGTTTTAGTAGAATTCTAACTGAAATTTCCTTCAAATAACGATTCCAATTATTTCTGATTAGCATTAAACTTCACGCTTTAGAGAGTTAACTCACACGAACTGAATTAATTGTCAGTTTGACATTTGCAGCTGTGTACGCGCGCTTATCAGTTTCTATCAAAACGTACGGGCTTTTTTTAATTAAAGAAACCGTAAATCCTCTCCTTTTAGTCTTCTCGAAAATTTTGTTTATTCATTTGTTTTTAAATGTTCTTTCAAAACTTCAGCGAAACGAGAAAATGTTACACTTTTGTCGACCACAACAAGCCACTGCACACTAATGGCTGATAGTGTGCAATGGCTCAGCCAATCAGATTACAGCATTTGCATTAGTATACTAGTAGAATTCTACTAATGAGTTTTAGTAGAATTCTACTAGTATACTAATGCAAATGCTGCAATCTGATTGGTTGAGCTACTCGTATACTATTTAAGAAATAGAAAACATGTGCCGTGTTTCTATCGAGTTTTAGTATAAATCTACTAGCGTTCTATCACGAATGCCGTTCTCTGATTGGCTACGCTACTCACTATCTATCACAGAATAGAACGTGAGTAGCGTAGCCAATCAGAGAACGGCATTCGTGATAGAACGCTAGTAGATTTATACTAAAACTCGATAGAAACACGGCACATGTTTTCTATGTCTTAAATATTAACCCATATATCTAGGTTTTAACGTAAACATTCATTTTAACTCTGCAGGCGAATGCAAGTATTGTGGCCAGTTCTTTAACCAGTTCTGAGCTTACAAGGAGTGTGAACATTAATTCACACAGGAATGGTGTCATATACATGGACGCTATTGCAGAAAGTGCTTTAGCAACTTATCAGATTGGAAGAAACATGAACGAACTCGTACAGGAGTCAAGCCATATATTCATGCAAGCATTTTAATAAGTGCTATGGCGACTTATCAAATTGCAAGCAACATAAACAAATTAACTCATACAGGAATGAAGCTTTATACCTGCAAGCATTGTAATTAGTGCTTTACTTGTTCATCAAGTTGGGAGCGACACGAACGAATTCATACAGGAGTGAAGCCATATACATGCAAGCACTGTAATATGGACTTTAGCGACTTACCAAATTGCAAGAAACACGAAGAAACTCACGGGTTCAGTTGCAAACATTGTAAAAAGTGTTTTAGCCAGCCATTAGACTGTATGCAATATGAATGAACCAACTTGAAGGCTTAATTTTCTACTAGTCTAAAAGTGCTTTAACCGGTTGTCAAACTGTAAGCAACATGAACGAACTCATACAGGAGTGAATCCTTACACATGAAAGCATTGTAATGTGCACTCTAGAGAGTTATCACACTGCAAGCCGAACATTAACGAACTCGCATAGGAGAGAAGACGTATGAATGCAAGCATTGTAAAAAGTGCTTTACCCTGTTGTCAAACTGCAAGCAACATGAACGAACTCTCACACTCCCAGGAGTAAAGCAGTATACATGCAAGCATTGTAAAAAATGCTTTAGCCAGTATTCACATTGCGAGATACACGAACGCACTCCCGAGTTTAGCCTTGCAAGCATTGTAAAAAGTGTTTTAGCCAGTAATACGATTGCAAGGAGCTTGAACAAACCAATTCGAAAATGTTGCCCTTAATTTTGTACTAGTCATCTTTATTTTCACCTCTCGGCGATATGCTTGTTATTCAGTCCTTGAATTCTCTTTTCAAACCCATATATACGCATGTTAAGATGCCCGTATGTGCGGGTCTCGCAAATTATGTTGTATATGCCGGCATGAAAAGTACCTTTTGACAGAATCGCTCTTCATGTCTTAATAGCAATGGACAAATCGTCAATATGGCGGCTGTGGTAAAATGTCTTGTCTTGGTCTATCTGCTGTTTAATGTTTTGTTACTGTTCTCCAACGACTGAACTTCTAGAAACAGTTATGCCTCTTTTGAATCACTGTTCATTTTATTCTCACGCTGATTGTAACATGGCAGAGAGCTTGATCGTTCGTCTTGAGGTTGCTTTGGATTCTGTACATCGTTTCGCGAGGAAAACAACAGTATCAAGCTACGAAGTTGGCGTGAAAAGTGAAATTGTCACGCTTGCTGCTTCAACGTATTATTAAATTTAAAAATTATGAACGGAAACATCGTAAAACACCAGAGTAAACAGTAATTGTAAGTTATTTTTTGGACCTTGAATTAAAATACAGTACACACATGAAACAAGTACACTGCTAAGATTATTTCTTAACATGGTTTCTGTCCGTTCATATTCTACAAGGCCGAAGGAGAATATACAAACCGGGTGTGAACCGGGCAGGGGTCCTGGGACCTACCGTGCCAGAGCCGTGATCAATAGGCCATTTCCGAATTACCTTAGCCTCTTTCTCAAAGCGAGTCTTGATGCTCACCTTTCATATGAAAATGAGATTTCATTCACATGGAAATGAGTTCAATTTGCATGTGAATGAAATATTATTTTCATATGAAAGGATGAGCACCAAGACTCGCTTTGGGAAAGAGGCTAAAGGTAATTCGGAAATGGCCTCTTGCATTCTGCACTATCTGAGAGTGTCTCACTAGTTGGTATTATTGTTTTGATACTGGCCTTCAATTTTTGAAATCTTCAGTTTTAACGAAGAATAAATAGTGATTTGAAGTTGAAGGATTGTGGGGGGGGGGGGGGGGAGTTAAGCAATGTATGAGTGTTAGAATTATAAGTTGTCAAAAGAGTTAACGCCCGCATACAAACGCAAAACTTGTCCGCTTGACAACTCCAACAAATTGCCAAAACGGGGGAATTTTTAGTAAAAATACGATGAGGCAGGTAGTTATCACATTTGAATGGGAAACACATAAAACATTCGAGGGCATGACCAATGAGGAGATTGACAATCTGACACTAGAACAGTACAATGACATCGAAGAACAAATATGACAAAAGAAATGCATGGAGCGTTTCCCGTGAAGTTGCTAGGAGAGTACAGGGTTCTCCTTGTGTGGGGGACAATTTAGGGATGAACCATTAGAAACGTGATGGGGGGGAGGAGTGGAAAAAAAAATTCATGCAAGCGAAAATATCAAGAAAAATAATTCGAGGGAAGAGGAAGGCGAAGAAAAAAAATTCATGCAAAAGGAAGGTCCAATTGTGACTTTTATTTACTATATAAAATTTGCCAATGTCTATTAAAAATAATTCTTGAGGTCTTGAACGCAGCTTTACTTGTGGCTGATTTTCCATGGGAACACTGCTCAGACTGTGCTTTGAAGTCGGCGTATAAGCGAGCTAGTCTCCTGTACTCGAACTTGGTCAGCCCGAGCGACTCGGCATCATCTTCCTTTACATCTTCTAAATGACAATTGAGCAATCAGAAAGTTTTTTTCTGGAACGAGGTATATTCAGAGTTTCTACAAAACACACAGCTTTGCAGCAAAAAAGAGATTCTTGGATACTGACCTTTGACCTATGATGAGCTCCATACAGAAGGCTGGGAACTTCACACAGAGTTTGTTAAAGGCGATTGCAAGATCACTGAGAACCGGAAATCTTTGAGACTGGTGTAAAGTTCATCCTTTCCGCAGCCCTCCATGATGGGTTCCACAGCGGGACGACAGCGGAAAGCCACGGAGACCAGATGCCTATCAACCTAGAGCAAATATTAGCTAGGAAGTTAGTCAGTCAAAGAAAGAAAACTCAATCTTAATGTTTTAAAAGCAAGCGTGAACGATGATCCTGCTTGTATACGTTGGATCAATAGTGATCTAATCTGCTTCACAAATAAAATAAAGAATATAAAGGCAGAAACCGACACAACGTAGAATGTTTTTTTGAAGGTGTACTATATTTCGTCTGGCCAAACCAGCCTTCTACAGGTACAATGGAAACTTTTGCATCGGGGCGTGTTTTTTATATTGCATATCACCGGAAATACGTAAAACTAATTGACAGTGTAAATTATAAAGATAAACATATGAAGACATAAAATAGTAAATAAACAACAAAGTAAAAAGAAAACGATTAAAATGTTTTTTCACGGATGTTCAGGCCATCAGGAACAATTGTTCTGCCTTTTTGGATTAACCCTTAACAGCCTAACTGAACACTAAAAAATGCCGTTTTTTGCCGTAAAATCCGATTTTTTGCTGCCATAACGCTAAATGGACCTCACATTTACTGAAAAAGCGATTTTCTACTAAAAAGGAAGTTTTCTTTGAAGATGAGGCACATAAATGTACAATATTTTAATTGGGCGCATGCGCATAAGCCAAAATTTGGATTTTTTTTTTTTTTTTTTTGCTGGCCCTTTCCGATTTGTTCCTCTTGCCCTTCTCCTTTCCTTTCTCTTTGCCCTTTTATTCTCGTTATCTTCTACTACTCATATCCTTTCTGTCGCCCGTAAAAAGTTGGGTATTTATAATGGGTAAACCTTGGAAATGGGTTCTTGATCCATTGTAGGTATAATGGACCTTTTTGGCACCATTTTTGCCCCAAAAACTCATCACGTTTTCTTCCAATTGCTCCGTCGGAAAGCGGTCGATATCCAAAACGGACAGTTGTGCGGATAGACCTATCCTAGCTCTATAATCTGCTTATCAAGAATATCTGGTGGCGTTAAATTGATGACGTCACAAGTGGTACAAAGAGCATGACCAATTATAGACGCATATATGCGTGGTTAGGACGTTAAGGGTTAAAAAAGCCTCCCTGGCCTTACGAGTGGAGTCTTGGTCAGAAAAGATTTTTTCGATGGGTATTAATTGCATGTCGTTAGCAGTGTGGTTAGTAGAGGACAGGAAATGTTCTGCGGCTGTAGTAGGTTTAGATTTGGTGTTAGGATAATATCTATGGTACGGCGGTGTTCGTTAAGTCGGTCTTTTAAACGTCGTGTCGTCTCTCCTATGTATTGTAAATTACAGCGGTTACATTGAATCATGTAGATGAGTTTCTTAGTGTAACAGGTAAGGTTAGACTTTATGGGGCGCGTTTCACCGATGGAAAAGAAAGTATATGTGGGGGCAAGTAGCGCAGTTTTTGCCACAACGGAAGGAACCAGAAGGAAGTTGGGGGTTGGCAGAGTTAGAAGAAAGGTAAGCCACGAAGGTTGGGGGAGCGTCTGAAGGTAATGTTATTTATTATTTTATTTCACCATATGTTTATCTTTATAATTTACACTGTCAATTAGTTTCACGTATTTCCGGTGATATGCTACATAAAAAACACGTCCCGATGCAAAATTTCCACTGTACCTGAAGAAGGCTGGTTTGGCCAGCCGAAATATAGTACACCTTCAAAAAAACATTCTACGTTGTGTCGGTTTCTGCCTTCGTCATATTCTTCAATCTTAATGATGACCAGAGCTGTAATCGTACATCTACAAAAAACTGTTCCTACCGATTTACGAAGGGAAGAAAGGACAAAAAGAACGGCATAGAAAGGAAAATAAATTTGCTGATGAATGACAAAAACTTGTTGAAGAACAGACCCGTTAGCTGTGTATGAGCTCGTTAAATACTTGAGTGTACACAACTGCGTCACTAAGCATAGCAAAGCATCAACTAAGCATCAAGTGCAACTCTAAGTGAACAAGTCTGACAAATACAATTCAACCCCCATAAAACGGCCATCCTCGGGGAAATAGATAGTTGCCGTTTGAAGGGTGCTGGCCGCTTAATAGAGGTAAAAACAATAGAAACACCCTCATTGGGACTTTGATTACTGGCCGCTCAATAGGGGTGGCCGTTTAATAGGCGGCTGCATTAGGCGGGGGGTAAAGATGAATAGGCGTGAAATTTGAAGTAATATTAAAAGGAAATTGTTAGGATTAAGATGGGTTGGAAACACTACCAGACAGTTGACCCCCGCAAAAGAGAGCCCCAGGTTGCTAGGGGACTGTTTGGTATCCGTCTACTAATTCTTCACTACAAATTTCAATTTTCCAAATCCATCAAATATTCAACATTTCATGTTTTCCTCAATTTAACCTATCTGTTGAGAAAAAGTATATCTTTCCCAAAATGCCCAAAAATCACCCAAAAGATTACACAAAACAGCCACCAAACAGTGGTTATGAGATAAGCAGAGAGATTTAGTGTCGCTTGAAACGTGACCGAGATATTGGCAGAAAGGTCGTGTTAAGCGACATCCCCAAACGGCCTTTACGTGCACACCCGCCTTAATAGGGGTTAGACTGAAACTCAGACCCCTTGCTAACAGAGATAATAAATGCTATTACTGAAGTTTCAGATAACCCCCCTCCCTTAAAACGGCCCATAATTTGTAATAATCCTCTTTTCAGCTTTCTTAAATAAAATGCACAACATGTCCTCCTCTTTGAATTAACGATTATCGTTAATTGTAAAGTCCCTTTGGATTTACGATTATCGTTAATTTAGAACACTGTTTCCCAGGACATTTCAGAAAAGAAAAAAAAAATCATATTACTTGGACCGGATTTGAACCCGGAACTACCCGGCGCTAGGAACGACTACTTACCACTAGACCACTGAAGCACAAGACGACGGTAACGGTATTTAACTAAATATTTAATAGAATAATCTTGCATAGAATATCACTGATTAGGCCTAAGCGCAGATTTCAAATGGTTAGCTTTTTGTTAAGGTTTGGTGATCGACCTTTCCATTCACTTTCTAAAATTATTTTTTAGCGAGTAATGATATATGCTTACCGCAGGATGTAGAATAAGCGCATGAATTATACTGTTTAAAAATTGAGATTTGTTCAGCTAGCGACGTGGTGGTCTAATGGTTAGAAGACAGGATTACAAAGCGAACAATCCCAGGTTCGAGTCCCGTGTCCAGACACTTGGGTTTCCTTTTAAACAAGATATTTTCATTTCCCAGAATTCCTATCAAACTTTGAGTGTTCTAAATTAACGATAATCATAAATCCAAAGGGACTTTACAATAGCGTCGCGCACAGTTTCTAAAAATAGATTACATCACCAGGGACCCCCCACATGACTCAGACAAGAATTACAGTCCGGTAGAAGGTTTTGTATGAGCGCGTTGTATTCTAGACCAGAAAATCAGGCAAAAACAGGAGAAATTGGTGGTTTAGGTTTTTGATTAGGTTAAATATTGTTAGAAGGTAAACAATGCTGCCGTAGGTAATGTAAAACGGTTTCAAGGTGTCCAGAAAAGAGCATAAATGTCACAAATTGCACGAGGATCTTACAAAGCCGCAGTGACAGTCTGACAGATCCCAAAACCCTCACTTCAGGAATTGGAAGTCGAGAACATTTTGAGCGGCGGTTGTGACTAGCTGATCAGAATTCTTCACAGGGAAATGTTTTACGAAGAAACTTATCTGCTGTTTCTCCTGGTCTTGAAAAAAGGACTTATCAGTTAACCTATCGCCAGAAATTCCCAAATTTGACAACCCGAGTCGTCCACACAAACAAATACGATAGAATTGGAGGGCATAATTATTATCTCTGAGGCAATTCCAAAGGCATAGCAGAATTAGGTGTCCTGTGCAATTTGGAGGACCTCGATTTTAATAGAGTCGTTTCTTCGACCAAATAAACTAATGCGAGCAGACCTCAACTGCATGTGTTTCATAGATTGATATGTTATATGTTTGGCGCGATACGTGTAACATAAATAGCGCGTGCTAAAGCTTATTTTATATGCGAAGATAGAGCGGGTCAATCTCACTTAAACGGCAAGGCAAGGCAACCGATCGGTTCGGATCTACGGTTTGAGGTTTTTCTTTAGTGGCTTAATGGCTTTCTTGTCAGTGATACACCTGAATGTCGGGTACAATGATAGTATATGCGAGAAGTGTATTTATAAACAACCTTCATACATGAGAATGAGAAACCCATCATATTTTGCCGACCTCCTTCAAACTCTGTATTATTATTATCCCAAAGTACACATTGTGGGTCTAACATTTTGAGCTACAGAGGCCCTCAAATTGCGAAATAAATCGCTGAGTATCACGCTGAAGAGCTCACGAACGCCTTTGTTCCATACGTCGCTCTCAAAGAAGCAGCGCACGGAATGGTTTGTTTGTCTGAGTCACACCGGGGGGTACATTTTCGTGACGTCATTTGTGCGCGACGCTATTAACGATAATCGTTAATTCAAAGAGGAGAACGCGTTGAAATGCAACTCCTCCTTCCCTCCCACCCCCCCCCCCATTCCTCCTTCCCCCTCCCCGCTGATGTCGACATAAATGAAAGCCCCTTTCAAGTTTCTAGTCTTAGGATATTTTAGGATGAATGTAAGCGGTATCGGTCTTTCTTTCTTTCAACGTTCAGAACGAAAATATCAGTTATTTTCATAAGTTAGTTATTGCTGCGATCAGTTAGGATCCAGTATTAAATATTCTTGGGTTTCACGTGACGTCACAAGCTTTGCTCAAATCAGTGTCCGCCATGTTGGTGTCCCTCGGGTGTCAAATTTATGTCAATAACAGGCCATTTCTTCAATGAAGCTCCTCTATTATCGCTCACGTATTTCGCCAACTACGTGAATATCCAGAAAGAAAAAAACGATAAAAGTGCGGGGCATTCATCTAAAGGTATCCCAGTGCTCTCTGAGTATGCCAAAAGCCTCGAGAGACGACTGAGTAAAGGAAATATATTCGCTGTAGCTAAATGACCGGTCAAGGTTTTAAAATCACGACCGGCAGTCTGATATTTTTCTCAAATGTTAAGGAATGGAAGGAACTCATCCAATTCAAACTATCATATGTCGATTAAGAACTGCCAGGCGATCCAGAAGAGCTGCATAGATCGCAAGTATAACGCTTGGTTTACGCTCGGCTCAGAGAGCGAGATCATTGTTTGTGACACTTAGGTTTTTTTGGGTGGACTGCCGGTCACGGTTTTGAAATCACTAAATGCCCGGCGGTCAGATAATTTCCTCAAATTTTAATCAGTCGAAGGAACCCACCCAATTCAAACTATCATATGTAAGATAGACTGTACATGATCAAGAATCTACAACATCGCTTCGTTGTTCTTATTCGAAGACCCCAAAAAATCCTAAGTGTGGCTCAAACCACGGTCTCGCTCTCTGGGCCGAGCGTAAACAAAGCGTTAGACTTAATTGAACCTATGCAGCTCTTCTGGATCGCTTAGCAGTTCGTGATAGACATATGATAATTTGAATTGGATGGGTTCCTTCCATTCTTTAAAATATGACAAAATATCAGACAACTGGTCATTTAGTAATTTGAAAACCTTGACCGGCTGCCGGTCATTTAGCCACAGCAAATATATTCGCAAAAGATCTCGGTCATCGGGGTTCAGACCAGCTTCTACACCAAAAAGCAGTTAAAGGCATTCAAGAGTCTGGAGGCATTTAATCAAATTATGTCGGGATTTGTAACCTCAGTTGTAGGCAAAGTAATCGCCCGCAAGTACGTCGTGAGAGCAAGTGTTCGGCATTCACAGCGTGTGAAATGATGATCCTTTAGTGAACACTGATTTGCGTCATTTCCGAAAAGGATGGGACTATTTTGTCAGCCCATTGCTTGGGATGCAAAGCACGTCGCGAGTGTTTTATTTTATTTAGAAGCAACTACACGAATTCATGAAAAGCTCGTTTGCATGCAGGTAAAATGCTCATGGATATTTGCAGACATATGTCAAAGAAATGCCGTATGCGAGGGCTAAGAACATCGATTTTTCATCGGCTAACAAGCTCCGGTCAATGAAAAGCTCGACCAGAAAATTGAGGACAAGCCTCGAACCAGCAGCTTTTATTTTCACTGAGCAGCTTCTACTTACTTCTAGTTCTGGGACTGCATCGGCCGGCGCATACAGCGCGCATCGGCACCTTCGAAAGAAGATGGATCAGTTTTATGCCAAACTCAACCAGTGCAAAATTAAAGCAGTAGCTTTAAGTTTAATCGATCCTTTTGCTGACCAATTTATCGACTAAAGCCGCTCTGTTCCGATAGTTTTAGAGCGAGGTGTTTGCTACAAACTCGTTCACTCTCTGGCACTCTCTAGTTTCTTGTTTGTAGCGTCCTGACTCACGGTAGAAATCCTCTCGTTTCTCTTCCTAGTAGTGAGTTTCTCCTGTTCTTCCCCTTGGTTTTTAATAACCTTAGGTATACGAAACAACTTTAAGCCTTTATGCTTCTCGCTTTTGCTCGAACAGCGCCAACAACAGCGCATAAAACCATCCTTTCTTTCTCACATGAACTCTTCTTTGAATACGGTTTGTTTACGCCTGAGGGACACCAAGATGGCGGATAGTAACCGTTGCTAAGCTATTGGTCACGTGGGTGAAACCCAAGAATAGTAAAATTTGAGACACGATCGGCTCTGTTTGTCATGCGCTAAACAGCAATTATAAATACCTTGGCCCGGATGTAGCAGGTTTGAAATCACAACAACAGAGAGACAAACCAAACAGCTTAAGTTCTTGAGCAAAATAAGGGCGACACATACTTCACACTGGATAACACTTGTAGGTGGTCGTGGAATGAGATAAGACTCTCGGAAAGACTTTTTTCGTATGTTGTGATCTGCGGAGTGCTAGAAAGAAAGGAATATCTATGCAGCTTGAAAGAGAGAACCGCTTTCTAAACAATCATTTGGGCTAAAGGTTTGCCTTTTCCTGTTCAAGACAGACCGAATGGATTATAACATGGGTTGCCGGATGCTGAAGCATTATGTCTGACCATAATATAATCCTTATGTAAATAACAATGCTCTTGCAGATTTGCCAATATAATGTGTTTCTGTACAAGTGTCACGCAAGAACGGTGAAACAGGGAGTCAGTCACGGCTTGGCATGCACGCGACGCTGCGAAGTCACGCGATTGAAAGCGCGGGAAAAGTCTCGATTTGTTCCCAGATCCTGCTGTTGTGACCATAAAACTGGGTTCACCTTGGAAGGAAGTAGATAGTGTGGGATGGCCCATGACCTATCGTCTTAGTTGTGCCAGTGGAATGTAATGTATATCATTTTACTTTCAAATACTCTAAGAAATGCAAAACCACAGTGGCATTGCGATGAGAGCCGGATATCCAAATCTGTAAAATACGTTAGATACTAAGTATTAAACAGCTGTCTAAAAGGTTTGTTGTACTATAAGAAACATAGTGCCTTTGTATATTCTAGTCAATAATTTGTGTATTCAATTGTCTTTTTGTATCTGGTTTCTATTTTTCCTTGTCGCCTGTTTACTGCTTATCAACTTTCGACATCTAAGACCCGTACTGTAATCGCATCATATGGACACGAGACGTAATTAAAGTAAACCTTTTAACATTCTCCAGTCAAACACCAGACGTTCTATAAGCAACCGTTGGCTGTTTGTGCGTCTCGTGCGTTCTGAGCTTAGATCGACAACCTACGCCATTAGTAGCCTGGGATACTTAAAAGGTGAGTTTTCCAACGTTTAGATGTGAACGTTTATTGAATAGCATATCTTGTGGTCACAATTCTATGCTCTATAATTGAAACCCCTTGTTAGTTTGGCATGTGCTGTTTGTCTCAATTTCCAGACTATGCCTCAGATTGTTGAGGGTTCTATTTATCTCGGACTTATAACTGAATTGCCACATTATAGACCAGAAATAACTTGATATATAAAAAAAAATATCGAAAAGCTAACCAACGGACCTTTTTAGTTAAAGACGAGAACTGTAACAATTTATAAGCAGAGAATGATTCCTTCGATACGTGAGATCAACTATCAACTACCCCCGGAAAATAATGCCTGTACATATGCCCTCATGTTGTTCTGGGGGAGAGGAGCAGGGGGGTGGAGGTGACGGGCACTGCTTAACGCCTGACTAGTGCCACTAGAAACTGCTGTGAAAAATGATGACGGAAGCCGTTGAAACAAATTCTAGCGGTGATCTCGCCTAGAACAATCGTCGTAACCTTTCAACTAGGAAACATTTCAACAACGTGTAATTATGGAAAATGAGGTTACAATTATGTGAATTATCCTTTCAACTCTAAATTAAAATGACCGGAACCGGTGGATTTTTCCAATAATATTTGAAGCATGTGCGATGTGATGCGTCGGCTGGTTCGTTGGCAAAGTGTCAAGTTGCAAAGTCGTAGGTGGACCACACTTGCACAAAAAAATAATTGTGAAGTAGATCAGGGATATAATTGTTTAACTTTGCCAGGCAAGGCAATTTTTCAGACAGTTACAACAGGAAAAACAGCCTGCTACAAAGTTTGACTTTCAAGATCGATGATCAGTGAAAGTGGATATCGGTGAATTTCGTGACCAGATGATTACGTGAGGGCTTATGGTGTCGAGTCCCTTGCGTGCAAGTCTCTTAGGGATGAATACTGAATTGTTTCTTGTCACGAGCTCAGAGACGTCTTTCGTGTCTGGAATAATATGGATAATTCTTAAGAATAACTGGTCTAAAGAGTTCGAGGGGTCCATGCCACTAATCGAGAATTTAACACTTATCTTAATTACAATAGAGTCTTTATGTGAAATTATGCAAAAACTTTTGTCATGCTGTTAGAAGTCAGCTAGAATGCTGAGTAGCTCATTAAGCGTTTATTGGATTGGTTTCCATCTTTAAAACCCCATTCATGACCAGACACTTTTGACGCTCGCACAGGATGTCTATCCACAGTTTTTAATATACACCTATTATTGGCGTGCATTGCACGCTTGCAGAAAATGCCTCACGACTTTGCAAGCTGCAGTGGAACAACCTCGTGGCATTAACGCGGCACCTTTCTAGGGGCACGAACGTTTGGTTAACGATGATCTCTTAATTCAATTTTTCGTCCCTCCCTTTGGCCTGAGAAAGGTCTCGAGTTTTCTTATTTTAATGTGGGCGCGTAAAGACATCTTTTTATATTTGACCTTCACCTTGCTGTTGTGTGTAGCGGTTTTTTCCGAGAGTTTGGCTTTTGTCAATTCACATAGCCTAATATTAACGTCCTATCCTGTCAAATAGAGAATAGAGAGGCTCCTCTCCAACCCCCCAACCTCACCCCCCCCTCCGCCACCTCAGTTGTTCTTTAGCTTCGTCACGTTATGTTACGTTTTAAACCAATATGAATTAAATATAGTCGTTAGTATTATAATAAATATTCACATTACTTTTTTGTGTCGAGATCCTTTATCGTGAGCCCCTGCCTCCAGAGAATGTAGAACTACTCCCTGTGTCAAAATTAAATTATTACTAAAATTATCACTATATGACAACTGACGATGACAAATATTATAGGAAAATTCATTACCTGACGAGGGAATTCCGCGTTAAATTGCACGCGAAAACCGATATCGCACGAATCGCGAAGCGACTAGTGCGATATCGGTTTTCAAGTGCAATTTAACGCGGAATTCACGAGTCAGGTAATGAATTTTCTTTGAATCACATAATTGAATAAAATTGTAGAAAGAGACATTGTAGAAAAACTTTTTTTGCAGTTGCTATGTTGCAATTTGACGACAGTTGTTACGTAGATGCGAAACAATATCACTTAGCCTCGTTTTCAACTCGCAATTCCACGCAAAATACCTTGCTTCCTAAAACAATCAGAAATTATGCAAGATTTTATTCAATTATGCGATTCTATCCAAAACAATTCGCCCGACGAAAACTCGCCAAGTTCTTACTAGCCCGATTGACAGAAGGTCTTTGTAGTCGGGTTTATTGGAAACAGGTGATACCCTAAGCTCCAGGGGGGCTTATTCTCAAGACCTCGAAGGATTTGAGGAATGGAGCTGCCAATTTCCCTCTACAAAACTATAACCCTTTTATACAACAAAACACGGAGACCAAAGGTTTGGCACAGAGAGAGGCTTTGTTGAAATGAAATGACACCAGTCCCCCCTGCACGAGACTAGGAGGGGAACTGCCCAATAACAACAAAACCTCTCCGCCCACCGATATAAGGGTGGGAGGGTGGGAAGAGCTAAATAAGTGAACGAAACTATCCCGCGAAACAACGCCTAAACTGGATAATGAAGAAACAACAAAACCGAATATAAACCACATTGGAGGCGAAACTTGAGCTAGCGGCCACGTGGGCCATGAAGGAACCAATAACAATCGGGAAATTAACTGTTTTGAAAGACAGTTCCAAAACAAAACTATTAGAAAGGGGCCTGAGGTGTCCAAATCCCAAATCAGGGGGGCCATCAAAGGGTTAATTTTCCATCGGCAATAATAATAATAAAAACAATAATAATAGCTACTCATAGCTTGGACTTATGTTCGTCAAATCAGAACGAGTGTGCCATAAAGAGTATAATTACAGGCTGGTCATGCTTTGTATTTCTGACTCCGTGGTGCGAGTTGTGCTAGCCTTAGCTTGCAGGGAATTGTAAATATACGGAAATCTGTCAGCACTGTTCCAGCTAGGAATGGAATCTATAAGCCAGCCTAACCAGAGATTGAATTCCTTTTTTTTCAAACTTTAATGAATCGACGATGTATATGGTTAGAAGTATGGTATGAAGTCTTCCAAGCAACTTATCTCATTGATATCTTTTTAGAACTGTTGGTCATGTTACTGATTTGGATCCTCGCATTGGGTATTACAGGTAGGAAAGTTCAAATAAGTTAGTAAATAAGTAAATTATCCAGATCAGAGAACTGGCATTGCGCGAGCTCTGTGACAAGGAGCTAACGATCGAAACATCAGTTTAATAAATTCGCCATGGCCGTTAATTTAACTTGATCGACTTAATTGAAGTTGGTCAGTAACAGGTGGTCAGTTCCTCGTCAACGCAACACAAAATGTCTTTAGAAACTAATCTCCTACTTACCAAAAGGATATATTCTCTCCGATTCACGTAAAGGTAACTTTGTGGTGAACAGCCAGCTTTAT
>OZ026598.1:35071171-35153671 GCA_964020085.1 Micromussa lordhowensis | reverse complement strand
CGATTCGACTGTTAGCACACGTTAAACTTCACGTACCGAATCGAAGCTACTGAAACCAGTCTCTTGAATCTTTGATTTCGGAGGTAATTTTAATTGTCTTCTTTGTGAAATATTTTGGAAGTTAAAAAGTGTTTCTGTCACACGGCGGATAAGCGGAGTATGATTTACAGCAATGTAAAATTTACAGTTTTGTTGACACAAGACACATAAGCCTGCACTTATATTTCATCTGCATCAGGTTTATGTAAGTTTAAATTTAGACTGATGTTAAAACACGGTTCCTAGCTTGGCATAGTCTAGAATTATATTTTGCAAAATGGTAAATAAAACATCGTTTTATATAGCGAACGATGTCAGGTGCCGTGAGGTTGATTCAGGCAACACGAAACAGCGAAACAGTTTTATCGGCCAGCTGGAATTAAAAGCAGAGTTTATACTTTAATACGCTGGATATATTTAACACTTATTGACTGGTCCCGCAGTCGTTAAGTGATTTGTTATATAGCAAAACAAAACAAAAGCAAATTTTGAAAAACGCTGAGATTCCAGCGACAACATCAGGCCACGTGCAACAGCAGTCAACAGTTCGCGGGTACTAGTGAACTATTTCCCGTTTGACGTCATAGTTTTCCCAATGTTGCCCGATCATGGCATTTGGCGGGAAACAGTTTCATTGTTAGATGTCATGTGACCATGAACTAGCCAATGAATGGGCGCGCTGTAGTGGCCAAACGCCAGCTATATAACAAATAAATATATTTCATTTGACCTGTGTGAAGCTTTGTATAGGACTGGAGATTTGCCAGTGTGCGGTTTAATATAGCCTTTCTTTCGCTTCAGTTGAGATCGACAAAAATTCTTCGTTGACCCTAACCTGGTGGAGAGTTTGTGTCACAGGTGGTCACGTGACCAGCTGCAACCATGTTCTTAGGGAGGCAGAAGCGAGAGAGCCTGGGAACAAGGCTGACATGACATCAGTTGGCGTAATTAAGTTCGATATCTTGAATTTCTTCAATTTTGCTAGAAAGTCAATAAATAACGTGAATTGATTAAACAGTAGCTAACATTATTTTAAAATTACAATGAAATGTAAAGAAAATCTAGTTAAAAAGTTAAAAAGTTTGTCTTTCTACGACACTGAACAAGAAAACTGAAAAGAAAAACCCGAAAATCCCATCCAAAAGACAAAACCAGCCTAGTCGAACCCGCGGAT
The DNA here is from genome assembly GCA_964020085.1 of Micromussa lordhowensis. NCBI lineage: Eukaryota > Metazoa > Cnidaria > Anthozoa > Scleractinia > Lobophylliidae > Micromussa > Micromussa lordhowensis. The sequence goes on along the minus strand of OZ026598.1, from coordinate 35,152,458 downwards.
GAAAACTTCGTTTGCTATGACGACACGATATAAATTTTTTTAAGGCATAATTAAAAGTTTCATCGTCCACGAACAGAACCACTTTTCAGAACTCTGAAAAATCCGGAGAGAAAGGGCTTCCCTTTACAGGATCCTCGTTCTACGGTCGAGTGCTAACATAAATATTCAAACGTTTTTCAACCCGTAATATTAGCTCTATGGATTTTACTTTTAAATTCTTATCTTGTTTTTCCTAGCACCAGAGATAACTACTACAGATGGTAAGTTTGACATCAATACTACCTGCATCTATTTTAGCTTTTCCATTTCAGTCTAGTTTCAGCTCAGATGATAAGCCAACGTATGCAGGTTTTGTATTTCATATAATTCCGTTATCGTTCTCTTAACCTTCTTTTTCGTGTATTTCAATTCCAGCACCAGAGATGAGTAGTACAGATGGTAAGTCTATTGTGATAGTTGTGGAAGTTCGCCATGATAGGTTAATTCTTCCAGTCATCGCTATTTCGCTTACACGTTAACTTTTGTATTCCTGGTTTTCTCTGTTTTTCAATGAAATTTATCTAGTGACACATCGACATATTTTAACATACATACATACATAAACTTTATTAACATGTTTTCAGATATTTAGTCGATGGGGTTAAGAAAACCCTGTACTAATTGTTGACACTTAATATCATTAATGACCAACTAACTATTTTCTAATGGACAATTACAGAATAAAAAGCCTAAAAATGTGGTTTACATATAATATAGTTAACTATCAACTAAGCGGAATAGTAAAAATTAAGAATTACAAACAATACAATTGGAGCAATTCTCGTCTTCTACCAGTGCACTTAAATCAAATTTACGGATACGGCTTTTAAAACGTTAACTGAATAATTTTAACACCATTTCATGCATTTTCAATATATTACCAGAACCAGAGATAACGACTACAGACAGTAAATCTTTTATTGATGAGGCAATTATTGGGGAAATTATTTTTTTGCTGTTTTCTATTCTGATTCTATCGATTCTCTCCTTACTATATTCTATCAGTTATCTTTCTCGAGACTCTTATTTCCTAGCCCGAAAGAGAGCTTATACTGATAGTCAATCTAAACAAATACGTTTTGTAAATGGTTAGGTTTCTCTCAAGTCAATTTTATCCCTTATTTGAAAGAATTTTCAAAAATCACGAGTAGTGTAGACCTTTACTTGCTCGACCTTTGATAAGATTACTCAGTTATTAAATGACTGAGAAAATTGGGCAAATGTGCGCGTTATTTTGCACTGCAGTGCAAATTAACTGACAAGTTGGCCTACTTTCAGCCAATCATAATGGAGAAATTACTTTTAAACTACTGTACCGTTTTAATTGCGGCACCAGAGATACCTACGACAAATGATTTGGTAATCGTTTAGGATTTCACTAGGAATAGATTAATGCTCATATTTGGAAAGAAGTTTCGACATTTTCAAGACCTGAGGCGAATTCGCAAGGTATCGCGAGGTTTCGTTATAAAATTTTACCAAGGCAAGCGAAATTTTGTTTCGGTGTAAACTTAGCTGAAAAGTCCCGCAAATCATGACGGTGTACTTCAGTTAATCTTTCTTTCCTGCCGTTTCAGTGCCGCCACAAGAGACTGCTACCACAGACTGTAAGTTAAACGTAACTACATGTACTACTTTATTGAACTCATGTGTTTCAATGATTCTTTTTCATTCTTATCGCATCACAACTAATCTTAAGGAGGCTGGCAACAGTTTCCGGCACTTTCTAACAGCCGTACTTTTTGAGGATAAACACGGTAAAAACTCGTGTATAAGAACCTGGATTTTTTCAGTTAGCCTACAAACAGGTTCTTATATAAATAGTACTTAAAGTGAATTAAGGTTAGCAAAGTTCTTAAAATAGGTTGTTATATTTCTATATAAAATTCATTTAAATTTAATATAACTATCATCTCATACAGTAATATAAACCATTTATAACTACTTAGTAACCGAGAGTGAGGTCTTTACGGGAAAATTTTGGACCGAGACCTTGCCGTATTGACCGAGCGATAGCGAGGTCAATACGGCAAGGCCGAGGCTTGAGATTTTCCCGTAAAGACCTAACGTTCGAGGTTAATAAGTTGTTTATTATATGGCTTCTTTTTGCTTGGCTTTTGCAGGCCCGTAATCGGCCCGTGGGCATTACGGGAGAATAATGCCTTAGTATTAGCCAATCAGAGCGTTAGATCGGTTACAAACCCAAGTCATATAATAATTCACCAAAATACAGCATTAGTCAAGTACATGTACTGTATTTACTCCCAAATACTTGAGGATTTATTGGAATGGTGAACACAATAGACACAGTATAGTACTTTGGGTTGAAAGAAAAAATGTTATGTCAAGTGACTTTCAAATATAAGCAGATGATGATCTTTATTCAGCAGTTTCTACCTAAACACTTTTACAGCAACTCCACTGATAAGAACCTAACTTAAAATTTTAAAATTTTAGCCTGAATAGGTTCTTATCTCATGTGGAGGGGGCTTAAATTTAAAATTTTAGCCTATCAGGATCTTATTGAACGTGAGAGAAAATTTGAACATTTTTCTCCGTTTGATAAACGAGAAGAGCTGAATAACAAGAGATCCGCTTTTGAGAATGCAAAAATCTCAGTCACTGGGCAAAAGAGACAATGCGAGCAGCGCATTTATCAATTAATCAATCAATCAAACAACCAATTTATCAAAATTTATTAAGAAAGCATAAAGGAAATATCGGAGGTATTCCCTATCAACGACGTTCCCTACTTAAAATCATTTATATATACAATTTGTGCCAGAAATGCGATAAGATACGACTAAAATAAAATTCAAAGCTTAAAAGATTTCAACCTAAAGTACAAAGCCTTTTCAGTTTACCTCTAAAAATGATAAAATTATTCGCATCCGCTATTTCTTTAGCAAGAACGTTCCACTTTTTAATTCTTCTGGCGAAAAAACGAGTGAAAATAGCATCAGAGATAACTGTAGAAGGGACCTTAAGCAATGACGACGGCGACGCCAAGGACGACGCCTTGAAAAAAATGAATTTATATTTTACCGTCGAATTTCGCACATGCCTAGATCTGTCAGTACCTCTATCGGTCTCAGAACTTGCTCAAGCTTAATATGTAATGCCAGCGTTCAATTCCAAAAGAAAATACGAAAAATAAGCCGCCGTCGCTCACGTTCTCCAAAATAACCAGAACTTGGTCATTTCAAGTTGTCGTTTTGCAGAGGACGGCTAAGAAAGAATTATAACGCACGTGCGCAGCTGTTGTTCTGCTCATTGAACCTTTTGTTTTGAGGTGTTCTCGTTGCCGTTGCCGTCGTGGTTTGCTTAAGTTCCCTACCTGTATGTGCTCTGAAGTTTTGTTTTCAATTTTGTAATATTTATTTCTTTGTAATTCGCTACTTGCACATACCCATAATCCTTTGCGTTTTGGGGTTAACCAGTAGAAGAAATGTATGGTATCGTGATAAAAATTAGTTCGGCGAGCTCGCAAAACCAGCTACTAATGCTTAAAAATGCACCAGAATTTACCAAAATCATGATAGGAGAAATTTGTACTAGTTTATAACTTAATGTAGAGAATTTTTTTTTTGTCCATACATCGTCTTGTAATTTTACAGACGATGTATGGACAAAAAAAAAATTTCTCTACATTTAGTTATAAACTAGTACAAATTTCTCCTATCATGATTTTGGTAAATTCTGGTGCATTTTTAAGCATTAGTAGCTGGTTTTGCGAGCTCACCGAACTAATTTTTGTCATGGTACCATACATTTCTTCTACTGGTTACCCTCCAAAAACGCAAGGGATTATGGGTCATGTGCAAGTAGCGAATAACAAAATCGTTCGCTCATTTTTTATTTCCAGCACCAGAGATGTCTACTGAAGGTAACAAGGCCGGAAGTTATACTTTTTGAAATTTAATATTTTTTCCCTTTAAGTTGTATATTCTAGTTTATAACTATCATACTAACTAATCCTAAAGCATGAATAGCACTGGAAATAGTTTCAGCTTAATTTTGCCTTTTATTCGTATTGTATCGTCAATATCTTTTTCTCATTTCTATTTACTTTCTACTACAGAGACTGAGTTAAACTTAAATATATAAAAAAAATTGATTCATTATTACCAACTACAGTGCTAAAAATTACTACAGATAGTAAGTCTAGGTCCCGGTCATGTTATAACTCTTAAATGGTTCAAGTCTTGGCAATTAGTTTTAATATTACAATGCTCCAGAAATGCCTAGTACAGATGGTAATTCGAGTCAAGATTGCTCTAGTTTTTTGTCTTTATATCGATCCAGTTTTACCGCGATACTATTTACTTGATACATTTCGTGCTTTCTCGGATGCAGAACAAGAGGTGACTTCTACAAGTTTTTTTAGTTGTAGCAGGAAGAAGAATGTAATGCGTAATTATTGTAATTTTCTGCTTAAATCTAATTTTCTCGTTGTCATCTTTACGTAATCATTCGTTCCTTTTTTCATTTGCAGCACAAGTAAAGCTTACTACAGATGGTAAGTTTATTGTCATAGACTTTATTTGAACTTGTTGTGATTGAGGTTTCTATATCCCATACCACTACTATCCCTTCTATACACTTTGTGTCTTTCTTTTTCCATAACCGGAAGTAACTTCTACAACTCGTAAGATTGACAGTTATTAGTTGCACTTAGATAAGTGTTGTAGGTCTCATTCTTGTTAAACTCGTGAAAAATAAATGTTTCAATGTGCATCTAATAAAGAAATAAGGCCTGACGGATTTGATATAGTATGAGGCTACTGTATATATTGTTATCGTTGGTCTCGTTGATTAGTATGATTTTTGCACATGTGAGAGAATTTTCATAAATTACTCATGTGTAGCATAGTCATTTATATTATTTAGTGTCACCAGTTAGAGGGTTGTCCAACACAGCCAAATTAAGTCGATTCGACTTCCGGTGCGTCGATTCGTTTAACAACAACCTGAGACATATCGAGTCATTTTGGGTGTATTGGGCATGACCGACCAATCAGCATTTCAAATCATGGAAGATTTGGCACGTAAATAAAGTTACTTACGTACTCATCACGTTTAAATAAAGGAAATCATAATCGTGGCTGTGTTTGGATATTTGATCTGAATTAGGTTTTCCGATTTTATTTCACACTGTTTTCTCCTTGGTTTTAATTTTGGTCGATAAGATAATCACTCGAGACAGTGTTTCACCACATTTCCAAGCCGTGCGAGGTTCGTCAAAAATACTTCGCTGCGTGTCGTATTCAACTCTCTTCTCGGTGTTTGGAAAATGTGGTAAGGCACTGGTTACTGTATTTTTATATACATATCTCTTTCATTCCTTCTTGAACTTTATTTCCCTTAAGTTCCATGCCTTTTAATTTCCAGCACCGGAGAGAACGACAACGGAAAGTAAGTCATGCATGCTACTTGAAATTTGATAGTTCTCAGTGTTTTCGTACAGCTATCCACTGTTTTTTTTAATCTTTTTAAACGCACCTTTCTATTTCCAGCACCAGAAATGACTACTACAGATGGTAAGTTTGAAATCAATGCTAAAAAACCTCCGTTTAAGCTTTTTGTGTTTCGGTGTCATAATGGGTTTTGGTGTTACTTCATTTGAAATATCAGAGATGACTACCACAGATCGAAAGTTGGCCATATATGTTATTTAGAATATGATTGGGTTTTGTTTTCAACCTAATTATCTTTGGGATTTCCCAATTTCAGAACCGTCAGAACCAGAGGTAACTACTACAGATGGTAAGTTTGGCATCGATATTGCGCGCTCTAAGTTGGTTTTTCACTTCAGATCTGTTTCTATCTAACTTATCTTTCCTGTCATTCTATTTCTAATGTTACGGTATCACTCATCCGAAGATACACTCTTCTACAAACCCAACTTATTTATTCAACGATACCTAGTGAAATCCAAGTTACAAAAGAGTGACTTCTGAACAATGCAATCTATCGTCAAACTAAGTGAAGCGTATTACTAAAACTTCAGTCACTTCTGATACAAAACCAGAGTAAACGTCCCTGTCTCCTCCGATGATATCTTTTGTTATTCTTTCTAAATTGTCTTCTATGTCATTTTATTTCTAGAACCTGAGATAACTAGTACTACTACAGATGGTGAGTTTTAGAATCGATATTACTTAGTTTCACACATTCTTTTTAAATCTAACTTATCTCTCGTACTTTTCCATTTCAGCACCGGCGATAAGTTCTACAGATGGTGAGTTTTACACTCTTTTTTGTTTTAGTCTGATCTATCTTTCGTGTTTTGTGTTTTCCGTACAACTGCCACAGATAGCACATTTGGAATAAATGTTACTTAGAACTTCAATTTGGTTAATCTATGTATCCTGCCTATGTATTTTCAGCACCAAAGATAACCACAACAGATGATAAGTTTGATACCAATATTACTTATTTGCACACTTTTGATATCAATCAAACTTATCCCTTTTACTTTTCTTTTTCCAGCACCAGACATAACTACTACAGATGGTATGTCTCACGTTAATATTATTCGACATTTATTTATTTTGGTGTTTTTAATATGTTTCTGTATTTGATATTACCTATTTTGCTGTTAAATTTCTAGCGCCAGAGACAACTACTACAGATGGTATGTCCAACGTGAAATTATTTAACATTGATATATGTTTTGTAGTTTTAAATTTTTTCCCTTTTTTGATATTACCTATTTTGCTTTTCAATTTCTAGCACCAGAGATAACTACTACAGACGGTAAGTCACACGTTAATACTATTTCACAATTATAAATTTTGGTCTTCTAAATTTGTTCCGCTTTTTTGATATTACCTCTTTTGCTTTTAAATTTTTAGCACCGGAAACAACTACTACAGATGGTATGTCTAATTTTAATATTATTTGACATTTCAAGCACCAGAGATTACTACTACAGATGTTATGTTTAATGTTAATATTATTACACAATTATAAATTTTGGACTTACCGTTATTGATATTACCTCTCTTGCTTTTAAATTTTTAGCACCGGAAGCAGCTACTACAGATGGTATGTCTAACGTTAATATTATTCGACATTTATTTATTTTGGTTTTTTAAATTTGTTCTTTTCTTTGATATTACCTATTTTGCCTTTCAATTTCTAGCGCCAGAGACAACTACTACAGATGGTATGTCCAACGTTAAATTATTTAACATTTTTATATGTTTTGTAGTTCTAATTTTTTTCCCTTTTCGATATTACCTATTTTGTTTTTTGTTTTTTAATTTCTAGCACAAGACATAACTACTACAAATGGTATGTCTAACGTTAATATTATTTGACATATTTATTTTGGTGGTCAAAATGTGTTCCTCTTTTTTGATGTTACCTATTTTGCTTTTCAATTTCTAGCACCAGAGATAACTACTACAGATGGTAAGTCTAACGTTAATACTCTTTCACAATTATAAATTTTGGTCTTCTAAATTTGTTCCGCTTTTTTTTTTATATTACCTCTTTTGCTTTTAAATTTTTAGCACCGGAAAGAAGTACTACAGATGGTATGTCTAACGTTAATATTATTCGACATTTATTTAATTTGTTCCTTTCTTTGATATTACCTATTTTGCCTTTAAATTTCTCGCGCCAGAGACAACTACTACAGATGGTATGTCCAACGTTAAATTATTTAACATTTATATATGTTTTTTAGTTCTAAATTTTTTCCCTTTTTTGATATTTACCTATTTTGCTTTTCAATTTCTAGCACCAGAGATAACTACTACAGATGGTAAGTCTCACGTTAATACTATTTCACAATTATAAATTTTGGTCTTCTAAATTTGTTCCGCTTTTTTGATATTACCTCTTTTGCTTTTAAATTTTTAGCACCGGAAACAACTACTACAGATGGTATGTCTAATTTTAATATTATTTGACATTTCAAGCACCAGAGATTACTACTACAGATGTTATGTTTAATGTTAATATTATTACACAATTATAAATTTTGGACTTACCGTTATTGATATTACCTCTCTTGCTTTTAAATTTTTAGCACCGGAAGCAGCTACTACAGATGGTATGTCTAACGTTAATATTATTCGACATTTATTTATTTTGGTTTTTTAAATTTGTTCTTTTCTTTGATATTACCTATTTTGCCTTTCAATTTCTAGCGCCAGAGACAACTACTACAGATGGTATGTCCAACGTTAAATTATTTAACATTTTTATATGTTTTGTAGTTCTAATTTTTTTCCCTTTTCGATATTACCTATTTTGTTTTTTGTTTTTTAATTTCTAGCACAAGACATAACTACTACAAATGGTATGTCTAACGTTAATATTATTTGACATATTTATTTTGGTGGTCAAAATGTGTTCCTCTTTTTTGATGTTACCTATTTTGCTTTTCAATTTCTAGCACCAGAGATAACTACTACAGATGGTAAGTCTAACGTTAATACTCTTTCACAATTATAAATTTTGGTCTTCTAAATTTGTTCCGCTTTTTTTTTTATATTACCTCTTTTGCTTTTAAATTTTTAGCACCGGAAAGAAGTACTACAGATGGTATGTCTAACGTTAATATTATTCGACATTTATTTAATTTGTTCCTTTCTTTGATATTACCTATTTTGCCTTTAAATTTCTCGCGCCAGAGACAACTACTACAGATGGTATGTCCAACGTTAAATTATTTAACATTTATATATGTTTTTTAGTTCTAAATTTTTTCCCTTTTTTGATATTTACCTATTTTGCTTTTCAATTTCTAGCACCAGAGATAACTACTACAGATGGTAAGTCTCACGTTAATACTATTTCACAATTATAAATGTTGGTCTTCTAAATTTGTTCCGCTTTTTTGATATTACCTCTTTTGCTTTCAAATTTTTAGCACCGGAAACAACTACTACAGATGGTATGTCTAATTTTAATATTATTTCATTATTATTATACGTTTTTCCTTCTCTGATATTACCTACTTTGCCTGTAAATTTCCCCTACCATCTATAGATGGTATGCTTTATATTTTTTCGTGTTCTAAATTTGTTCCCTATTTTTTTATTACCTCTTTTGCCTTGAAATTTCAAGCACCAGAGATTACTACTACAGATGTTATGTTTAACGTTAATACTATTTCACAATAGACCTTTTTACCGATACGGCGGCCATCTTGAATTCCGAGGAAATTATGGGATGCCCAGGGGGCAGATGAGAAATAATTAAAAAGAATACTGTGGCGTGATAACTTTTAACAATAATTTTTCGATAACCACAGGAACAACTGCCAAATATCGTGACGGAAAGATGTAACGCTTGTAATATTTGTTATGGAATATGAGAGACAAGCAGTAAACATTTATCCTGAAAGCGGTGTATACGATAAATTTTCCAGCAATTGCCCCCTCGGCAGCCCATAATTTCTCAGTCAAAACAATAGAATTCAAGATGGCCGCCGTATCGATAAAAAGGTCTATTATAAATTTTGGTCTTACCTTTATTGATATTACCTCTCTTGCTTTTAAATTTTTAGCACCAGACATAACTACTACGGATGGTAAGTCTAACGTTAATACTATTTCACAATTACAAATTTTGGTCTTCTAAATTTGTTCCGCTTTTTTGATATTACCTCTTTTGCTTTTAAATTTTTAGCACCGGAAACAACTACTACAGTTGGTATGTCTAACGTTAATATTATTCGACATTTTATTTATTTAGGTGTTTTTAATTTGTTCCGCTTTTTTGATATGACCTATTTTGCCTTTAAATTTCTAGCGCCAGAGACAAATACTGCAGATGGTATGTCCAACGTTAAATTATTTAACATTGATATATGTTATTTATTTCTAAAGTTTTTCCCTTTTCTGATATAACCTATTTTGTTTCTAGCACCAGACATAACTACTACAGATGGTATGCCTAACATTAATATTATTTGATATATAACGTTTTTCCTTTTCTGGTATTACCTACTTTGCCTGTAAATTTCTCCTACCATCTATAGATGGTATGTTCTTTATATATTTTCGTGTTCTAAATTTGTTCCGCGTTTTTTAATACTACCTCTTTTGCCTTGAAATTTCTAGCTCCAGATGGTATGTCTAATGTTAATATCATTTGGTATTCTAAATTTGTTCCTTTTTTGATGTCACCTATTTCACTTTTCTGGCGAAAAAAGCAGTAAAAATAGAATTCGAGATATAGTGCGGTACGGCGTGTAATCCCGTAGGACTTTCGTGCTGAAGTTGATTTTTTTCGCTGTTTCACACTAATTCTGGGCCGAACAATAAGAATCCGATGGGGTTCAAATTTTCAGACACCGTCTTCCCATGTTTCAGGCTACTTGAAGATTTAATTTATATTAATTAATGCTAATTAAATGCAGAAAAAGGTTTTGCGAATATCTTTACTCTAACTTAAGGTACATCGTATGACTTAAATTGGTTACCATGGCAACCAGTGATGACGTCAGGATTAACTACCTGCTATTTTGATGGCAGCCATCTTGGGTCCGCCATCTTGGATTTTGGAACTGTCATTTTTCTAAAGCAAAACAATGCATTTTTGATAAACTTAACTGACGAATGATTGCAATGACGAGTAATATTCAATTAACTGCAGAACTTTCTTTTTTCTTTTTAGTTAAACGCATGTACTCTTTCACTTTTCTGATACAAAAATATCAATGACTTTTGTTAGTCCCACTGTAACAATGCAGACGCTATTCGTCTTCTTTCTGTTATGTACAATACTAATGTACAGTTCCGATAAAAGTGTTCGTCCATAAAATGTGACAAAAGTTCTTATACACTAATACCATCATCATCCTCTTCCTCGTCATCAACTCGTGAGTTGTCGTCATCAACTCGTGAGTTGTCTGTGAATGGATTTGTACAGTTCTTTTCAAAGCATTTACAAATAGGAGTGCATGGAATTGCGTTCTTGAAACAGCCACCGCAACCCTTGCAGTCTGACTTGCAGCTGCATTTGGTGAGCTCAATAACAGCTTGAGGTGTAGGGAGAGGCAGGCACATAACAGGAACGTATGCTCTTTGGTGTTCACTCCAGCCATTCTCTTTGATGGGAGGAAGATCTGGACAGCTGGTGGTATAGGATTTGTCGCGGACGGTCATGAAGTTTGCGCACGTCATGTGTGGGAGTAAGGAAGCACGCGTTGGAGGCAGCACCTCACCTTCCAAGTTCCTGGATCGAAAGAGCTCCCATCGAAGTTCAGGAAGGGTGGTAGGTCCCACTTTGCAGTACACTTGGGAGACAAATTTCTCTAGTTCTTTAACTTGAGTGGGCAGTTCTCCTTTGGCTAACTGGTTTTGGATAAGACCCTCACCAAGCTCTCTGAAGCAGTCGATCGCGGGATAGTCGTCATCGAGTGTCATTTAAGCTTTCGCCCAAGACTTCTTCGTGATACCAACAAACTTCCTTCCCAGTCGGCTCCGGTGAAGTGGTGCAATCCAATGAGGCCTTAACACATCAATCTCTCTGTAGTTTGCGCCCTTGCCTGTCAAAAACTTAAGGCTATTTAGGTTTCCATGACGACCTCTTGAAACCAAGTCGAGCAGCAGGACTAGGACAGTGTCCGGCGAGGATACGCAAATCTCTTGCGACAAATGCCCATCTATTGAACGCAACACCTGATTAGAAATCAGCGTGTTCGCTTCTTCATGGATGTGTTCTTCTTCACAGTCGAGAGATCTGATTTTGTTATCGTAGACCACGACCAGCATGATGGCTGTGTTGCTGGAGAAGCGCGCTAATAATCCAATCCACTGCCGAATAAAGTGACCAGCACGCTTTTGGACTTTGACGGTAACAGAAGGTCCTTGATGGACCTAGTGAGCCTCATTTCCGGATTTATCTTGAACTCAACAGATGTTGTGGATATTTTTGGCGCGTCTTCTTCTTCTTCAAGGAGCTTTCCAAGTAGCGATCAAACACTACTCGGCCTTCATTAAAACCAGACACCATTCCGATGACCACATCCGATAGGGTTTTGACGAGATTCTTGTCGCGTACTCGTGAGTGAATAACGAGGGGCAGACCGACTGACTGGGACGTTTTCACGGTCTGTTTGAATCCATCGTTTACCTTAGGTTGATGTTTGACTTGAGGATCAGTTTTTGTGTTTTGGACAACAAACTGACACGCTACGTCAACCATTTTGTTGACTTCTTTATCACGTATCCCCCAAACATCGAGTGCGTGAGAGCCAAAGAGCAGGTGTGTGAGAAAAAAAACTGGAGAAGGGGCAGATTCGGAAAATCGTCAAAGCTTCCAGTGAAGGACCACTTCTGTTGCTGCATAATTTCTCCCCACAGCATCCGGGCCATGGTTTCTAAATGCTTAGTTGTATCTTTGCCATCCATTTGAACCGACAGTACATCGACAGCCTTACTGACCGCTGCTGGCAGTACAACTTTGTCAGGCTCACTTTTGCGCAGCGACTTAACAAACTACTGATTCGGAAGCCGCTCACTTAAAAGTTGTTTTAAGTACTTTCGGTAGTTTCTTGACTCGGTTATTTCCATCTAATACCTCCTTAATATCGTCACGTAGGTGTGATTAACTTCGGCCATATTTAAGCTGGCACTGTCGTCCTCAAGCGTGTTCTGAACTGCCAGAACTAATTATCCATCACACGGCGAGCGAACAACTTGTTTTACGGAAGCGCTTTCACTATCAGCGCTGAAGGTGCGCTGAGGATACCGCAAAGTAAATTCAACTGCGCCTAGATTCAAATACCAATTAATGTTTCCGGCTAGACGTTAAATTACGCCAATACTTCGAGCCCTGCATTCTATTCTCAGTCAATTATTAAAGCTTTGCTTTTTATCGTGAAGCAAGCTTTAAAACCTTTTCACCTCTGATAAAACTTAAACTAATCTTACCTTACGCGTTCACTCTTCTCTGTTCGTCAGACAGGAGAAACCCAGGACAGCATTAATTGGAACGAGACAGCACTGTGTTTTTTCGGCCAGACAAGCCAACTTAAATTGACTTTTTCCCAGGGAAAAAATCCGATTAAAGTCACACAACCTACGTCATCAACCTTCGTTTCAAGTTTGGTAGATGTGTCTTGAGTCGGAGTAAAGATATTCGTAAAACCACTTTAATTAAATCCTTAAGTAGCAAGAAACATGGGAAGACATGGTCTGAAAATTTGAACCCCATCGGATTCTTATTATTCGACCCCAAAAAGTACAAAACAGCGCAAAAAAATCACTTTCGCCACGAAAGTCCTACGGGAGCGATTTTTCGGACATACCGGACCGCACTAATAACTGTATGTGCTCTGAAGTTATGTTTTGTAATATCTATTTCTTTTGTAATAACAAAATCGTTCGCTCATTTTTTTATTTCCAGCACCAGAGATGTCTACTGAAGGTAACAAGGCCGGAAGTAATACTTTTTTAAATTAAATATTTTCCCTTTAAGTTGGATATTCTAGTTTGTAACTATCATACTTACTAATGCTAATTCATAAATAGTACTGGAAATAGTTTCAGTTTAATTTTGACTTTTATTCTTATTGCATCGCCAATATCTTTTTCTAATTTCTATTTACTTTACTTTTGCTAAATATAAAACAAAATTGATTTATTATTATCAATTGTTATATGGCTGTGTCTCACAAGGACTGGGAACTACCGAATTCACGGTCTGTATGGGAGAATCTGGACCTCGGTCGTGTGTACAGGCCTCGCTGCGTTCGGTCCACCTGTCAGTTAGTACAAACCAGTTACATCATACGAATCAAATTGTTCTTGTTTGCCATATAATAAACATCTTATTAACCGAGCTTAGTCGGTCTGTATGGGAGAATCTGGACCTCGATCGTGTGTACAGGCCTCGCTGCGTTCGGTCTGTACTCACAACCTCCGTCAAGATTCTCCAATACAGACCTCCTGCTCGGTTAATAGGAGCTAATTACAGTGCTAGAAATTTACAACAGATGGTAAGTTTGGGTCTCGGTCATGTTATAACTCTTAAATGGTTTCAGTTTTTGCAATTAATTTTAATATTACTTCAATGAACTTTTATTTATCTTTCATATTTTATCATTTGCAGGTCCAGAAATGCCTAGTACAGATGGTAAGTTGAGTTAAGAAAACTTCTCAAGATTGCTCTAGTTTTTTGTTTTTATATCGATCCAGTTTTACCGCGGTACTATTTACTTGATACATTCCGTGCTTTCTCGGATGCAGAGCAAGAAATGACTTCTACAAGTTTTTTAGTTGTAGCAGGAAGAAGAATATAATGTGTAATAATTGTAATAATTGTAATAATAATAAATCTAATTTTCTCGTTGTCATCTTTACGTAATCATTCGTTCTTTTCTTCAGTTGCAGCACAAGTAAAGCTTACTACAGATGGTGAGTTTATTGTCATAGACTTCATTTGAAATTGTTGTTATTGAGGTTTCTATATCCCATACGACTACTTCACCTTCTATACACTTTGTGTCTTTCTTTTTCCATAACCGGAAGTAACTTCTACAAGTGGTAACATTGACTGCTATTGGTTGCACTTAAATAAGTGCTGTGGATCTCATTCTTGTTGAACTTGTGAAAAATAAATGTTCAAATGTGCATCTAATAAAGAAAGAAGGCCTGACGGATTTGATATAGTAAGAGGCTACTGTATATATTGTTATCGTTGGTCTCGTTGATTAGTATGATTTTTGCACATGTGAGAGAATTTTCATAAATTACTCATGTGTAGCATAGTCATTTATATTATTTAGTGTCACCAGTTAGAGGGTTGTCCAACACAGCCAAATTAAGTCGATTCGACTTTCGGTGAGTCGATTCGTTTCACAACCTGAGACATATCGAGTCATATTGGGTGTATTGAACATGACTGACCAATCAGCATTCCAAATCCTAGAAGATTTGACACGTAAATAAAGTTGCATACGTAACTACGTACTTAACTCATCACGTTTAATAAAGGAAATCATAATCGTGGCTGTGTTTGGATATTTGAGCTGAATTAGCATAAATTTTCCAATTTTAATTTATTTCACACTGTTTTCTCCTTGGTTTTAATTTCGGTCGATAAGATATATCAATCCCTCGAGACAGTGTTTCACCACATTTCCAAGCAGTGTCCTCTGCGTGTTGTATCAGTTTCAACTCTCTTCTCCGTGTTTGGAAAATGTGGTAGCTAACTGTATTTTTATATATATCTTTTTTCATTCCTACTTGAACTTTATTTCCCTTAAATTCCATACCTTTTAATTTCCAGCACCAGAGATAACGACAACGGAAGGTAAGTCATGCATGCTACTTGAAATTTGATATTTCTCAGTGTTTTCTTACTGTATTCACTGTTTTTTTTTAATCTTTTTAAACGCACCTTTCTATTTCCAGCACCAGAAATGACTACTACAGATGGTAAGTTTGAAATCAATGCTAAAAAAACTCCGTTTAAGCTTTTTGTGTTTCGGTGTCATTGGCTTTTGGTGTTACTTCATTTGAAGTAGCAGAGATAACTCCCACAGATGAAAAGTTAGCCATAAATGTTACTTAGAATGTGATTGGGTTTTTGTTTTCAATCTAATTATCTTTGGGATTTCCCAATTTCAGAACCGTCAGAACCAGAGGTAACTACTACAGATGGTAAGTTTGACATCGATATTGCGCGCTCTAAGTTGGCTTTTAACTTCTGTTTCTATCTAACTTATCTTTCCTGTCATTCTATTTCTAATGTTACGCCGGGTATCACTCAACCAAAGATACACTCTTCTACAAATCCAACTTATTTATTTAATGATACCTAGTGGAACCCTGGTTACAAAGTAATAAGCGTATTACTAAAACTGAATTCAGTTACTACTGATACAAACCAACGGTAAACGTCCCTATACGTCTCCTCCGAAGAGATCTTTTGTTATTCCCTCTAAATTGTCTTCTATGTTATTTTATTTCTAGAACCAGAGATAACTAGTGCTACTACAGATGATGAGTTTGCAATCGATATTACCTAGTTTCGCACATTTTTTTAATCTAACTTATCTCTCGTACTTTTCCATTTCAGCACCGGAGATAAGTTCTACAGATGGTTAGTTTTACACTCTCGTTTGTTTTAGTTTGATCTAACTTTCGTGTTTTACATTTTCCGTACAACTGCCACAGATGGCACATTTGGAATAAATGTTACTTAGAACTTCAGTTTGGTTAATCTATGTATCCTGCCTATGTATTTTCAGCACCAAAGATAACCACAACAGATGGTAAGTTTGATAGCGATATAACTAATTTGAACACTTTTGTTTTCAATCAAACTTATTCCTTTTACTTTTTCATTTCAGCACCAGACATACCTACTACAGATGGTAAGTGTAACATTAATGTTATTTCACATATATATTTTGGTGGTCAAAATGTGTTCCTCTTTTTTGATATTACCTATTTTGTTTTTAAATTTCCAGCACCAGACATAACTACTACGGAAGGTAAGTCTAGCGTTAATATTATTTGACATATATTTATTTTGACGTTTTGAATTTGTTCCTCTTTTTGGAATTACCTATTTTGCCCTTAAATTTCTAGCGCCAGAGATAACTACTACAGATGGCATGTCCAATGTTAAAATTATTTAACATTTATATATATTTTAGAATTATACAATTTTCCCCTTTTTTAATATTACCTATTTTGCTTTTTTTATTTCTAGCACCAGAGAAAACTACCACAGATGGTATGTCTAACGTAAAGATTATTTGACATTTATATATCTTGGTGGTTTAAATTACTTCCATTTTTAATATTACCTATTTTGCCTTTAAATGTCTAGTACCGGAGATATCTACTACAGATTGTATGAATAACGTTAATATTATTAATCATTTATATATTTTGGTGGTCAAAATTTGTTCCTCTTTATTGATATTACCTCTTTTGCCTTTACATTTCAAGCATCAGAGAAAATTACTACAGATGGTATGTCTAACGTTAATCATTATTTCACGTTTATATATACTTTGAAGTTCTAAAGTTTTCCGCTTTTTTGATATTACATATTTTCTTGTTATATTTCTAGCACCAGAGGTAACAACTACTGATGGTATGTCTAACGTTACATGTAATATTATTTCACGTTTATATATCTTTTGGAGGTATACATTTTGTCCGGTTTTTTGATATTACCTATTTTTCTTTTATATTTATAGCACCAGAGATAACTACTACGGATGGTATGTGTAACGTTCTAGAGATCTAAATTTTTTCCGCTTTTTTGATTTTACCTTTTTTGAGATAACAAATACAGATGGTATATCTCATGTTAATATTTGTTGACATTTATATATTTTGGTATTTTAAATTTGTTACTTTTTATATTATCTGTTTTGCCTTTACCTTTCTAGCACCAGAGGTTACTACTACAGATGGTATGTTTAACGTTACTAATTTTTGACATTTGTATATTTTGGTGTTTTAAATTTTTTCCTTATTTTGATATTACTTATTCTCCTTTTATATTTCCAGCACCTGAGATAACTACTACAGATGGTATGTCTAACGTTAATATTATTTCACATTTATATATGTTCTAAAGTTTTCTCTGTTTTTTTGATTGTACCTTTTTTTCTTTTATTTTTCTAGCACCTGAGACAACTACTACAGATGGTATGTCTAACGTTAATATTACTCGACATTTATATATTTTGGTGTTTTAAATTTGATCCTTTTTTTATATTACCCCTTTTGCCTTTAACTTTCCAGCACCAGAGATAACTACTACAGATGATATGTCTAACCTTAATATTATTTCACATTTATATAAATATTTTAGAGTTCTAAAGTTTTCTCTCCTTTTTTGCTATTACTTATTTTTTCTTTTATTTTTCTAGCACCTGAAATAACTACTACAGAAGGTATGTCTAACGTTAATATCATTCGACATTTATATATTTTGGTGTTGTAAAGGTATTTTTCTTATTTTCTCATTTATATGTGTATTTTAGAGTTTGAAAGTTCTTTTCCTGCTTTTTTGATATTACTTATTTTGCTTTTATTTTTTTAGCACCAGAGATACCTACTACAGAAGGTATGTCTAACGTTAATATTATTCGACATTTATATCTTTTGGTGTTTTAAATTTGTTACTTTTTATATTATCCGTTTTCCCTTTACCTTTCTAGCACCAGAGATTACTACTACAGATGGTATGTCTAACGTTACTAGTTTTTGACATTTGTATATTTTGGTGTTTTAAATTTGTTCCTTCTTTTGATATTGCTTACTTTCCTTTTATCTTTCTAGCACCTGAGATAACTACTACAGATGGTATGTCTAACGTTAATATTATTTCACATTTATATATATTTTAGAGTGCTAAAATTTTCTCTCATTTTTGATATTACTTATTATTTTTTTTTTCTAGCACCTGAAATAACTACTACAGATGGTATGTGTAACATTAATATTATTCCACATTTATATCTTTTGGTGTTTTAAATTTGTTACTTTTTATATTATGCGTTTTGCCTTTACCTTTTTAGCACCAGAGATTACTATAACAGATGGTATGTCTACCGTCAATATTATTTCACATTTATATATTTTGGTGTTGTAAATGTGTTCCTTTGTTTTTGATATTACCTATTTTGCTTTTATATTTCTAGCACCAGAGATAACTACTACAGATGGTATGTGTAACGTTAATATTTTTTGACATTTATATATTTTCGTCTTTTAAATGTATTCCTTGATTATATATTACCTGTTTTCTGCTTTTAAATTTTCTAGCACCAGAGACAACTACTACAGATGGTATGTCTAACGTTACTACGTTTTGACATTTATATATTTTGGTGTTGTAAATGTGTTCCTTTTTTTGATATTACCTATTTTGCTTTTATATTTCTAGCACCAGAGATAACTACTACAGATGGTATGTCTAACGTTAATATTGTTTCACGTTTATATCTATTTTGGAGGTATAATTTTTTTTCCGCGTTTTTTGATATTACCTATTTTCATTTTATTTTTCTAGGGCCAGAGATAACTACTACAGATGGTATGTCTTACGTTAATATTGTTTCACGTTTATATCTATTTGGAGGTATAATTTTTTTCCGCTTTTTTTGATATTACCTATTTTCATTTTATTTTTCTAGCGCCAGAGATAACTACTACAGATGGTATGTCTAACGTTAATATTATTTCGCGTTTCTATATCTTTTGGAGTTCTAAATTTTTTTCGCTTTTTTCCTTTTCCTATTTTGCTTTAAAAATGATATTAACCTTTTTTGCTTTTATATTTCTAGCACTAGAGATAACAACTACAGATGGTACGTCTAACGTTAATATTTTTGACATTTATATATTTTCGTGTTTTAAACGTATTCCTTTTTTATAAATTACCTGTTTTGCTTTTAAATTTCTAGCACCAGAGATAACTACTACAGATGGTATGTCTGACGTTAATATTATTCGACATTTGTATATTTTTTTTTTTTTAAATTTGTTCCTTTTTTATATTACCTCTTTACCTCTTTTGCCTTTAACTTTCTAGCACCAGAGATCACTACTACAGATGGTATGTCTAAAGTTAATATCTTTTGACATTTGTATATTTTGGTGTTTTAAATTTGTTCCTTATTTCGATATTACTTATTTTCCTTTAATATTCCTAGCACCAGAGATATCTACCACAGATGGTATGTCTAACGTTATTTCTCATTTATATGTGTATTTTAGAGTTTGAAAGTTCTTTTCCTGCTGTTTTGATATTACTTATTTTGCTTTTATTTTTTTAGCACCAGAGATACCTACTACAGAAGGTATGTCTAACGTTAATATTATTCGACATTTATATCTTTTGGTGTTTTAAATTTGTTACTTTTTATATTATCCGTTTTCCCTTTACCTTTCTAGCACCAGAGATTACTACTACAGATGGTATGTCTAACGTTACTAGTTTTTGACATTTGTATATTTTGGTGTTTTGAATTTGTTCCTTCTTTTGATATTGCTTACTTTCCTTTTATCTTTCTAGCACCAGAGATATCTACTACAGATGGTATGTCTAACGTTAATTTTATTTCGCATTTATATGTGTATTTTAGAATTTGAAAGTTTTTTT
Source organism: Micromussa lordhowensis (assembly GCA_964020085.1). Taxonomy (NCBI): domain Eukaryota; kingdom Metazoa; phylum Cnidaria; class Anthozoa; order Scleractinia; family Lobophylliidae; genus Micromussa; species Micromussa lordhowensis. The sequence continues at coordinate 35,132,316 of OZ026598.1, read as the reverse complement.
CCTGCTTTTTTGATATTACTTATTTTGCTCTTATTTTTTTTTAGCACTAGAGATACCTACTACAGAAGGTATGTCTAACGTTAATATTATTCGAAATTTATATATTTTGGTGTTTTAAATTTGTTACTTTTTATATTATCTGTATTGGCTTTACCTTTCCAGCACCAGCGATTACTACTACAGATGGTATCTTTAACGTTACTATTGTTTGACATTTATATATTTTGGTGTTGTAAATGTGTTCCCTTTTTTTGATATTACGCGAAACTTGCTCGGCTTTCAAATGTGTCGTCATTATCAAGATACTTCGGTCGCTGCAAGGAACTCAACTTCAAGAGATGATGAAGTGTCACACCAAGAAGCTTTCTCGACTAATATCCAAGGACCTCGACATAGACGAACACATCAACAACCTTTCCTCATGCCACTTATCTTTCTTCGAGAAGCTTATCTTATGTAGATGTCTTAAATTCTAACTTCCTCAGCACTGCTCTAGCAAAGATATCCAAGCTAGCTTCGAAAAAGCATTTTGGAAATTAGAGCCCCTCGTCACAGGTCCTAAGCTAAAAGACCTAGCATCCGCCACCTTGCGCTCGATCGCACTCAACTATATCGCAAAGAAAGGCCCTTCTCCTCCTAAAGCGCTACTGAGAGCCCTCAACAACCTCAAACGAAGGAATGATATTATCATTTCCAGACCGGACAAAGGCTCTGGTGTTGTAATAATGGACAAAGATCAGTACCTTCGTCTTCTAAGTGAGGCCTCGATCAATGACTCTACGAAGTTTTCCCACGTTGACCAACACCGTCCAAAATCCAGAGGGAGACCTCCTAAACATTTCCACCCACTTCTAGAGAAAGAGAAACAGCTCTACGAGAAGGTACATCAGATTCTACCCACGGCCACAGCCGAACAACTTTGCCCTAAAGGTTCCAGACTTGCGCATCTGTATGGCCTCCCCAAAACACACAAAGAAAGGCTATGCATGAGACCAATTTTATCAGCTTTTGGTACATACAACTATCCGTTGGCGAAATATGGCTAGAGGAGAAATTGAAGCCACTATCTACCAACAAATATTGCAGTAAGGATATTTTCGGCTTCACTGAGGAAATAAGAAACACTGACATCGAATCTGACCACATCCTTGCCTTCTACGACGTGTCTGCTTTATTTACCAATGATCCTTTGATGGAAACCATTAACATTCTTGTGGACAAAGCCTTCGAGGATGACTGGTTTAATGAGACGCATAGTATGCAGCTCCAAAAGCATCAGCTAACAGAGCTACTGGAAATCGCTACTTCAAATCACTGTTCCAATTCAACGGTGAACTTTTTGAGCAAACAGATGGTGTAGCCATGGGCTCGCCACTTGGCCCACTACTGGCCAATGTTTTCATGTGCTATATAGAGAACCAACTGGAACAAAAGAACATGATCCCGTCTTTTTATCGAAGATATGTTGATGACACTCTGGTCAAAATGCCCAATGCAGAATCAGCCACAGACTTCCTCCAAGTACTTAGCAGCGTCCGTCCTAGCTTATCTTTTACCATGGAACTTGAACATGAAGGCTCCATTCCTTTTCTTGGCACTGTAATCACAAGATGTGGCAACATACTAAAAACAGAAGTGTACAGAAAACCAACCGACACGGGACTTCTTCTTCATTTTCAAAGCCACGTCGATAACAGGTACAAAAATGGCCTAGTTAACACGATGGTCGATCGGGTGTATCGTCTATCTTCCACTGAAGAAGCCTTTACAAAAGAATGTGACAAGTCACGTATCACGTTTTCAAAACTGCGCTACCCCAACACATTGGTCAATTCCACAATACGTAGATTCATGCAAGAAACGGACAGAGCGCCGCACGCCGTGACTTCTTCATAACCATCAGTTTACATTAAATTACCTTTCAAAGATCAACGATCAGCTGATCGCGTCCGCAATGAAATTAATTCTCTGGGATGTATGATCAACGTCAACGTTAAACCCGTCTTCACCAGCAGAAAATTATCGCAAACTTTGAGTGAAAAGGAAAAGAAGCCTTCGATCGTCAACACGCAATGCGTTGTTTATTCATTCCAATGTGATTTTTTTGATGCAAATTATGTCGGGTTTACTGCCCGACACTTACACCAACGCATTCGTGAACACTGCTATTCTGCTATCGGTAAACACCTTGATACACAACATGACAATAAAAGAGCAAAGATCGACCACCTCTTTAAAGTCCTAAAGAAATACAGAAGAAGTTCGATTGCCTAATATACGAGATGCTGTTTATAAAGGACATCAAGCCTCCCTTAACACCCAAAGTGACTCAATCCGCGCCAAACTTTTCACTTTACACTTTCGTTTCTTTTGTTCGTTTTTGTCTTGTTTTGGGTATTATACCCATAGGACACACAAATATTTTTATTGTTTCACGCTGTTATATATTCTCGTTTCAACTTTTAGCATCCTGACTTGATAATGGCGTAGAGTAATACCGAAACGTCGTCTGCTTTTTAGAATGTTTTAAAATGGTTTTAAAGAATCTTTTCGCCTTTAACTTTTTGATAAAATGTATTACCTATTTTGCTTTTATATTTCTAGCACCAGAGATAACTACTTCAGATGATACGTCGAACGTTAATATTTTTTGACATTAATATATATTTTGTTGTTTTTAATTTGTTCTTTTTTTATATTACCTATTTTCATTTATATTTCTAGCACCAAAGATAACTACTACAGATGCTTTGTCTAACGTAAATATTATTTCAAGTTTATATATGTTTTGCTTTTTTGATTTTACCTTTTTCCTTTTATATTTCTAGCACCAGAGATGACTACTACTGAGGGTATGTACGTTAATATTATTTCACATTTATATATATATTGGAGTTCTAAATTTTTTTCTGCCTATTTGATATTACTTATTTTGCTTCTATTTTTTAGCATCAGAGATACCTACTACAGAAGGTATGTCTAACGTTAATATTATTCGACATTTATATATTTTGGTGTTTTAAATTTGTTATTTTTTATGTTATCTGTTTTGCCTTTACCTTTCCAGCACCAGAGATTACTACTACAGATGGTATGTCTAACGTTACTATTTTTTAACATTTGTATATTTTGGTGTTTTAAATTTGTTCCTTATTGTGATATTACTTATTCTCCTTTTATTTTTCTAGCACCAGAGATTACTACTACAGATGGTATGTTTAACGTTAATATTTTTCGACTTTTCTATATTCCGGTGTTTTAAATTTGTTTAGTTTTTTAAATTGCTTATTTGGCTTTCAATTTCTAGCACCAGAGATAACTACTTCAGATGATATGTTTAACGTTAATATTTTTTGACATTTATATATTTTGTTGTTTTAAATTTGTTCTTTTTTTATATTTCCTATTTTCCTTTGTATTTCTAGCACCAAAGATAACTACTTCAGATGCTATGTCTTACGTTAATATTATTTCACGTTTATATATGTTTTGCTTTTTTGATTTTACCTTTTTTTGTTTCATATTTCTAGCACCAGAGATAACTTCTACAGATGGTATGTACGTTGATATTATTTAATATTATTATTATCACGCAATACAGGAGTAATCTCTAAGTTGAGGCATTATCTACCTCTCAAACAACTTACACAGATCTATTATAATCTTATCTATCCTTACATTTCTTACGCTATTGTTGCCTGGGGCAGCACCAGCAAGACAAATTTACTTAAAATACAAACAAAGCAAAATCATGTTATTAGATTAATGTTCTTTGCAACCTTATCTGGCAAAAATACCGATAGTGCACTACCTTTACTTAATATCTTGGAAATGTTAACGGTAGCTAATGTATATCGCTTGCATGCTCTCAAATTTATTCACGCATCGCACAAAGGTGTTTTGCCAGAACCTTTTAACCATTTCTTCCAGTATGCCAGTAATGTACATAATTATAACACTAGGTATGCGGCGAAACAAAATCTTCACAAATTTCGAGTCAAAACAAATACTGGCAAACAAATGATCACATTTATGGCCATGGATCTTTGGCAAGAACTGCCACACAAATTTAAAGACCTAAATCAATTTTGCTTTCTCCAAAAGTGTTAAAAATTATATTCTATCTCAGCAACATCAAACCTAAGTTTCCACAAATTATAATTGCTAAAACTATCTCTTATCCAAGTAATATCAAACGTAAGTTTTCCAGAATTCTTCTAGCTTTCTAATTTAGTTATCTGTCCCTCTACTCCCAGTTTCTTCTATGTTCATTCTAACAAGATGGAGGCTAACTCGATAACCTCGCGGTTTTTTTAGCTATCAACCTCTAATATCTTTATTATTATTTGTTTTTACATATGTATCGTTTCCTGTTTTTTATGCTAACATGATTGTAAATAGAAAAAATGAAGTGCTAAATAAAGTAAAGTTGAAAGTTGAACTTGAATATTATTTCACAATTATATATATTTTGGAGGTCTAAGTTTTTTCCGCGTTTTTTATATTACCTATTTTCATTTTATATTTCTAGCGCCAGAGATAACTACTACAGATGGTATGTCTAACGTTACCATTATTTCGCGTTTCTATACCTTTTGGAGTTCTAAATTTGTTTGGCTTTTTTGTTTTCCCATTTTGCTTTAAAAATAATATTACCTATTTTGCTTTCATATTTTTAGGTATGTCTAACGTAAATATTATTTCGCGTGTCTATATCTTTTGGAGTTCTAATTTTTTTCGCGTTTTAGTTTTTCCCATTTTGCTTTAAAAATGATGTTACCTATTTTGATTTTATATTTCTAGCACCAGAGATAACAACTACAGATGGTATGTCTAACGTTAATATTTTTTGACATTAATATATTTTCGTTTTTTAAATGTATTCCTTTTTTATATATCACCTGTTTTGCTTTTAAATTGTCTAGCACCAGAGACAACTACTACAGATGGTATGTCTAACGTTAACATTATTCGACATTTTTATATTTTGGGTTTTTTAAATTGGTTCTTTCTTTTATATATTACCTCTTTAACAATTTTGCTTTTAACTTTCCAGCCCCACAGATTACTACTACAGATGGTATGTTTAACTTTAATATTGTTTCACGTTTATATATGTATTTTAGAGTTCGAAATTTTTTTTTCTGCTTTTTTGATATTACTTATTTTGCTTTTATTTTTCTAGCACCAGAGACAACTACTACAGATGGTATGTTTAACGTTACTATGTTTTGACATTTATATATTTTGGTGTTGTAAATGTGTTCCTTTTTTTTTATATTACCAATTTTGCTTTTATATTTCTAGCACCAGAGATTACTACTACAGATGGTATGTCTAACGTTAATATTGTTTCACGTTGATATATATTTTGTAGGTCTAATCCTTTCCGCTTCTTTGATATTACCTATTTCCTTTTTATATTTCTAGCACCAGAGATAACTACTACAGATTGTATATCTAAAGCTAATATTATGTCGCGTTTCTATATCTTTTTGATTTCAAAATTTCTTTCCGCTTTTTTGATTTTACCTATTTTCCTTTACAATTTCTAGCACCAGAGACAACTACTACAGAAGGTATGTCTAACGTTAATATGTTTTTACAGTTATATGTGTTTTCCATTTTTAATTGTTTTCCTTTTTGATATATTACCTGTTTTGCCTTTAAATTTCTAGCACCAGTGATAAATACTACAGATGGCATGTCTAACGTTAATATTATTCGACATTTATATATTTTGGGGTTTTAACTTTGTTACTTTTTATATTATCTTTTTTGCGTTTACCTTTCTAGCACCAGAGATTACTACTACAGATGGTATGTCTAACGTTACTATTTTTTACATTTGTATATTTTGGTGTTTTAAATTTGTTTCTTATTTTGATATTACTTATTTTCCTTTTATGTTTCTAGCACCAGAGATAACTACTACAGATGGTATGTCTAACGTTAATATTATTTCATATTTTTTTATATTTTAGAGTTCTAAAGTTTTCTCTGCTTTTTTGATATTACTTTTTTTAATATTTTTCTAGCACCTGAAATAACTACTACAGATGGTATCTCTAACGTTAATATTATTTCACGTTTATATATATTTTGGAGGTCTAAATTTCTTCCGCGTTTTTGATATTACCTATTTTTATTTTATATTTCTAGCTCCAGAGATAACTACTACAGATGGTATGTCTAACGCTACTATTATTTCGCGTTTCTGTATCTTTTGGAGTTCTAAATTTTTTTTTGCTTTTTTTTGTTTTTCCCATTTTGCTTTAAAAATGATATTAAAGTGCCACTACGACGAAAATTTTGGTCTCTCGTTTTGACATTTTTTAGCGTCGATTAAGTTAATATTTCTACAGTTGTACTATGCGATGGTTTTTAGGACGATGGAAGCGAAATGCGCGTTGAAATAGCTGGTCGATATTCGCGAAAAACCCGTCCGCCATTACTCCAATCGCAACCGGGAGCCAGCGACTGCACTGAAAAGCGGTTTTATACATGAGTTGGCTTGTGACGTCATATGCGCACTTTTGCATTGTGCTTCGTGAAGCTTTGTGAGTCCTGGCCGTCTTTTAAGATATCTTCTAGCTCGAATTCTTCTTCCAGTTCTTCCGAAAGTGAAGTCGAAGACAGTTTTAATGAAGAATCAGTCGAATGTTGCGGTGTTGTTGCGCATATGACGTCACTTCCGAAAGGCTCGATCTAGTACCAACTCTTTTGGCCGCACTCGGTCATTTTTGAATCGAGTAATGGCGGGCTACGAAAACCGAAAAACAAGGCTAAAATAATCAAACTTCCTGTGCGAATATCGCGATAAAACTTGGCATGGTAAGTGTTTCGTACTTCTAGTTTCCAAAAGTAAAAAGAAAAGGCAATGCAAAATTTTGATCATAGTGGCACTTTAACTATTTTCCTTTTAAATTTTCTAGCACCAGAGACAACTACTACAGATGGTGTGTCTAATGTTAATATTATTCGACATTTGTATATTTTGGGTTTTTTTAATTTGTTCCTTTTTTTATATTACTTCTTTACCTCTTTAATTTGCCTTTCTAGCACCAGAGATTACTACTACAGATGGTATGTCTAACGTTACAGTCATTCCCGTAAAACCGTGAACACCAGAGAAAATTAATGGAATGTTTATTGTTTCGTGACGAATCAGAAGCGAGATGAAACCGCAAAAGATAACCGCCAAACCGCAGCATGCATTTGTCACGACTTGATTCGAAACAACGAGCTGGCTTTTTCTTCCAACGAACTGGCTTTTTATCCACGACTAACCTTCAAAAACCAAACTACCGAATTTTGAATAGACCTAGAAGCGAAATTTTACAACGGTGCAAGTTTTCCTTCTCAGCTACAAAAGAATACGGATCGAAAATCACCAATCACAGCCAACTAGCATGACCCTTTGAACTGCACGTGAAGAACACCGGTCAGCCCCGCTTCTGATTGGTTGTTGTTTTTTTCTCAGACGCGCTGTCTGGCCTTGTCTGATCTTATCTACTCGATTCAATATCGCTTTCCCATAAATTTCTCACTAAACATATCATTCATATCTGTTCTTTGCACATAAATAAGCTGAAATACAAAAAGAACAATTTCAGTATTTGAAAACGGTAAAGTTGAAGATTTGTCGTGGAAGAAAAACCCAGCTCGTTGTTTCGAATCAAGTCGTGACTAATCCATGCTACGGTTTGGTGGTTATTTTCTGCGGTTTCATCTCGCTTCTGATTGGTCGCGAAACAATAAACATTCCAGAAATTTTCTCTGGTGTTCACGGTTTTACGGGAATGACTGTAATATTGTTTCACGTTTATATATATTTTGTAGGTCTAAATGTTTTCCGCTTCTTTGACATTACCTATTTTCATTTTATATCTCTAGCACCAGAAATAACTACCACAGATTGTATATCTTAAGTTAACATTATGTCGCGTTTCTATATCTTTTGGAGTTCTAATTTTATTTCGCTTTTTTGATTTTACCTATTTTGCTCTAAAATTTCTAGCACCAGAGATAACTACTACAGGTGGCATGTCTAACGTTAATATTATTTCACGTTTATATACATTTTGGAGGTCTAAATGTTTTCCGCGTTTTTGATATTACCTATTTTCATTTTATATTTCTAGCGCCAGAGATAACTACTACAGATGGTATGTCTAACGTTAATATTTTTTGACATTTATATATTTTCGTGTTTTAAATGTATTCCTTTTTGTATATATGACCTGTTTTGCTTTTAAATTTTCTAGCACCAGAGACAACTACTACAGATGGTATGTCTAACGTTAATAGTATTCGACATTTGTATATTTTTGGTTTTTTAAATTTGTTCCTTTTTTATATTACCTCTTTACCTATTTTGCTTTTAACTTTCCAGATATTACTACTACAGATGGTCTGTTTAACGTTACTATGTTCTGACATTGTATATTTTGGTGTTGTAAATGTATTCGTGTTTTTGATATTACCTATTTTGCTTTTAACTTTCCAGCACTAGAGATTACTACTACAGATGCTCTGTTTAACGTTACTATGTTTTGACATTTGTATATTTTGGTGTTGTAAATGTGTTCCTTTTTTTATATTACCTATTTTGCTTTTAACTTTCTAGCACCAGAGATTACTACTACAGATGGTATGTCTAACATTGTTTTAGAGTTCGAAAGTTTTTTTTCTGCTTTTTTGATAGTACTTATTTTGCTTTTATTTTTCTAGCACCAGAGGTAACTACTACAGATGGTATGTCTAACGTTAATATTATTCGACATTTATATATTTTGGTGTTTTAAATTTGTTCCTTTTTTTATATTACCTTTTTTGGCTTTAACTTTCTAGCACCAGAGTTAACTACTACAGATGGTATGTCCAACGTTAATATTATACGACATTTTATATATTTTTATATTTAATTATTTAATTCAAATGGAAGAAATGCTTACTGCATGACATATTAAGCGATTACGATCTTTGTTGGTAACACCATTTAACGACAAAAATAACGCATAAAAATTGATTATATTTTTATAATTTAGATCCAAATGGCGCTGTCACAGGTAAGCCAATGAATAATTCCAACTGTATGATATTATGGCATACTAGTTAAGCTCAGCCTGTAAGCCTCACTTTCCAATTCAGTTCTGAGGCTGTGAATTTTTCCCATTAGGGCACTTGCAAGAAGACAATTAAGAAGAAATTACCAAAACAAAACAAAAAACCCCAACAACAACACAAACGTGTAGAGAGTGATTTCCACAGGGCACTACAGAAGATGCCAAATTTTGTGAACAAGGCTTGGGTCGAGTGTTGTCATAGTAACAGACCTATTATCCTTCAGTCATCAGTGCAACAGAGGAAGCTGTGATATTTGGGAACATTGTGCCAGTCATTGAATTTGGCCAGTGGTCAAACAAGATACAACTGGAAATGATATGATTTAAAAAATTAAGAAATGTAAGCCTATGACGTTAAAGTAAGGTATAAGATCGGTTAGCTTTGCTTAGCAATTCTCTTGTACAACACTGCGTACACTTACAGTATTATTTTGTTTCATGTAGCAAGGATTGCAGAAATTAAACCGACAGGTAAGACATAAGGAATATGAATAGCTTCTTTAAAGTTTTTTACTTTACTTCAATCAATCAAACTTATTCAAAGAGTATAGCGCATAATAGCTTTTACAAACCAATGAACCAGTAGCCCTCTGAAAATCCAGCAAAAAATATGAATAATTTTCTTCTATATCAATCTACTTCGTGTCTCGAGCCGCTTTTTCCTTGTACTATAGATGAGGTGAACCATAAACAACTCAGATGATCCGAACTCCTTGTTACTTAAGAGCACTTTGTTTTGGCCCAAGCGAAAGCGCAATCACTTTTTCATACGAAATGAATCCTTTCCTCGAACCACCTGGTTTATGGGACCCACTATATAGAGGAATCTATGAAAAATGGTTTTTGACATGTATGAGCTAAATATCGCTTTTGCCACCCAAACATTTCGCAGTTTTTGAAAGCCAGTTTTTCCTAGAATGTTTCATCCGATGAGACAAATATTTTAGTAATTACTACGTTTTAAACGCTCTCTGGAGTCAATTCGCATCGAGCATGATGCCCACACTGCGCAAAGTCGTATGGTAATGAGGAAAAATGTAAACTATGACGTCTGCAAAGATCGCTTTTTGTCATATGACGTCCATTTGATTTGCTTGCATAGAAACATGTTTAATCCAATCTGGTTCCCTCTAAGAAACTCCATGTGAAGACATCGCCCTCGGCGCTGCGGAAGGAGGAAAATTGTCAAACGTGGATTTTACAGCCTCTTCGAGTTTCCCTGATTTCGCACCCTCCAATGGCCGATTGAACGGACCGCTGGCCTGGTGTTCCCTGGGAACTACTGCAGGAGAAGAATACCTAGAAATTCATGTACCGGAAGCTGAATCAATCTGTTCTATTGCCATCCAGGGGACTGGGTACAGCGAGGGCTACGAATATGTTAGAGAATATCAGGTGAAGCACTCGGAAGATGGCAGTCTATGGAAAGAAATAGAGGAGGAACCTGGAAAAATAAAGGTATATTGTTTAAGATCTTTGTTGGGTACTGGTGGTGTTGGTAGAAATGATAGTAACTAAGTAAGTAAGTAAGGAAGTCAAGTAAGTAAAAGCTTTGCTTAATCACGATAAGATTTAAGGTTTCCGGCTTGTGGGGTCGTGAGTAGATAAACATGTATTAAATTATAAATGATTGAACATATAAGTGGACTATATAGTTACAGGACAAGGCTTAAGAAACCTTATATGCACAAACGCGAAAAGGACATTTTTACAACGAAAGACTCTATCTAACCAATATTTTTAATTGTTATATAGCTGGCGTTTTTCCCGCTACAGCGCGCCCATTCATTGGCTAGTTCAGGGTCACATGACATCTAACAATGAAACTGTTTCCCGCCAAATGCCATGAGCGGGCAACATTGGGAAAACTATGACGTCAAGCGGGAAATAGTTCTCTATTACCCGCGAAATGTTGACCGCTGTTGCACGTGGCCTGATGTTGTCACTGGAATCTCAGCACGTTTTTCAAAATTTGCTTCGTCTTGGGAAACATTGAGATTCCCGGGAAACAAAATTCACTGTTCCCCTCGGGACCAGTAAATAACAGACAGTACCTTGCCAAAAGAACCTACTAGTTGAGCTGTGTCGGTGAGAAAGTGAAGCACTAAGCTTATTAGTAAACTTGAAGCTGATAGAGCTGATTAATTGAATTGACTTTTCCAGAGTTAGTTCTTCGTCGTTGCAATGGTCATCTTTGCTACTCTTTGCTTAAAACGCGAACTTTGCAAACTCGCTACAGGCGTTAATTTACCTTTTTGTCAGTATCAAGTTAATAAAGATATATCGTGAGCCTGCAGCATATTCGATTCGATATTGTCACCTTACATGCCATCCGTCGTAAATTAAGTGTTCTATATATTTCAACTGGCATGTAAAAAACTAATTTACAATTATTCCACGAGCGCGCGTTGAATATGAGATGGTAGATAGCCAACGAGAGTTGGTTATAACCACCTCGTATCGCATAAGCGCGAGAGGAATAATTGTTTTATTGGAAGCGCCCAAAATATATAAAACTAAAATAAAATAAAAACGTCCCAAAAAATTACGCTTACGCTTACGCTTACCATACAAGAGCGTGGTATTATGGCTCAATGATGGCTAAGCTAAGGAAGTCTCGAATTGCATTATCCAATGATAAAGTTTTTAATAATATCTGATATAGAGTTTGGTAAAATTGTTATAATGTAACGTAGATAATATCGTTTTCAGTTGTATTCTGGTAAGTTTTTTATTTGATTTTTAACAGGTGTTCGAAGGCAACAAGGACTCTAAATCAATTTCCAAACAAGAATTACCGGTTCCTGTAGAAGCTACATACGTTCGTATCTTCCCACTGCTTTATGATGGATGGATATGTATGAGAGCTGAATTGTATGGAAGAGGTACTCATTCTGCAGCGAGGTTTTGTCGTGTATTTGATGTATGTATAGCTAGCGAGTCAGTTACGCCGCAAATAATTACTTGTAAAATCTCAAGCACTATCAAGACTGTTGCCTCAGCTTCAGAATGAGGTTCTTGTTTTCTTGAAGTTTACGTTTTTGTTGTCATTAATGTTCTCAGCTCAGCTTTTGTTCGCTTAGTAGTTTGCTGTTTTAACGTGTGTGCATAGAATTCACCACTCTGAGGGGTTTACTTCATTTTCATGCAACTGTAATGTATTGCTTCCTTGATTTTCAAGGCAACAATTGGCAACGAAGTTTGTTATAAATGCGTGATATCTTATGAAGTTCGAAAAACGACAAGGACTTAACATAAGCCAAACTGTCATAACTGCGACTTTATCTTATTGTGTTGATGATGTATTTGAAACGTTTCCTTTATTTCTTGCAGAAAAATCTCCCCGAGCTCCGTTTCCCGCAGGTATAAGAAATAATGTTAACGAACATACCGCAGTTTTGATGATCGAAGTAAACAAGTTGTCTTTCTTTTTCTTGGTCGCGGTATTTTCTAAAGAAATAGAAAACATGTTCTCCGCACGGTGTTCCTATCGAGTTAAAGAAACACTCATGAAAGTTTGAGAGAACTCGAAAACTTTCACTCGCGTTTCTATTTAACAATTAGATTATGAGCTCGAGATTTCTATCGCGTGATAGTTGACGAGGGCGCAGCCCGAGTCAACTATCACGCATAGAAATCGAGAGCGAATAATCTAATTGTTTTAGTATAAATCTACTATTCGTTCAAACCTTTGTCTAAATCCTCTTCTCAACACTTCGAAAACGCTTTTTGTTAACAAGTGCACACTGCTACGCTACTCACTATCTATCACAGATTAGTATAAATCTACTAGCGTTCTATCACGAATAACGTCCTCTGATTGGCTACGCTACCCACGTTCTATTCTGTGATAGATAGTGAGTAGCGTAGCAGCGCGCACTTGGGGCCGTTTCTTTGTGTTTTTGAAGTGTCTTTGAAGAGGATTTAGATTAAATTTTTGAACGACTAGTAGATTTATACTAAAACAATTAGATTATTCGCTCTCGATTTCTATGCGTGATAGTTGACTCGGGCTGCGCCCTCGTCAACTATCACGCGATAGAAATCTCGAGCTCATAATCTAATTGTTTAATAGATAGTGAGTAGCGTAGCCAATCAGAGGACAGCATTCGTGATAGAACGCTAGTAGATTTATACTAAAACTCGATAGAAACACGGTACATGTTTTCTATTTCTTAAATAAATGATATATGAACTGCGGATACAGTCTAAAAAGTGAAGAGACCTGTAAATCGACGGAATTATTTTAATATTATGATCTGAACACAGGAAGCATACAGTCTTGTTGAACAGGAACGGAAGTGAACAAAGAAATGAAAGAATGAATAGTTTATATATAGTTGGTCAAATTATATATAAACCAGAAAACAGCGCGAAAAGGCCCGGGTACTAGTTTAGTGCTACAGTGTTTTGCACGACATGGGGGTAGAGGTTTTCCTGTAACTTCGCGTAAGAGATGACAACAGGGCGTAAAGGTAAACTATTCATTCTTTTTATTTCTTTGTTCGCTCGCATCCTATTCAACAAGATTGTATGCTCCCTGTGATCTGAATTGCAAAGAAGCCTGAAAAAAAATCGAAAAAAAAACCTGATATGTATGTAGGTAGGTAGGAAATTATCAATCAATCAATCAACACTTTTTTTTAAACGCGTTACGTCTAGGAGCTAAGTAAAGTCGATCAAAATACGAACGTGTATGCAATATAGCTATAAACAATAGAGAGAAGGAATACTGGGCTTTCAAAAACAACTAGCAAACGCTATGTGCTAAATGTTTTGTGTTTCAAAGCAGCAGAAACTGCAAGTTCCACTGCTACCCCACCGCTATCTACAAAAGTAGTCAACGGAAAAGGCATGGACATAGGAATATTGATTGACAGTTCCGCTGGTGTAACCGCTGAGGAGTTCGAGCGTCTGAAATCATTTATCTCACAGTTGGTCATCTCGATCCAAAAGCAATTCAGCAACGTTCATTTTGGAATCATCGTCTACAGCGACAAACCCGATCTTGTTATGTCTCTTCAGAATGTGGACCAAATCAAAGTAAAATCGGTTATCGAAGGCGTAAAATATATCCCTGGGGGACACCGTACCGATCTCGCCATGTTGTACGCCTCCCAGAAGCTGTTCTGTCCCGAGGGATGCGACGACCGCCCGGGGGTGGACAATGTGTTGATAGTTTTCACATCAGAGAAAACTGATGCCGAATCCCTTCCGTACAGTTTTGTAACGCCTATAATGAAGGTAAGTGAGTCAACATGCATGTCTCACAAACAATTCGATTCAAAATTGATTTAGGGCCTGTTCACATGGAGGTGGGGGACCCCAGGTAGGTGAGGTACCCCACCTACCCGAGGTCAGAAAAACCTGGCCTTCACATACAGCCCCGGGGTGCTGGGGTGAGGTTAATGCTATCGCGTGGCCGCTGAGTACGTATGTCAACAAAGATGGCGGATGGAAGACACTTAGTGGCTGCAAACGCGATTTGAGTGATAAAAGTGTTGACAAGCCTGCACGACTCCTGCAGTTCGCGGATGAATGAGTTCTCAAGCCTTCATAGCTTAGCTTTAACCAGGATGTCCTTTAGGCACGACTTCAACTTCATCCAAGACCGATATATCCAGAAGTGTAGTAGCTCTACTAGGGGCATTGTTTCTGTTGTTTGTTGTATTGTTCACTCTAAGGGTATCGAGCCACTCATGTGAGACCTTACGACAGCTGCTACATCACCCGATATATCAGATTGATTATCACACTCCACAAGTGCACTGTTAGCTACTTCAGAACTTTCTTCGATGACATTGTTGTCGATGTTTACAAGGTGATATCGGCGAAAAAGCTCGCCACGCTTGTACTGACCAGCCATGTTGTTTTGGCGGGCTTTGGCGCAATTCAGAATTCAAAGATAATTGCCCAGATGAACATCACCCCACCCCACCCTCAGCATTCACATGAAGAAAACGGCACGGCTGACCGGGCAACCCGCCTAGGTGAGGTACCCCACCTCTCACGTGAAAGCAGTCAAGAAAAAAAGAGAGATTGTATGGAGAGATTGGTAACCCCACCAAGGTGGGGGACCTCACCTACCTGGGGTCCCCACCTCCATGTGAACAGGCCCTTAGAATAGCTAACATGCGGAAATCCAAAAATGATCCATTTCCCACGAAGCTGGTAAAAGATTTTAAACGCCTTCTTCCACCGATCAGTTTTGTTTCCTAAAACTTCGACAAATGCCAGTATTTAAGCAAGAAAGTTAACGAAAGTAAAGCAACATGACGTTTCGACGACTTCATGCTATGATTGTCAAATGACTAAATTAAAAATAACGGCAAGGCATATTATTTTATATATTTTAATTTATTCATTTGCAAATGATGGCACGAAGTCAACGAAACGTCATGTTGCTTTCCTTTCGTTAATTTCTTGCTCAAATGTTTCTCGCAATCGTTTTTTTTTATTATTAGAAGTTCTGGTATGAAATCGTTAAGTGTTGTAGCTAGATAGAGTGGGACATGGCAGGGGTGAGAGAGGTGGCGTAATGATAATATGCCGGGCAGAACTGCTGGTTTGATCTGTCCGGGTTCCAGCTGCGGATCATACTGTTGCTCGCCACTGGATTAACTTTGTAATTTTCTTCTTTTTTTTACAGAATTGCACGTCGAATATAATCGCAGTTGGAACTAGCACCGACGTTAGCAAGTCAGAGCTGATCAAAATAGCTTTAGGAGCACCAGACCGCGTGCTCAAAGTCGGATCGCCTGATGACCTTAACTCAGGAGTCATCTCTAAGATCGAAGGAGTTCTGAAACAATCTCTATCCTTTTACGAATTAGATGCCTGGCTCTCAGAGCAAATGTGACGTCGTCAAGTTTCCTTTCAAATAAAATCAAGTCCTTGAAAATTTAAGTCAGGGGGCAAACTATGGGGTAATGCCTTAAGGGCCAGTTAAAATGTTTTAGTATAACTTGTAGTTTCAATTAAGGGGTATCACACGCAAAAATAGTAAGGCAAGTGTTGGTAGTTTCACTTCGACAAAATTGAAAATTAATCGGCGTGGCTTTGTTGAATGTTAGCTATGATCAGGTGTAGGAGCAAGTAGATTGAGTTTAATATAATTTTAAAGTAAACGAATTTCAAGCAATAAACATTTGTAAATCCAGTAATTTTGCAAATTAAAAGCTTAATATTTACTTGCGTTTTTTGAGATATTTCTTGCTATTGCTTGTTTTTTTTTTTTTTTTTTTTTTTTGCTCAGCAGTTGGTGATACAATGATGCGTTCCTCTCCTTCGGGGTGGGGCAGGGGTAGTATTAGCGCGGCCTCCCTTCCCGAACAACGGTCATAAGCGAGCTTTTATCTCTAAATTTTTCTTATGGGTCCAGTCGAGGGGAATTTCAATGGACCTTTTTACCGATGTCATGCAATATCGAATCTTTAAAAAAAGAAACAGCAACCCACCTCCAAAGATCAATTTATCATACCAAATTTAAAAAGTCAAAACTTGCCAATTTTTACAAATAAATTGATTTCAGGCTTGCCCCCTCACATACATTTCTTTGTGAAAATTGGCAAGTTAGGGGTTCCATATCATTCGCTTGTTTGAAACGGACTTTTATGGAAATTGGCATATTTACTAAATTCGGCATGATAAATCGAGGGGCGAGGATTATTTTTTTTGTTTTGAAACAATCGGAAAGCGTGGCACCGGTAAAAAGGTCCAATCTTACCTCACATTGAAATAAAGTTTCCCCAGGTCTACTGATAACTGATGGAATATGATGATCTCAACTAAGAACGGGACTTATAAAATCTTAAATAAGCCCTTTCATTTTCCTTTTAAAAGAACCATTGTTATACATGATCGCGGCAGTGGGCCCATTTACCGCTTTTTTAAAGGCTTATTCAGTTACAAAACAAAGGAAACGCTTACCGTTCGCTAATTCTAAGACTTGAAGTCCACAAAGGGACATTTATTACAACCACCCTTGAAAATCTGGGAGGTTGACGTTTCGATCTGAGCTCACGTACTATGATAATAATTGATTAAACTGAATGGGTTTCTTCTGACGGCCCGCTCGGCCCAGCTCACGCAGCCGACAACTTCACCACCAGACGGGCAAGCAGTCATGCATTAACGCCTGCTGCTCATTCTCGACATAGTTCACAATTCAATCATTTTCCGGAATTCCAATACCTCGAAGAATAAAACAACTAAACAAAACAATACAAAGGTCTTTTCGCGGATATACAAAGAAATTTTCTCAACTCGCATTCTTTCGTTCTTTCTGTTTGTTTATGCCACGTATCCCCGTTGTTTACTCAGCTGGAAAACGAAAACCCCGTAAAGGCTTCTTCAAAGACAAGACAATAGATTTAGGTGCTTTTGCTGTCTGCTCGTTTATAACAGGGTGTAACAATTTTATTCAAAAAATATATATATATTGCTGCAAAACTAGCTATTCGAATTGAAACGGTCAAGGCTGATAATCAAAAGATCTCTTTCCCAGTTACTAATCTTTTGCTAAAGGTCACCAAACATATAAACTGAATTTGATAAAACGCAAAAGAAAACAGATATTTTTGGGAAAGAAAGTCAAGATTACGAGGAAGGAAGTTTGCCTCAGTGTGGTAGGATGTCACGAATTCGACATTTTCATTTTTGTGGAATCAGTCAATTTGATTTTTCTTTTCCCTGAACTTTTCTATGTTTTCTTTGCTTTTTTTAAGGCCTGATCGCAAGTTATTCTACTGCAAGAGAATAAAGCAAGTAAGTTAGTGATAAGGCCCGGCATATTTGTTATCTACTTATCAACCCACGCAGGCCATATCACTAGGAGCATATCAGTGATATGCACTGAGATGCTCCTGGCCCACGAAACTGGCCCACGATATTTTACAGTTCCTTTGCTATGACGTCATTTGGTTTTCCACGTGACCACAAACGCGACCCGGCAAAAAATAAAGTCGCTTGGTTGGCGCTACTTTCGCCGACGCATTAGAATACTTCCTATTAAATAAATTTGTATGTTCGTCGGTGTTTGAGGGTTTTAGGACACCATGGATGGTGGGAAAAAAGTTTGGGTCCCTGACAACGAACATGGCTTTCGTCTGGGCGAAATCGTCGATCTTGGATCCGATACGATCACAGTTGAAGTGGATAATTCGAAAGGAAAGGTGTGTGTGAAAGCTGTATGAACCCTTATTGTTTTGCACAGTTCATAGGGAAAAATGTTATTTCCCTGAAAATCATTAAGGTCAAGAATATTTGTGCACTCTTCTGTTAGGTCGTCACGGCTGCCTATGATCGAGTATTCCCGTCGGAGAAGGATAATTCAAGAGACTTCGAAGACAACTGTGAGTTAAAGTTTGTGAAGCTTCTGGGCAAATATTAAGCTTAATTTTGTTTAAATTCGATCGAATCATAGAAGATGAATTGGACGAAATACCAGATTTATTTTATGCGCCTAATTCCGTTAAGTGTAGATTTTTATCGTAACTAAGTTTCTTTATGCGAGGTAAAGCCTATGTGTCTTCAAGATTGTTTGTGAATAATGAAGTTCGGTTTGTTATCGCATTTTTCACTTTAATTTCACGACCGTGGCAGATGTTTTGACGATATTCTCTCAAAATCAATGCTTTAGTGGCAACTAAAAGTTTTCGTAATATTTATTCATTGCACTGTCTCTCGTATTCACCAAAGATTACATGTGCATATAATATCATCAAATTCTGAGACGCGGGCCTAATAACATGTTTTTAGGAACATGTAAACTGAGTACATTTAAAGTTGGGAATATTTGTGTAAAATATTAATAAGAATTGGACCGCTGGTTGGACAATTTATTTAAGAAACAAAGAAGCCAAACTTGCTAAACCAAAATAAAAAATGAAATAAAATAAAAATATCAACAATTAAATTTGCCCTG
This sequence comes from Micromussa lordhowensis, assembly GCA_964020085.1. Lineage (NCBI taxonomy): Eukaryota > Metazoa > Cnidaria > Anthozoa > Scleractinia > Lobophylliidae > Micromussa > Micromussa lordhowensis. Next base: position 35,113,263 of record OZ026598.1, on the reverse strand, counting down.
ACATGGTGTACGCCTCGGAAATTAACTCCATCAGAAATGTACACATACATGTATTGACGTGTACCTGTAAAAAGATTACAAGATGTCAATGGTTGTACCCCCTAATTTTTATAGATACACATTTCCCTTTCAAAAACTCTTGGGCCCTTAGGGGCACTCTTACGACTGATTATGACTCGAGTCGAGTTATCCACCCCAGGGCCGTAGCCAGAAAAAAATTTGACTGAGGCAATGTCTATGAATAACTTATGACAATCAGGCAATCAGTCCATGGTCAAGTTTTCTTCCTAGGTATTAGGTACTATAAACAACAAAAGCCAAAGAAAGTGCCTCGGTTGGCCTGTTACTAGTTATGGCGCTCCCAGCTTTGAACAACTGGGTTCTGTGCATGTAGGTAGAGCAATCAATTTTTGGGGGGAGGGGGAGCAGGATGGCAGTTGCAAGAGATCATGGGCTCTTATGCCTTACTGATATGCGACAGTGCTTTCTGAAAGACTGCATCCAATCAAAAAGTATATGAATGCTAAATACTACATTTTTTTTACAGGTTCTTTGATGTTCCTCAATGAAGCAACTTTATTACACAACTTGAAAATTAGATACCAAAAAGACAAGATATATGTAAGTTTAAACTTCCTTTATACCCTATAGTACTTGTGAGTAACTGCACCAGATTTGGTAGTATCTAGACTGAGGATGTTTTGAATTCTGTGTGGGAAATGCCATGCAAAGCCAGACCTGGTAGCCTAGTGAATGTGACCAGACAAGTACCATGTTTCTATCAAGTTTTAGTATAAATCTACTAGCGGTTTATCATGAATGCCATTCTTTGATTGGCAATGCTACTCACTATCTACATGTATTCTGTGATAGCGAGTGGCGTAGTATTGTGCCCTGCAATGTAGTTAACAAAATGACAGCTGCTGCTTGGTGTTTTTGAAGGGTCTGTGAAGGGTCGATTTAGATAAAATTTTGGACGACTAGTAGATTTACAGGTATACTATAACAATTAGATTATTTGCTCTTGATTTCTATGCATGATACAATGTAGTTGACTCTTGCTGCACCCTCGTCAACTATCATGTGATAGAAATCTCGAGCTTGTGATCTAATTGTTTAATAGAAACATGAATGGAAGTTTGGGAGAATGAGATATGCTGTGGGATCACAAGCTGCAGGTGAGTATTTCCACAGCTTTGTCAAGTCCTCCCAAACATTCACAAGTCTTTCTATAACTCAATAGAAACACAGAACATGTTTTCTATTTCTTTGAGAGAACACTGTGATGAAAAAGGAAAACAACTTGTTTACTTTGATCATCAAAATGTATTAATTATCTTTGCTTGTGCCATCATTACGTCAACAGCTCATGCTAGTTCTGTGCTTCCATCAGGTTATAGAAACACGATTTTTAACCAATCAGTGCGCATATTTTCTTAGGGCTGTTTTCTTAACACATGTACATGTAATTATAAGCTTGATCCTGGTTTTTGCATTTATTTTACAGACTTATGTCGCTAACATCTTGCTTGCCGTCAACCCATATCATGAGGTAAAAGATCTCTACTCAAAGGAGAAAATCAAACAGTATCATGGGAAGTCACTGGGTGTGTTACCTCCGCATGTATTTGCCATTGGTGAGGATTTTTTAATGCTTCTTATAATTATAAACAAGTTATACACTGTATATCGTACATGTAGCGGTTGAAAGTAAAAGGGAAAGCCATAAATATAAGGCACAGTGCTCAGCCTTCAATTCAAGGAGGTTTCGGAAATGTAATAATTTATACAAAAAACATGTAGCTGTTTTACGGTTGTAGCATTGCATGCACGTACATACAGCTTTGCTTTATAGGTATATTGCAGCCGTCTAATACAATTGTACATGTAGCTTGCCAAAATAGAGCGTGAATGCTCAATGTCAGGATCTTGATGCTACACTCAAAGACCATACCTCTTTCCCTCATTCCCAGGGTTCTCTCTTCTGAACATGTTGTTGTTTAGCAGTGGTGGAGTCAACAATGAGGGGGTGGGAACCATGGCTTGCTTGGTCAAAAGATAAAATAATCAAATTTTCCATATCCTTCAGGGCAGGTGTAGATTGAAGTAATTCAGGTATTCTACGTTCTGCAATCATTCTTCATCTTCCCTGTTTAGTCATTCAAGTGCTACATGTAATTTACAGCTTCCTACATATAGCATGTTATTGTACAGTTGTAAATGGCATATAATTTAAAAAACATTTCAGGTGACAAGGCTTACAGAGACATGAGAGCATACAAACAGAGTCAGTCTTTGATTGTCAGTGGTAGGTGGTTTTGTTTTGTTGTTGCAAGTGTTGTCCCTGGCTGTGCAATCTTCAGGAATTGAGTGTCATGCTGGTATTATTAATTAGCATAATTATTTTTATAGCTGTATTGTTCAGTTATCTTTCTGTCCAGCTCCTTTCTACATGATGTAGTCTTTCAGTAGTTGCTAAATCATGATATTTTTGGGGTCACTTACATACATGTACACAATTATATACATTTGTATATGTATACAGAGTATTTAAATAAATTTGACATCCAAATCCTGTACATACATATTAATCAGTTTAATTTCTTTTTCAAAAACAGGTGAAAGTGGTGCTGGAAAAACAGAATCAACCAAGTATATTCTGAGGTGTGTGAATAATGAACACATTGTTTTAGAATACTTGCTTAAAGTGTTAATGTTCAAATGTATATAAATTGACATGACATTGTCTATACTCTGGTCCATGTGCAGTAAGTATAGTTATTCTGAACACTAATTTACATCTACATGTAATTCTTACAGATATCTGACAGAATCGTGGGGGTCAGGTGATCAAGGTCGCATTGAGCAGAGGATTATTGAAGGTGAAGCTTTTGTTGCTGATCCAATATTTCAGAATAATTCTAGTTCCACACTTTTTAAGAAAGCTTCAATTACTGTACATGTACATGTATAAACTACATGTATTTATAAAATGTATTTTTATTGTTAACCAAAAAGTGTTGTACCATCAGACATCTAGTTATATCATGGTACAAATATGTTCATTAAATCCTTGAATTTTCTTAATCTTGGCATTACTTTATCCATGTGAAGCTCCTAAATTTACTCAGCTAAGTTTGCAGTTGTGTTAACTGAAACCCTTAGAAGTGACTACCGTCAGTGCTATAAGATGGCCCCCCTGCTTTGTCTTGGCATTGCATGAACATATAAGTTATCTTATGTACAATACCAAGTTAGATTTTATCTTTTCTCAACAGCTAATCCCTTGCTTGAGTCTTTTGGAAATGCAAAAACGTTACGTAACAATAACAGCAGTAGGTTTGGGAAGTATATGGAAGTTCACTTTAATGAAAAGGTATGCAATAAAATTAAATGTGATATTAATTGCAAATAGACAAACTATCATGGCCATGGGTGATAAAATTAAATAGTTAATCAGTTTTAATGTCAGCATTAACTTTGTACATTTATGACACTGTCTAGTTTGAATACAGACAAAGTCAAGAAGACTCAGTTTAACACCAGTTAAATAAAGTGTACATGTTCACAATTTTGGTAATTTATTAGTAATGTTCAGCAAAATTTTAACATATTGAAGGGTGTCCAAAATGGAAAAAAGGAAAAACTTAAAAAAAATCAATCTTTGAAATTAGCAACCTCTAGGAAACAAAATGTACCCCAGTTACATGTACTAAGAAATAATTTGTATAAAAAAATTGTGTGTTCCAAACATATGGTGTTGCTAATCATCATCGTCGATGTTGAACACAAAAACATTTCATTTTAAAAGTCTTTCTTTTTCCTAATAATTAACAGGTCACAGTTGTTGGCGGCTTCATTTCACACTATCTTCTGGAGAAGTCTCGGATCTGCAAGCAAAGTAAAGGAGAGAGAAACTACCATGTGTTTTACAGACTCTGTGCAGGAGCACCTCAACAGTTAAAATCCAAACTCGGAATAACAAAAGCCGAAGATTTTCTGGTAAGTTGCCGGAAAGCACAATATTTATTATCAATGGACAGGGTTGTCACGGTCAGGGAAAACAATAATTTTTCAAGGTCAGGGAAAATCTTAGTTGTTTGCTAAAGTCAGTAAAAAGTCAGGGAATAATTTTTGAACAATTTTGATACTCTTCAAGTGATGCATGCTGGAACAGTAGTTTTTGCCGGTAGTTTTAGTTGTTCTTTTTTTAAAATTTGCCATGCTACATGTAATTCAAGGTCAGTGAAAATTGTTCAGAGGTCAGTGAAAAGTCAGGGAAGTTTTTAGATACTGATGAGTGGCAACCCTGGTGCAGCATTTTCACTCAATCTGGCCAGCGGCCTTGCGAATTCATTGGAGGAAAGGAAAGTGTTTACATACATGTCTGAGGAAAGACTTCAACTCCCATGGGATACACCAACATTGCTGTTTCATTGTTTTGGTAAATTTACATGTATATGGCTGCTGCGATGTCATGTGCCACGTCACCTCAACACAGCCAAAAAAAACCAGACAGACAGACATCAGCAAACCGACCTAGGTTGAGATCAAATTTACCTAGTTTGAAACAAATTGACCTAAAGAACAAATTGACCTACAACATCTACAGTGTACATTGTATGATTACATGTACATTTGGATTTCACTAGTCAGAGTCATTTAGATTCACAGGTTTCATGCATGCAGGGAGGCCATTTTCTTATAATATTTCTTGTACATTGTACTGATTGATTGAAAAGTATACACTCAGGAAGATCTGAAATACTGTCATTTGTACATGAAACAAAAGCATACATGTAGCTTGCATGTGTAGGATGATGGAAGAGACATTGCATCAATTTTTTCACCAAGCCCTTCATGTGAATATTTTTCTTTCTTTTTTTCTCCTGTCTCATAGTACTTGAAACAAGGTTCCATCAAAGACCCAAATCTTGATGACACATCTGACTATCGCAGAATGGAGGACTCTATGAACAAAGTGGGCTTTTCCGAGGAGGAGAAAGCAAATATTTTCAAAGTGGTTGCTGCAGTGCTTCATGTTGGGAATATTGCTTTTGAGGACAGTGGAGATACAGAAGGTGTGCGGTGGATAGTTTAGAACTTCTGTGAAGCAAAAATGAGCAAAATTAACAGATATGGGCATATTGACTTGAGAACTGCAAGAAAATCAAATTTGAGTAACTTGACCCACACTTTTCTCAACAATTGGTTCAATTTCTGCAATCTGATAACAATCAGCATAACAAATTGTATTTAGGCTGAAATATATAACGAAGCTCTTTAATTTAAAGAATATGTCACATTATAATAAATAATTTTTATTATACTGTACATTTTGTTTATATGCGCATAATAATATTAGAACTATGAATTTTGTAATTGTACTGTGAAACCCTGCGTTATAGCCACCTTATTGTTTCAGACACTAATATTTTGGCCTGAAGAAAAAGCGCAGTCAGTCATTTTTTTTGTTTAAGAAACCCTTACTTAACTTACTTAACTGTAGTCCTCTCTGCCCCTCATGAGGCATAGGGCTTGGCCGCCCATCGCTTGTCACCGGACCCTGTTCTTTGCAGTCTTCTCGGCCTCACCCCATGTCTTTGTGATGCTATCCAGCTCCTTTGTCACTGTCCATCTCCTTTAATATGCCCACCCCCTTGATACAGCCAGCTTTTTGTTATCAGTACCTACATGTACATGTACTAACAATCTTAATTTTTTTCTTATTTTTTTTTATTTTCCTTTTTTTCAGGTGGCTCAGTGGTGTCACTTAAAAGTACAAACTCTTTGAATATTGCTGCGAAGCTGCTGGATGTGTCACCTGAAGAATTAAAGATGTCATTAACAACAAGGATGATGTCAGCTGGAGGGTCTGACATGAGGTCTGGTCAACATCAACACCAAATATTGTCTGTATCATTTTAATTTCCTTTTAACCATTAACTGCTAGTTAAAATTAACATCATAATCCATTAATCCATAAATGATAATGCAATTTCAATAAACACAATCAGATTGCTACATTGTGTATTGGTAAATGCTATTGATGTTTAATATAATTGTACATAAATATAAGTTTCACATGCCTAACATTGTAATGCTTGAACCATACAATAATTCAGTTGTTGGCCGATGCGTCAGTAGGATCAGATTCTTTTACCTTTGAGCTATCTTTTCATCCTTACACTACAGAGTAGTACAATATTGTATCTTTAACCTTCATGAGTTTCAGCAGCAATCAATTTATTATGAATGAATGAAAATTATTTGAAACAACATCAGAAAAATGTGTGATCAATACGAGAGTCAAAAATTGCAATATTTGGAGAGGATGCCGCATCCGCCTTATCTGGTTTTCATGCGGGTCCTCTATCCTGGTCAAATTGGAATTTGGAGTGTTGGTTTTTGTGGAGGGAGTAAAACCATTGGAGTAAGGCGAGACCCAACAACAAACTCAACCCACATATGGCACCATGCTGGAATTGAACCCAGGCCACATTGGTGGGAAGCAAGCGCTGTCATCACTGCGCCATCCCTGCTCCCCGAGTCACTAATGAGAATTAATGTGTTAATCTTAATTCAAATTGAAATTGTTAAATGCACATTTAACAGCAGTAACAACAACAACATTAACAACTCGCACAATTTCTAGCTACATGTACATGTATTTAAGACTTGCTCAATGTGCTTTCTTGTTTTTTTGCTTTGTGCAGAGTACCGCTGAAACCAGAGCAGGCTTGTGCTGCCCGAGATGCCTTGGCAAAAGCTCTTTACACCAAGCTGTTTGACCATATTGTCAGTCAGATTAACCAGTGCTTCCCTTTTAAGAATTCTGTCACTTTCATTGGTGTGCTGGATATTGCTGGATTTGGTGGGTTCTATTTTTAAATACAGTGTAATGCCGTCATCCCTTAATTGATTTTTAGCCTCCTTAAGACACATTTGACTGCAAACTACCTCATCATATTGCATGGCCTGTGCAAAGTGGGTCTGAGAGCTTGAGGAAAATATCTTCCCATCCGGCCTGATTCAGTTCAGTCCAGGCGTGTGTTATCATATCACCATAATAAAGCTCAATTTTATTAGTACCAGATAGTTACAGAAAGGTAATTTTTGAATGTTCTGAAATAACAAATCTGGTAAGCGAGTCATTGATGTCGGTGAGCTGGCCCATCCAGTTCTACAATCATCAGCTAGCAGGTATACTATATACAGTAGGATGGTGTCATTGGATACAAGTCGGCTATAACCATCTCATATCAAACAAGCGCAAGTGAAATAATTGTTTTATTAAAAATGTCCCCAAAATGTGTATATAAATAATATATATTAAATAAAATACAAATTAATAGAAATGCCCCCAAAAATTACATGTACGCTCATCATATTTGTAAAGCATGGTACAATTAACAGTTATTTTACGGGCATGTGTTGGATATGAGATGGTAGATACATGTATATAGCCAATGAGGTGCGTAGTGCCAAGTTGGCTAAAATCATCCAATATGCAACAAGCGCAAGGGGAATAATAATTATTGTTTTATTTAAAATGCATGCCCCTAAAATACGCCCCAAGAAATCACGTGTACTCTTACCCATATTTGTAGAGCATGGTATAATGGCTCATAACCCATGATGGCTAAGCCATCATTCAGATTGCTTTATCCAATGATCCAGTTTTTAATAATATATCATTTTGTTTTCCTTCTGTACAGAATATTATGAATTCAACAGCTTTGAACAGTTTTGCATCAATTACTGCAATGAGAAGCTCCAATCACTATTCAATGATAGGATTCTTAAACAAGTAAGTTTAGATATAGGGATATTGCAATGTCATCAATTATTAGATGCCAGATGGTACTTTGACCAGTCTATATTTGTTGTGCTGGATTTTGATTCATGTATGTCTCACATCATCGTTATTGTCAGTATTATCATCAATATCATCATCATACATGTAGTAATCGTCATCATTGTCATCATCCTCATTCTCATTGCATTTTGGATACATTGTTATTTTATTTTAAGTTTTGTTTGCATGTAAATTTTATGCAGTTTGTGCTCTTAATAATAACAGGAGCAAGAACTATATGACAAAGAAGGTCTGGGAGTCAAAACTGTTACATTTGTTGACAATCAAGATTGCATTGGTGAGTATGACACTCAAACAGATAACTGTACTAACAACGCTTTTACTTTCCCCCTCCCCTCCCCCACCCAATTGTGTTGCATTGTATTGTGTTCTTAGACAAGGCAGTTTACTCCCACAGTGATCTCTTTCCTCAAGAGGATAAATAATGTTATTAAATTCTCAACCTCGGATAATGCAATTCTAGCTTTCTGATTGGTTCACTAGATCTCGGTTACCAGCCATTACACCTGCGTTTGACCTTATATGGAAATGAATGCGGCAAATGTCGCTTAGCATAAAATTTTCAGCATTTCGTTTTGGCACCCGGAAGTCACATCACTTTCCGGTCGTTTCTTAGACTTTGATAAAACAGAAGGTTGAAAATTTAATTAAACAATTACTCCATTCGCGCTTGTTGGATATGAGATTGGTTATAGCCAACTCAGCCCTACAGGCCTCATTGGCTATTTACCATCTCATATCCAATGGGCGCTCATGGAATAATTGTTAAGTATTGGTAAAATTGTAATGCAACCTGACAAGAGGATCTGGAATGAACTAGCATCCCATGCAGGGGGAGTAGGACTATGCAAAGTATTGTCACTTATCGTGGTGTGGAAAACAGCATATGCTCCCAAGGTCTGGGCCACTTTTAGTAGATAAGAATAGATACTGCAGAGAACTAAACTACAGTCTAGATAAATAAAGTAACCCTAAAGAAGGTGGCAATACCAAAATGTTGGACATTTCATCTGGCATTTTACGACCAAACTTGCTTTTTCATCTACAGTTGGCCACTTCAGGCGTTTACAGTGTAGTTGGTAGGGAGCATCATTAAAAATAGAATAGCAAGTGGGAAACCCTTTAGATTTTTCTCCATTCACTTGTCTTCCCACTTATCCTGTTTCCCATGTTACTCTCTTCCTAAGTCAATGGCTACTTTTACACCAAGTGCAGTCTCTCTACTTATCTTCCTGCACAGACATCCTTATGGGCAGGAAAGATTGTGTGATAGCCATGGATAAGAGTGTCTCTGTAGGAAGCTTGTCTCCTCTGGGCTACCTGTCAGATAGTCACGTTTTATGGTGTACAACCTAGCACTACATGTAAAAGACAGATGTCCATCCAAATTTTGCTGCTGTTTAACAAGATATATACCGGGTAAGGGTTACAATGTGTAATTGGTAACTGTTCCAATGCATTGCAGATCTGATTGAAGCTAAAAAGACAGGAATTATAGACATACTGGATGAAGAGAGCAAACTGCCTAAACCAACAGCAGAGCATTTTACTCGAGAGCTTCACCAGAAGCACAAAAACCACTTCAGATTGGCGGTAAGTGGTTGCCTCCCCCTTCGTACATCTGCCACCATGATTGACATTTCTGTCCTGTGATTGAAATTTTATTTCTCCCTTGCTGAATGTCCTATATTCCTTTTAATATCAGATTTGAAAATCTGGGATTCATCGAGAGAATCCTTTCTGTATTGCCATCACCTATTTGGGTGAAAATATACTAATATTGCAGGACAAATAAGATTTTTCAGCAAAGAGCAAAGCCTTCACTTAAGACACACACATGAATTCTCAGTAGATGAATGAGTCGTGTTCAAACTATTCATAACTTCATTTAGTACATGTACATGTAAATGGGCACTTTTCATTGTCTTGTCTCTCATTTCAGCTTCCAAGAAAGTCTCATCTGATTTACCACAAGAAAATGAGAGATGACGAGGGATTCCTTATCAGACATTTCGCTGGAGCCGTCTGCTATCAGACAGTAGGTCCCAGTTCAATAGAGTAGGCAGAATGCGGCGAATTCCGTTTACCCTGTTAATACGAACACCAACGGGCCACGAAAAATTTGGCCATAATGACCAGTTCGCCAACGTATGAAGTCGATTCGCCAACGTCTGATGTCAGTTCGCCAACGCTTATAAGTCAGTTCGCCAACGCCTAAAATACGTTTTGAAAAAGATCTGAAATGTAGTTGCTAATATTACAAGGGAAAGAAAATGTCACCTTTTGATGTAAGATGAATTGTTCGTTTCGGCTTGAAAATGTTTGTTTCACTCTCCCCATGCCACGCTCTCTCTCCCCGCGCCATGTTGATAACAGGCATGTTGATCGATGACCGATCGTATTTCGAATTTCCCCGGCTTTTCTCTGTAGAGTATCAACCGCTTCTCAAGTCTTTTTATTAAACATTCGTGATCGAGTCTAAATATATTTGTTCGGCTTGAAAATGTTTGTTTCACTCTGACCCCATGCCACGCTCTCTTGTTAACTTTTACTTTGCTAAAGGCACAGTTTTACAATTAATAGAGTAAAACAGAAGTTTGTGCAACAACACGCGCAATCAATCAAATACATTTACCGAGTGGCATGAAATTTTCCATCGGTTCAACGGACTAAGCTAGACTTTGTTGATACGCGGAGAGTGAATCTACGCGCAAACTACACGAAATGTTCAATAAAGAAAGGGCCGTTCGAAAGGGCGGTTCATATTATACAGATGAAAGCCGTGTTATAAAGTTTATAATACAGTCGGCCATCGATCGGTTTAACGTCCTTTGTTAGATGCGAGTGAATGCGATCGAACGAATAACACAGTTCTACGCGCGTAATTAAACAAATAAATTCAGACTGAAAGGCTCTGTAAACGTTTAATAAAAAGATTTTACAAGCGGTTCATACTCTATGGATAAAATCCGCTGATGGTTCAGGTTTGATAACATTATGTATCATGAAGTCGATCTATTAACATGGCGTGGGTAGTGAGAGCTTGGGGAGAGTGAAACAAACATTTTCAGATAGCCGAAACGAACAATCCGTCTTACATCGGTGACATTACATCGACCTATCTGGACATTTTCACATTTACATCGAAGGTGAGGTAAGTTGTAAATACATCTCAGATCTTTTCCAAAATGTATTTTAGACGTTGGCGAACTGACAAGTTAGCGTTGGCGAACTGACATTTGACGTTGGCGAATCGACTTCGTGACCACTTCGTACGTTGGCGAACTGACGTTGGCGAACTGACACGTTGGCGAAACGACCGGCATTCTAACAGACATATCACAATTGTACTTCTTAACAATTATTCCGGAATACAGGTATAATAATTTTAAAAAAATTGAAACTTATGATCAGTGTGTAAAATGAACATGGCTGGTTTGAGTGGCCGTATAAACAGGAGAAAATAATAAACGATTATACAGGCTGGAATTTCCCTGACCGTATCCACTGTACACTGCTGATACTTCTGTGATGTGCTTGTTTCACAGTCGGAGTTTATAGAGAAAGACAATGATGCTCTGCACAGTGATCTTGAGGAACTGATACAGGACAGCAAGGATAATTTCTTAAAGAGCTTGTTCCCGGGCGTGGAAACCAGAAAGAATGACATTGGTTCAATGTCATTTGGAAATGCCATCAACAGGGTCGGCAGCAAGAAACTTGGATTTATCAGCGTTGGAAACAAGTTCAGGGTAATCTTGTTTACACCACAGTTTGAAGTGTTTTCTTATGTTTGGAACGTGCAGGGCACTGGGTGTGATTTTTGCTCAAGCTGTAACTACAGAATGTAAGTTGTACTAGCCCGGAAATCATTCTTACTAGCCCTCCAAAAGTTTCTCTCTTGCAGCACGCTTCTGTAATTTGAATTTCCTCCAAACGTTTGCCAAGAAACTTCACTTGCCCATTGGGAAGTGACGGACAGAATCCACTTGCTCGACTGGAAAATTTACTGTCAGTAGCCCCGGGCTTTCGAACAGGACTTTCTTTGCGCACTGCGGGGATGTTACATTGTACTAAACTAGGAAATGGAATGTGGGTTAGGATGTTAGGGTTAGGATTAAAGAAAGTGTAGAATGTGTCAATGCCTAGGGTATAAAGGCTGTTCATAACACTTAAATGTAAGTCCAATGCCTGTCCTTGCCCAAACCTAGTCTTTATGTATCTCGGCTTAAATCTTAAGCCTAGTCTTACCTATAACCTTACGGATTTTCTCCATTTCCCATTCTCCATTTCTCATTCCCACTTTCATTGACATCTCATAAGTACATTTATATGCGCGGCCAGTTGAGCTGACTTCTATTTTCTGTCAACAGACTCAACTGAATCAACTGATGGAAAAACTCAGTAACACTGTGAGTGAAATCCTTTTTTTAATGTTGAAAATGTTGCCTTAGTTTTAATTTAATCAGCCTTCATTTTATATCTCAAGGACGTGTAATCCACAGTTCCTAGTTGAGTTGAAACCTCCTAGGTTGCCACTAGTTAGCCGAACTTTGTTCTTGTTAGTCTCCATCTGTCGCTCCTCTGTCCTCTGAATGCTTCAAATGTCATATTCGAAGTTCAACGTATTTGTTTTATTTGTTTTATTGGCATTCACGGGCCTTAGTTTTGATTGCTATAATCGTGCAATGTTCATGTACAACTTACACAAGAAACGGCGGGAACGAAATTTTGCGATTTAGTCAATCCCTCAAAAAAAACAAGACACTTGGTAAAGAAATATAATTAGGTAACACGGATAATGGAATCAGTGGCATTTAGTTCAGTCTTGTCTCTAACTCTTGCTGGTGAATTTTGGTTCTTTTTTACCAGGGTGCAAGTTTCATTCGTTGTATCAAGCCCAACGGCAAGATGTGTGCTCGAGATTTTGAAGGCGGCTCCATCTTGAGTCAGTTGGAATGCGCAGGCATGGTGTCTGTGTTGAATCTGATGCAGGATGGCTGGCCATCTAGAGCACCGTTCAAAGATCTCTATCAAATGTGAGTGGAAAATTGTGCGACTGAAATAAAGAAGTGAAGTGAATGTTGAGTTATGATGCGTCGTGTAGAGTGCAGGTAGCAGACATTGGTTTCAAGTTTACTCAAGAAAGGGAGTAAAAGAAATCATGGCTTCTACATAGCATCGGATGAGGTTTCTTTTTCGGTTGGCAAAGATAATTTTACCTTTTAGCTTTGCGAAACAAGTACAAATGTGCCACCTCAGCATAGTGTTAATTAGGTGAAACATAAATTTGTAAAAATGTGCAAGTGAGAATGGGAGAACTCTAAGATTGTTGGTCCGTAACTCAGGTTCCTCTCAAAATATCCAAACCGTGTAGAAAATCCAGTGTAATGTAAGTTTACCAGAAGAAGCCCTGATCAGTTTGTTCACCATGAAAGCAATGAGTTGAAATCGCTTCCGAGCCTTAATCTTGGCAACTAGACATTGGAGAGAACTTGACGCCACAAGTTTTGTCTTCAGCGGCGTCGTTAGAATGGACAGTCATAATCTGATGCTGTAATCAGTTCGTTTTTTCTTGGTTTCAGGTACAAAGACTATCTGCCTCCTCGACTTGCACGACTTGATCCAAGAATGTTTTGCAAGGTTATCAGTGAAGTTCCTGTTGTTTTGACTTTTTTTTCCTTGGCTGTTTCAGAGCTCTTTAACTTTAATAATTTCTGATTTTTTCATAGGCGCTGTTTCACGCTCTTGGTATGGATGACAAAGATTACAAGTTTGGTCTTTCCAAGATCTTTTTCCGACCTGGCAAGGTAAAGTAAAAGCACTGCTACAACGGGAATGTTTGTCTTACATGTAGTTTGTCCTGCATGCGTGTCATTGCAAATTGAATAAAACATTACCTGCAGTGGGCACTCGACATCTTAGTTGAAGCAAGCTTTCTAGGTTTGACGTCTGTGTGAATTGAGACGAGTGAAAACCAAGACGGAGGGAGATGGGTTAGCGTTAAGCGAGAATTTTTATTTCAGTTTTGTTTCTTTGCGGTGAGGTTTTCTGTTTATACTGTGGGCCTTCTGTTTTGACTTTGAATAATCTCAAACTAAACAAAACATAGAAAAACAGAATGACAGAATGCTAGAGAGGTACTTGCGATGGATTAGCATGCCATCCAGGGGAGAGGAGCAAAATTCCTAGCCGCTTCATGCTACAGAATTATTAGCGTCGAGAGCTATGAGCCAGATGGGCGTACGCACTTATTTTTACTTTATAGAAGAAGACAGGTTACATGCTAGGCGACAGATGACAATTGTAGTACTTAAAATATTTAATTTTTTTTTTCATCAAAAGTTTGCAGAGTTTGATGAGATCATGCATTCTGATCCTGAGAGCTTGAAAAACATCATTTCAAAAGTTCTTACCTGGCTGATTAGAACGCGGTGGAGACGAGCCATCTGGGGAACACTGTCCGTCATTAAATGTAAGTTTAGATCAGTACAAATTCGTCTTTAGGCCTTTATTTTATAATCTCTGGAGCAGGAAGCATTCTCAATTGAATTTCTTGAGCCAGTAATTCAGCGTGAGGCGATATTTGGAGGTGGCGTGGCCCAGTGATTTAGGGTGCTGGATTTGAAATCTGGAGGTCCCTACCACTATCTGGATTTGTTCTCGGTAGTCCCGAGTTCAACTCCTCGACCGCGTTGTGTAAACAGCCAACTTGTCAGCCTCCCACCAGTTGGGATTCTTAACAGTTTATGTTCTATTTGAAATATTTGTTTATTTAATTATTTACGGTGTCCCCAATTAGCACAACATTTCTAAATACATATGACACTTAAATTATTATTACATTATTATATTATTTCTAGGAAACCGGTCTCTGCGTTTTTCATTTGAGAGTAAGTCGTCGATGCATCTGAAAATGTCTCTTGTTTGTGTTGCCGTAAATGAAACAACAGTTACATGACATCGAAACGTCGCTCCCTCTTTGTGCTTAACATTTCAACATTTAATCTTATTGCAAAACAAGAGGAAGTGCTTTTCAGTCTTAGCAAGGAATACCCTCTAGTTATTGTTAACTGTTTTCATCTGTGTTTCATTTCAGTGATGAAGAAGATTGAGTTCCGGGCAACAGCTATCATTCGTATTCAGAAAACTGTTAAAATGTTTTTGGCTGTCTGTCGCCACAAACCTCGGTAGGTATTTTAAAAGTGATAGGAGAGATATAAGCCTGACCACATTCTATGGAGAACGGCGCACATAATTTTGCTCTTGATTGTGTTTGTCTTTTTATAAAACAGCAAATTCATCTGTGGGCAAAAAAAAATTGACACAAAACTGTCACGTTCACAAAGCCACTTTATGACTTTGCCATTCTCACGGCAAAACAAACGTGACACTGAAAAAAAAATAGGGAAAAAAGATAGAAAGAAAAGAAAAAGAAGGAAAGACAAAGAGAATTCCATCTCGGATTTGGTGTCTTCGAAACTTGCTGTTGTGAATTGCTTTAATGCTCTGATTAAAAGCTTACATCAAACTCAACGCTAATCGCTGTCCATGTAAATTTTCCATTACTCGCTCGTTTTCTCGATGCCACGTTTTTCAAAAACAACTCTCCTTTGTCTCCTGTCCGTTTTTAGTAAATATTAACAGCGTCACACCCTAATTACGTAATCACATTCTCGACACTTGCTTTCTGTATAGGCAGTCAATCACATTACCGTTTATGTCGTTCAAGTTGGGGGTATTTAAGCGAATTTAGAAATTTTCTTTCACTTGTTTATAGTTATCAAGGCATCATCAAAATTCGAAGACTACAGGTTCAGCTTGATACCTTGGGAAAGTTGGGTAAGATGCAGTTATTCGCTGGTAATCTAATCGTTTTTTTTTGCCGATGGTTTTCAAAGTTAGTATGTGTTTTGGTTGTTGTGTGGTTTACTTATAAATATAATTGGTGAAAAACGCTAACAACATAATTTGCCGCGCTTTCAGCCAGTTGCATGTCGCTTTGCACTTACCACTGCTTTTCGCATATTTCCCTGCTCTTGCCACTGCGACTGGAAACACACTTTCCAACCCTTGCCACTGGTTACATGTTTTCCCGCGCTTGGCATCGGTCACACATTTTCCCGGGCTTGCCACCCCATCGGCTACACAATTTCCGGTGCTCACAGGCTTTCCAAGCTCACAATTTGATTTTGTATATAGTGATGCTTGTGTACATGTATATAGAGAATTGTATGGGAAAGTCATCGATCGTAAAAAAATTATGTAAATAACTATCTAATTCGAAATAAAAGTTTTCCTACCTCAAAGGTGTCACGTACTTGTCTCTTCTGCCGATTTTGAAGCCATTCTGACGCGGTCTAGTGAAGTTATTCGAAATTGCACCAACGGCCGTGTTGTCAACCCATGACCTGGTTGAAATGGACTAATCAGAGTTGAGGATGACACCAGATTGTTGACCTTGCATGACCTTGCTCGGTCACAAGCATATCAGGAAAGCCGAAGAGGCGAACTTCAAGCCAAATTTCACGTTCTTCACGAGTTTTTCCACCGCCGAAGCACACGTATGTGTAGTGAAATTTATTGGGTTTTATGGAACTGTTGGTTTTATTGCGATTCGGAACTTTTCCTTTTGAGGAGACTGTGATTTGTGGAGTGATGTCTGGCCAGCGATCGATGTAGTGGTCTGCCTTCTCCTTCTTTTAGAAGAAGAGACCACGATTTCGAATAACTTCACTAAACGGCGTCAGAATGGCTTCAAAATCGCGACTCGTTTGAAGTACGCGAACGCGAAGTACGCGAAGTACGCGACTCGTTTGAAGTAGGAAAACTTTATTTCAAATTAGATAGTTATTTACACAATTTTTTAACGATCGGTGACTTTCCCATACAATTCTCAGTATGCAGAAGCATATGCATAGTTGAATTTTGAGCTTGGGAAGCCTGTGCGGTGCTCGCCACCGGTAATGTTTTCCCGCGCTTTCAACACGACACATATTTTGTCTTCGAGTTCCGATTGGTTGATTTTTACAAGCGTCACCTTTTTTGTTACATGACTGCGAGAACAATTTCTAGGCTTGCACAATATCTCATAGGTCTGACTTATATTTTATTTTCTTCTCGTATTAGTGGGATCTCTGAAGAAAGACCAAAACGTGCTGACTAAAAATGTAGAAGGACTCAAAAGAGCCATCGAGGATGCTATTATTAAAGTCAAGGTACAACAATGGCAAAGAAACCATTTGAATGTAATGTTTGTTATTCTTTAAGATAGCTTTGTGTCGTGGACATTCCACAACCATTTAATAACTACTTCTTCACTGCAGAACACTCTGATGAAGAGAGATGCCATCGATGCAATGTACTTCGATCTTGTTGGGAATTTGAACAAACAATTGAAGGAAGTTGAACAGCGTGTAGAACAGCAGAAAGTCGAAGAAGAACAAGAACGGCTGCGAAAAATACAAGAGCAAATGGAACTGGAGAGAAAGAGAAGAGAAGAAGAGGAACGGAAGAGAAAGCAGGAAGAAGAAGAAAGAAGAATGTAAGTAGCTATGGCGGTCACTATGCACTTTGAACAGACCTCAGCCATTCTTTGGTTCGTCACGCAATCAATTTTTTGTCACGTAATCATTTGCCACACTCATACCACAACACAAACGGATAGGACTGAAGAGGGATTGTTCGATCACGTTTGTATGTTGTAACTCATATCAAAGGTGGAAAGCCGATGATTTTGTCACAGATTTTTACCGATTGTGACCCAGTAGTATGGATTTAGGATTTAAGTCTTTTTTAAAAACATACAGGAGAATGGAAATGGAGGCGAGACGGAAACTGGAAGAGGAAGAACAGCTCAAACGGGAAGAAGAGGAAAGAAAGAGAAGAGAACGAGAAGAGGCTGACAGACAGTTACAGGTGGGCAAACAAACAGACAGACAGACAGACAGATAGAAGGTTGCTGGCCAATCGGCAGAAAGACAGGCAGACAGGCAAACACTGAGAGCAGGCATACAAACAGACAGCGAGTCAGTCAAACTCTTAGCAAATTATTAACTTGAATTGAGAAAGGTAAACTATGTTAGTGAATTTGGGAAACCTGACGCTTTGAGAGTTAGCCCTTCATCCGAGCAAAAATCAGTGAGCACAGTTAGTGAGTCAGTCAGACAGACAGACGGTAGACAGACAGACTGGCAACCAGACAGATAGACTTGCAAACAGACTGACAGACAAATAGGGTGGTGACCAGCCAGTCAGGCGGATAGACAGATAGACTATAAAAGACTAGCGTGCCACTCTCCTCCTCCCATTCGTATTTTTGCCCAGATGTGCAGTCGTGGTTGTTCCTTAAGATCGGACAGCTTGCCTGCAACATGTCAATGAACACGTTTTGATTGATCATCTATTCCAGGCTTTAAAGGCTAAAGAACAACAAGAAGCAACGGAAGCGGAACAACGAAGGTGATTCTCGACCTTAGTCTCCCCACAACTAAGATTAGAACAAAAACTCGTCAGATGAAATACCTACCGGTAAAGCCAGTACACATTATAGAGAGATCATTGCTGATGTCACTGTTTTTGTTTTTTCCTCACTTACATACGACTTTACGCAGAGATCTTGCTACGAACGAACTGACTCCACGTGTCATTACTTCGAGTTTTGATTGGTTTGCTGTATTGTCTGTGTCTTTCGTGATTGGCTAGAGTGATTACCTTGGGTTTGGTTTAGCGATATTCAATTGAAAACCGCTCTGTTCAAATGATTGAAATACAGTGATTGGTTGAGAAAAGTTATTAATCGATCACTGCTGAGTTCAAATACTTGTATTCGTTCCCAGGCTGGCGATGATTGAACAGGAGCGCAGAGACCGAGAGTTAGCCTTGAGACTTGCACAGGATCCCGATGCTGTGGACACAGAAGTGCAACAGGCCCCCCAGTTACCGCTTCAGAGGTACGCTGACAGCTTTTATCTGTATCAAAAACCTTTTCGAGGTTTTCGCTACGTCCCAGTGCAGTATTCATGCCCTTTAAGGACTCTCACAGTGATACTTTAAGACCCGAATGCAAGCTCTGGGAGTAGGATATAAGGGAATGCAATTACACCGGTACAGGAATTGTACGAAGGGTCTCTACCCCTAACAAATAACCTTTTGGACCTCAGATGATACAAGCTAGCATGATTCTCAGTCAGTTCGAGGTCGCCCTCTCTTAATTCCTCCTCTCCCAAAAACAAAGATTTAGAGGCACAAATCTGCTTGAAAGCGTGTAGTTGATTTTCAAAGTTCTTTTTAATTTATGTTTGAAGACATTCCTCGCAAAATTTAGCAAGGTTGTTCAAACAAATACATGCGTTAGCTACTACCAGATCTGTTAACAGTTGCCTCAAAACCCAATAAGTATCTTCATGCCAAATTCTGTCGACGTTTGTTCGCACCAGAATTTGCCTTTTGCGCTAAAATTTGAATCCCATTTTTGTGCAGGGCGGCACAAAACCGAGATAAAAAGAAGCACGACCTAACGTCCTGGAAATACGCGGAGTTGCGTGACACTATTAACACTTCATGTGGTGAGTTTTATAATCCCCTGTACTCCCCTCTGAGTATGTAGAAAACTCTGTTTAAATAGGCCACCCAGTCAGTCGATGGTTGTTACTCCATTCTCCTCCCCAAAGCCGCTGTTCATCGCAGCCGGTGGGGCCTTTCCTAGTGCCAAGGCCCCGCCGGCTTAGAGGGACAAGTGAGTCCAAGAATGCTGTTACCCTTGAAGAAAGAATTAAGGGTCTAAGGCAAAAAAATCCAATGCAAGTGGTTAGGGAGTGCTTACGGTCAAAATGAGCCGAAAAAGATTAGAAAAATAACTTTGTATGAGTACGTAGTTCAGATATTGTTTTGTTATCAATCCAATTACTATGCCGCCTCGTGTAGTGTAAGAGTTCCCTTAAACTTGTCATCTAACTTCGTTAGCTGACTTTTTTCTCAGATATTGAGCTTCTGGAAGCCTGCCGACAGGAATTCCATCGTCGACTGAAGGTATACCACCAGTGGAAGAAACAGAACAAGGCCCGAGTGACAGACCCTCAGGGAGCCCCTCAAAGGGCCCCTCAGGACATCGTGCAAGCAGGTACGTTTTTGCACTTGAAAAAGGACCCAGAGGTCCATTTAGTGACTCTTTGGACCGATATCATCTAGAGGACAAGAACAACGGTTCTCCAATTGAAGCATTGATTGGGCTACCCTATCTATTGCACTTAAGAGTCCAATGCCGGACATGATTTTCAAAAACAATTGAAAAGGTTTCTAGGAAAATCTTCTTTGTTAGCTTCATCTATACATTTTTAATGCAATTCTTATTTTTTACTAGATACTTTATATACTTCATTTAGGGACTTTAATGTTGTTTTAGCTGTTGTATTTTAATTTTATAGAGGACCCCCCTGACAAACCACACCTCCTCTTGAAATATGTATTATTATTATAGTTACTTATTATTATTATTATTATTATTATTGTTGTTGTTATATCTTACAGCGGCAAACGCTCCACCCCTTCCACCCCGACCCAGTCCCCAGGAACAGACTACCACCCCATCCCTCCCCCCACGCAGACCACAGAGGTATTTCCGTGTGCCGTTCACGCGCCGCTCAAATCAGTATCGAGACACTGAATTCAAGAAACAGGGCTTCTGGTAAGTAGTGTCAACACTGACTGGTGATATCGCTTTTTGCAGAAATAGACTTAAACAGATTTTGTCGGCAAAAAAAAGTGATTCTTTTTTTAGGGAAAAAATTACTGTTTCCATTTAAAAAAACGACGAGCTTAGTCACCCTTGGGTTCTACTGGTCCACACAGCCGGTGATATTCCTAGTTTCACGCTTGAAACAGTTAGGAATATTGATACTCCTTCTGGTAGGGCTGTTACTCCAACGTAGGTAACCCTCCGCGCCACCCACAAAACGAGATCAGATAATGAGCTTTCATGAGATGGCCTACAGCTCAGTTTGTGCACATTTTGAGGATTAAAACGACTTTAAACAGGCAACAACAGAAAATAAGATTTTGTATCGTTTTCTGCTCGATCCGTTTTATTTTCGGGAGAAAAGATTCGCACGTTTGTGGTGAGTCTAGAGATTTGAATTTCTCAGAGCTCATTTACGGAGAGGCGCTTTTGATCTACCTTTAACTGGTACTATCGTCATGCAACGTTTCTCCAAGTTAGTGAAAGAGACGCGTGACATGGGTCGTGCGTGACATTGGTTATACGAAGTAGACGATACTAAACGAGTAACGTGTGCTGTAAATGTTGCAGGTATGCACATTTTGATGGACAGTGGATTGCGCGCCAAATGGAGGTGCATCCGGGGCTGTCTGCCCTACTATTGGTGGCTGGTGAGGATGACCTGGACATGTGCGAGCTGAATCTTGACGAGACAAAGCTGACCAGGCGTCAAGGAGCTGAAATGACTCGCAGAGAGTTTGAAGTAGAGTGGCAGAGAAACGGAGGAGCAGACAGACAGTACCAAGCCAAAATGTACCAGCAACAGTATTCAAATCAATGAGAACAACAATGCCGGACAAATGTAAGGATTAATAGAAGAAGGGTTAGAGAAGGAAACATGACATCATTTAGCTACAACGAATTCGTTAGTCTTTTTATCTCATATAAATTATACGAGGGTATATACCGTAATGATTCCATTTAGCGTCCTCCTTCCAATAAGCGCCCCCCTTAGAATGTGTTTTTATTAACAAGCGCCCCTATTTCAATAAGCGCCCCATTCTAATAAGCGCCCAGCCCCTTATTCTAATGTTATAATATTACAGCGCTGTCAGCGTATCTATCAACGGAGGTTCATACTGTATTAAAGTTTTGTTTTGAACATTCGGTTGCTTCTCAAAAAAGAAATAAGCGCCCTGTCTCAAATAAGCGTCCTCCCTTGAGTTTCCAAAAGTCAATAAGTGCCCCGGCCGGGAGCTAAATCGAATCATAACGGTATACCTCTATTACGCCTCTTGCCTCTTGCCTATGCTTCAAACAATGCCTGGTGTCAAAACCTCGATTGGGTTTGATCCGCATAAAAATGACAATGTACGCAGTAACACTTCTTTTGGTTTAAAAGGTTTTTCACAAGAATGAATTCAATTGCGCTTGTTGTAGTCTCAGAGTACTCATTAAATCAATCATTTGTGTGATACTTTGGTAGTTCAGGGCTCGTTGCAATGAGGTGGGCCGTGTTGTTTGGATATAACTATAGTATCGTTGAAAATGACAGTTTAGATAATGTTTAAAGTGTACGATGGTTAATATATTTCAGCGCGCTAATAGTCGAGTTTAGCCAGTTGGTGAAGCAGGCCTAATAAAAACCGCAAAATAAAATAAACTAAACGTGCCAAGTGAAACTAGAGGGAGCTTAATGCCATGCGCAGTCCTTCTCTTCTCTGGTTCACAGTGTGGAGCCTGGAACTGGCTAACTCGAATGTAATGTTAGTATTAGTTTTCTAATTTATTCATAGACGGTATTCATAGAAATTAACGGGAAAGTTAGGGCAGATTGCAAGAAGATTTGAACGAAGATGTCCTTTGACCACAACGCTAGAATTCCTTATAGTTTCTTCGTTCAATCAGATTTAGAAAATCAATTGATTCAAATGTGAAAGCATAAGCACATTAAAAGTAATCCTTTAAAATGACACTGGCCATTTTGATCAAACAATGCAACCGTACCTACCACGTGCCTACCACGTGCCAGGATTTACTGCATCAGTTTTTTTCGAATTTGTTAAGACATCGTGTAAAGGAAATCAAATATCCAAAACATCAGACTTGTGAAACTGGAATCAACTATCGCTTTAATTATCATCTCCTGTCAAACAGGCTCAAAGCGTGTTTCGGTCTTACGAGGTAAAGGACCAAATCATGCTCTTTGCGGCGACTCAGTCACGCTAAGTCACGCCAATTAAAATGATTCTGTCACGCCTGGTCAAGCTTTATCATGCTTTTTCTAGGTCATGACAATTTTCATTCACGCTATGTCACTTCAATTCATTATGACGCCATGTCACGCTAGGTCATTATAGGTCACGCTATTTCAGGTAATTTCGCCACTCCAGGACACGCTATCTGAGGTGGTTCTTGGTATATAAACAAATTTCATTGAGCTAGCTAAAATTGATTTCTGCTGCCTGCAAGAAATAGCATTCAAGTCTTAGCATGAAAGCGTAACCCATTTGAATTACATTTGATCACTAGTTGAATTTTCTTCTTTATAGTTAAAAATAGGCGCGACACTAAAAATGTGAATTGCTACCATTGAATTTAGAGAAATGTTTCAATGCTTAGATTTCATTACAGCAGTTAGTTAGGGTTTGTTGAATTAATTAATCAATAATTACATTTCTTTGGAGGTAAACTCTTACACTGAGTTGACTGGAAAGTGAGTTAAAGAATTTGAAGTGGTGGAAACTGCACAACCAAATTATGGAACCAAATTATTTGTGGTGTTTAATTGAAATTGTAGGGAAGTGGGAAAGAAATTTCACTCAAATATTTGTTTTGAAGTGACCGTGATAGCTACTAGCGTAAGACTACACCTATTTTTGAGGATTCTTTTGTTTTGCTTTTTATACCTATGCCTTTTTTATTCGCGAGGTTCAGAAACGTTTGCAAAATTGGAAAGTTTGAAAACTTTTTGCGATACAAGATGAGCCATGCAAGTAGTGTAATTGTCCTTTTCTTCCTGAGGATAAATTTTTGCGTTTTTAGTTGTTGTCAATCTGTAACGATCCGCAAAGTAAACGAAAACAAAATCCGCACAAAGAAATGCGATATGTTATTTTAGTCTAGAATGCATGTTCAAGTAACAGAGCATTATGAGTTGATTATTTAAGATCTGAATTTATTTATTAACTGATTAAGTTAAGTGTAAGTTTGGCGCATCTTCGTAGAAGCACTCGGAGTTTCCAGTTCTTTCTATCGAATCAAAAGATAGCAATTGTAAGTGGTACAAGAGCCAACAGGATGTTAGGCCACATTGCTTAGCAACAACTCTGTAGGATCTTAGACGTGCGTACTGTGACTTTTGAGTGTTTCGACGAAGATTTGGCAAAATGGCACCTATCATATCTACTTTATTAGCGTTAGTACGAGTTTCAAATGAGACTTATGCACAGTAATTATTAGTTTGTTATCAGTAATTTAATATGCTCTCTTGGCTCTGTTCAAGTCCACACAAGATGCAAGGGACTGGAACTAGACGTGAATCTTAATTTAGCTTTTGCTGGATTGTCGTTGGTTTATCTTCTTTGGAGACAGTTAGAATAGTTAACAACAATTCTGTGTTTCTTTAAAAAAAAAAACATTAGAAACTCGTAATCGTATCTGTTTATGTTGAGAATGGAAAACTTTTCTGTGTTTATGAACTCTTACGGATATTTGTGAGACGTTTTATTTAATTTTCCTCCCATCTGGTCGAAGAAATAGTTTTCATTTTTCCTTAGGGCACGCAAAAGCTGGTATACCACTACAAGGTATAATGCCGTGCTCGGTAACACCAGAAAACTCGTTCCCAGTAAACGTCCATGTCATGCTACTCGAGATCAGAGAGAGCCCTGGGAATGAATTTGAAAAGCCAGCTTAGTTTTGAATTTTAAATTGTGAAAATAAAATAAATTAACAATGTGTCTGTGGTTCTTCATACTTGTCTACGGTACCTACTAGCTTTCTGGTGAATAATTGTAATAAATATTTCTTTCTGACTTTGATCTGTGTAGATTGCCTTCTTCTAAACTGTGCAGCTGGCGGAATTTCATGCGTACACGCACAAGTGCTTTGTTTATGAGCCAAAATTTAAGTTAAAGCCATCAGGATTCAGTCGTGTTCTCGGAGCCTTTGTACCTACTGCTCCACGACTGGGAATTGAGAATAGGGTGGAGTGGGAAAACCATTAACAGAGTTTGTCATACGAAAGCGTAACGCGACACCGAATTATTTTCGCGGCAAATGACTCAAACTGTTCTATTAAAACCAGCCATCTTCCTTTAATTTACAAACTGTACAAATACATACCTGATTATAAAATGTTATGAGGTTAAGAAACATGCTAACAACCGTTTCTATCAGTCCCAAAATTACGCCTTTATAACTAAACTAACCTTCAGTGGATTTCTGTGTCACACTGACTATTTCAGTTTTCTGATTAACAAAACGATTAAGGGAAACGCATTTTCACAACCTAGTTGTGCAAGTATTTATTTCTTGTCTTACGATCGGTTCGACGAAAAAGCTCGGGGAAATATAAAGATTCATAGGTTTTGTGCACAGTGTTTGGATATATTTATATTTTGTAACAAGAAACGTTTGTTTTATGGAAAAAATCCGCCTAAAGAACCGTGCTTCCAGCTCAGTTCGGTTGCCAGGAAACATGACGAGCAGACGCCAGACACTCCGGAGTGTGCTCGGCAGGAAGCTTCTACCTCCACCCCGTCCAGTCTCCCTCTGCCGCCAGCACACAGTCTGCACTCCTTTCGTCATGAACTGAATACAAAGCAGGCTTGAAAAGAGAGTCCAGGCTTTTTTCTAGCTTTCTGCTGTGTCCAGCGCGCATAAAACAGGATTCTGTGGTTTTTCTTCAGTTTTAAAGTACATAGTTAATCCCGGTCTCTCTGTCATGTGACTTCAACACTTTATCGATATCCCGGATCATGTTGAAAGCACCCAGAATTCCAAGCAACTAAACGGAAAGAAAAAGCAAATGAAATGCAATTTTGAACATCAAATTCACTTGTTTGTTATATTACATAGCAAGAGACCTTTGTCTGACGAGTGACAAACTTTTTTAGCTCCAACAACAACACGCCATTTCCGCGTTGCCTTTTGCCGTTTCAAAACAAGTCTTCGCGCGCGTCTTTGTGCAAACCTTTACACGTGAACGTGTGAATGATTTGCACGAAAATAACTGGGCAGGATAAAGACATCTTGCTTGACATGGTTTCGCACAAAGACTCGTTTGGACAATCAGGGAAAGGTAACTCGTAAAGGCCGATGTACGCAGACGCAGTAAGATTTTGATAACTAGCGCCTTTTGTCAGAGAAATTTCCAACAAAGGCGCTAATTATCAGCATCTTACTGCGTCTGCGTACGCCGGCGTATGCTTATGCTTATGCGCTAGTGGAAATCAGCCTTAAATGGCCTCATCAAAATCAGCCTCGTTTTTATGCGCTCAAGGGAGTCTGGACACTATTTCTCGCCTCCTACTTCTCCCCATCCCAGGCTTTGCGCGGGCAGGAAACAAGAAAGAAGCCCCACGTACCTGAATAACAGCAAAACCGAAGGCGAGGCCACCAACGATGTGAAGATTGTTGTTAATCCAGTTTGTCAAGCTTTCAATACAACCTGTGGTGTATATCAAGGATGAGGCTTCTGTTTCCTGAGACACAAACAAGGCTTGGATTATTTAGTGTCTGGGATAGTTAAAACCCTACTATTCCCGAGCGCATCACTATCGCGTTAAAAGGTCAATGGAGCTAGGAATCTGGCTGCAATTTAAAATGGCTGATAAAAACCTTCAATTGAAATTCCAGCAAACTTGGTCGTGAAATCTCATTGATTATTTGCATCATATTCCGAGGAATATTAACCTCCTCCAGGCATTAAGTTGGTTGGGGAGCAACGTCAAAAAACGGCAGAGCGAAAAAAATGGAGAGAGAGGATTGCTACGGACGTTTTCTCGCCTTCTATGTTTTCGCGCGCCGTTTTTCGCGCTGGGCCCCAACAAACTGAACGCAAGGAAGAGGCTAGAGGGATATGAGAATGCTCATGTCATTTTACAACTTTCCAATTCCCATAACACTACAAGGAAGTAACACTTCAGTTTCTTTCCGAGGCACTCTGTTCTTCGTACTTTATTCTTCGTGTGATGGAAAATGTCACACACTTAAAAACCCACGAAACCGAGCGAAGAGTGCGAGATAGGAGAGGAACTGCTTACAACCGCAAAGGACTTCACAACGTCTAATTGCCGGCCAGCTTCTGAACCCAGCGCGCATTTCAACGCCTTGAGCGCTTTCCTTATTCAGCCATAAACAAAAAAACAAGTGATAGCTAGTATTAGTATAAATCTACTAGCGTTCTATCACGAGTGCCGCTCTGATTCGCTACGCTACTCACTATCTACTCTGTTTTAGTATAAATCTACTAGCGTTCTATCACGAATGCCGTTCTCTGATTGGCTACGCTATTCACTATCTATTCTGTGATAGATAGTGAGTAGCGTAATAGTGTGCACTTGTTAACAAAATGACGGCCGTTTCTTGGCGTTTTCGAAGTGCTGAGAAGAGGATTTAGATTAAGTTTTGAACGACTAGTAGATTTATACTAAAACAATTAGATCATTCGCTCTCGATTTCTATCGCGCGATAGTTGACTCGGGCTGCGCCCTCGTCAACTATCACGCGATAGAAATCTCGAGCTCATAATCTAATTGTTAAGTAGATAGTGAGTAGCGAGGTAGTGTGTGGGTGTGAACAGAATGACAGTCGCTTCTTCGCGTTTTCAAGGTGTCTGTGAAGAGGATTTAGATAAAGTTCTGAATGACCAGTACATTTTTCCTAAAACAATTAGATTATTCGCTCTCGATTTCTATGCGTGATAGTTGACTCGGCTGCGCCCTCGTCAACCAACTATCACGCAATAGAAATCACGAGCTTATAATCTAATTGTTAAATAGAAAGAAATATCGCCCATTGACAAACGAGTACCAGATGAGTGTAGTTCCTGCAGTCAAATGCAAGGACAATGAATTACATTTAGCGTTGCCAGGTAATACATGTTGACAGTGAAAGACGAAGCGACCTACCAGTTTCTCTTTCCTTACTGAAAATCCACAGTGCGTGTTAATGAGATCCTGTACAACAAAACCAAAACAAAATAACAAAATTAGTAAATATAGAATGAGGCTAACAGACTACCGGTAGTACCCATTCCCACTACCATTTGAGGAAAGGCACTGCAGTAAAAGTTAATTACCCAAGAACAATACGCCTGGCTTGCAGTCAAATCCAGACCAACCAAAGTGGACTGAGTCCGTTGTGGATGTGGTAAAAAATTTTACGAGAGAAATTGTTCTCTGGGAAAATTCCATTACTTACCTCTCGACAACAAGAAAAGGGCACACCACACGCTTGAACAGTGTTAGCAGAACAGTTAAAATGCTCATTCAGCTCCCAGTCGTGATATGAGAAGCCTCCACAACATTTCAAACCTTTCTGTATCCCGTCTATTGCATTCTGGAGATCAGGGTCATCTCGGTATCGTATGATCACATTGTGTGTTGCCTCTTTGACTTTATTTCGAGTCTGAGGATACAATATAAAAGATCAAAGGTGTTTTTTTACTTCAATTGAGACACGATTTACCTGACGCTTTTGACTACACCATCTCTTTTAACCCTATTAACCATTGATAATGACTCCATAAAGTTCTAGGTGCGGATCCATACCGGTTTCCACCACTTTATGGAAATCGGCCACACTTTTTAGAATAACTCAGAAACCCAGGACAGGGGTATTTAGGGAGTTAAAATCTAAAACATTTCCTCAGGGAGAATGGCCCCAGATCCCTCTAGAAGCTCGCACTGGGCATGACACTTGTTGTTTTGGAAATCGATCACAATTTAACTTAGATCTGCACCTGGTCCTCCTATTCCAAAAAGCACCCCATTTTCAGTACGTGACCCTATTCAAATGAGTGTCCTGTACCAATAAGCACACAAGTTACGTTTCCAAAAAGTACACCTACTCTGTTTTACCCACAGCAACATCCAGGTTGATGAAGCTCAGATGACAGAGGTTCATCTTCTTCTAAACTGTTCACATTACTCCCACATAATATTGTCTTGTACTACATGTATATTATCAATCATAAAAATTACAATTTCCTCAATTGTGACTGGTTTAAAAAAGTCCTGTATTTTCCACTAATTCACTCACCTAGTTGTTATCGCACAGTTTGTTATTCATGAGTTTGTTATCGGACAGCTCAAAAAGCCACAATCACATTCACAGTTTTAATTTAAATCTACCAATCACAACCTTGTTTTCAATGACCATAGAAACAGTGTGCAGACTCTTGACTCCGACATTAAACAATTTACGCGTCCTTTGTCAGTCTTTTAATGCAAATTTTACCTTCTTTCATAACTTGGCTATATATTCTTTATATATTCTTCTCGGAAATTGTAATTTTTATGAAACAAATTGGACTCCCGCCACACGGTCATCCAATTTTGTTATCACTCGTAAGATTACAGACCGAATTAGACTCCACTCAGTCCTATTACCATTACTTATTGTGTGTCTCTACGGCCTTATGTGCTACATAGCACAAAGTTTGAAAGAGGACTGAGTGAGCTGAGTGTGTGTCTCTGCTGCTATTATCTATAATTATTATCAAAAAAAGTAGTGTCCCGTTCCCTGGTACAATAAGTGCGTTATCTCCAATACACATCCTCTTTTGAGCTCCTATGGTAAAATAGGTGCAGGCACTAGATCAATTTACTATGCCTGCAATGCATACAAAAATATTTAAAGCTCAGTGGTTTCATTGACTCTCACTAGTTTTAAGTCCGGCTGTAGGGGTTTCCATTGTGATAATGATGAAGTTAATTAATCACATGGAATTCATGGAAAGCAGGCACTTTGTTATTGTTTTTTTCATATTTTTGTTGTTATTAGATTTAATTTAGTAGTAGATCAGTATCTTAATAATGTAATTAATGCAATTTTAGTATTGACTTTAAGTCCTGATGTTTTACCAGTGTATAAATAAAGTTAAATATAAATAAATATATAAATAAATAAATTGATGGCTGCCTGGGCACTGGGCAAATTGACTGGCTGTGAGGCCAATTTTTCCCGGCTGGTTTGACCACCTAGCAGAAAGGTTTTCTTACAAAGAAGTTTAGTTCTAATAGTTTTGCCTACCTGGAGGGGGTCATGAGGGGGCTCAAACACTCAGTGCATCACCACAAGAAAAGTCAACGAAACACCATCACCGCAACATGTATTTTTAGCCCCTTGATACGAACATCTTCACTCCACATAATACTTAATATTCGCAAATTTCCCGCAAAATCTGCCTTTTTCACTACGAATTTGTCTCTGAAAATTTGACTTTTTTTCAGCAACCTACCAGAAACCAGAAGCCCTGGATGATACATCAATGTAGGTACAGTATACGGTTTTCAAAGACTAAGAACTTTCCTGGCCTTACCTTATCAACAAAAAAGAATGCAATAAATCCTGTGATCAGTTCCAAAATAAAGATGAGGGTCAAAGATCCCATAAACTAGAAACAAATTAAACAAGAAACATAATTATTTTAAAAAATTACAAACAAATATTTTAAAGACCCAGTTTTGGTCAGAATGCATTGCACCCGGCATTGCACATTGCGAGCATTGGAAAACAATAGGACCCTTGCTACATGTAACAGACACATGAAAATAAAATGATCAATACTGAGCTTTTAAAAAAATCCCACAAATCATTTTATATCAAGAGACATAATTTACCAGTACATAGCATGGGAGAAAAATTTATGTGTAATTTAAGTATTCAATATTTCTATAATTGAAGTTCAACTGTAGAACAAATGGTATGTAATTTCACTCACTATCTCAAGTAGGATTTTGTTTTCCCTGAGAGCTCCAACGCAGCCACAAAATGTAACCAAAAACATCAAACAGCCAACAGCAATAAGGAGAATGGAAGGGTCAAAAGCTAAACTGTCAAGGTCGCTATACTCATTCTTTTCGTCATGTGCCCACGCTCCGACTCCAATGAGTATTATGCTGATGACCTGCATGTCAGTGGTATAATGGGTGACATATTATTGGAAAAATTCATCAACTTAGGGGCTAGAGATTTTTTACAATACCCAGCAACATATTTTCAGCAAAGCCCCAGTAACTCTAACTTGAATAACTCAAACCCCCCACTAACTCGAACTAAGTCCCATTTCCCTTGGATTTGACCCCACTTTTCAGTCATTTTAACTCGGTTAACTCGAAGTCAAATTCCCCGCTAACTCCAACTAAACTTCATTTCCCTTGATCAAAATTTACCTTCCTAACTCGAATTCTGGTTCATGTAACTCACCATGGATGTCATCCCATTAGCATTTCTTGCTGTGTAATCGGTAAAAACACTCAAAACCATTGACTACAGCAATTGATTTTAATTAGTGAAAACCAACCATTCATACATTTGACAGTCATTTCTCGATCTTATGGGTCAATAAAAAATTACCATCTCCTGGTGTGGTGGAAAAGAACAGAGAATCAACCTCCAAAACCCGCTTTCAGCATCCACTGTGACAATAATAAGAAGATACTTCTTTTACCTCCAAACAATCCTTTTGAAGGCATCGTTTTTGATCCACTATTATAATAGTATACATGTATAAAGAATGTTGTTGTCTATTTATGTCTCTTGCACTCAATGCCAATTGTAAACCCTACCCCTCCAACATAGTGTCAAATGCCCCACCACAATATTAGTCAATGATGTCAAATTCCACCACCCTACCCCTAGACAGACAGACAAACATGTTTATTTATTTGGAGTCTTATACAATAAATGGTATAAATTCGACCACAATTTCCAAATAACTAAAAATTACAACCACCCCGTATGCCCGGGGAATGTTGATGTCTCTAACCAATACATTATTGAATGACAATAGTTTCATAGTCTTGATGTCCTTCATAAACAAGTAGATATTTTTCTGAGAACTACAGTTACAACGCATGCTCGTTTTGGGAGTCACCTTGAATTGCACAAAGAATTTTCGGGCTTCCCCTTACGTTTGCAGATTGATTCTGTATTATACCTATTTGACAACAGCTGTATTAAACACGCTGTAACATATTTGCTACAAGCTACAAGATCTCAGATACGTACCCATAATATGGTATTAGTAGCAAAAAGGAAATACTTCACAGCACAATGAAAGCTCAACTTCTCCCTCAGTGAATTGTCATCCATGAAAACTTGTGTCGCCTCAGTTGGGATCTGAAACTCTCAGAGCAAAACAATTAAAACTTTGACAACTTTCGATGGATTCTTCGATCACTCAGGAACCAGGCCTCCCCGGAACGTAAATATATGCAGCACGGTCACGGGTGATTTCCATGTCAAATTAAAAGATGGCGGCAGCAGTGCCGTTCAACGTTGTTTTCGGAATCAACGAAACTCCCTTAACTCACGCTCTAGAAACAAGACGTTTTGATGAGGCATTAGAATATATCAACAGTCGTTATGGGATGTGCTTGGATGAGGGATTTTACCAAAGGATTCCCCTGTATATCGTTCTTTCTGGGGAAAATTCTGCAGTTGACGGGAAAGCGATGCCCATTCACTTGAAAATCGCACGACGATTGATAGAGAGAGGTACGATTTCTAAGTTAGAGAGCCATAAATCCGCAACCGTGTACATGTTTGATTTGTAAATTCATGATTACACCTCTGGGGTGTTGAAATCAACACCATAGACTAAGACATCAACAATTTCATGAAAGTCTTCATAATGTTGCAGGTCAAAATGAAATCCAGGTTAAAATGATTTTAACCTAGTTTGATTCTCAATTTCCTTTGTCCTCTAACCCGAATTTTTCATGATCCATGAATAATCAGGGTACAAGCTGAACAAAGGAATTTCATTTTAACCTGGATTTCATTTTGACCTGCAACATATACAGTTGTACATGTAGATCTTCGTCACCAAGTCCATGTAATTCGAAATGGGCCTTCTACATTTTAAAAATTTAAATTATAATTATTTTATGTTTTGTTTTTATCTTTAGTTAATGAACTTGAACGTTCCAGTAATCAGAACTTGACATTCATATTTTGTTTGTTTTTTTAAAGGTGCAGATCCAAATTTAAGAATTCCAGAGGTGAGTATGATTTCTGTTGGAAAGATTCAATCCTGAATGAAATTGTTGTGAGACAAGTCTTGCTGATTCTCAGAGTGCAATTATTTTTGTGGTTGCCATAGCAACAAGAAATATGTACAGTAAAACTAAATAAGGTTATTGTATATCAGCAAGTATTACATGTATTTACACAGTCACTGGTGAGTAAATAATTACAGTATTGTTAAACACATCTAATTAGAGCAGTGCATCATTGTCTTGATTGGTTATTGGAGAACCAATATCTCTTCAATATAGCATAGCGACATGATGAAAAGATCTCATTCTCTTTATTGGTTTTCATAAACTTGATAAATGTCAATGAAAACCCAGAGAAATGCAATTACGTGTAGCATGTTTTTGTTTTGTTTTTATCTCTCCTCAGACTTGTGGTGCTGAGTACATTGGACCAGGGACATCACCGCTGCAATGTGTCATCAACTTCTACAACCTGGTTACAAGCAAAGATAGCATACTCACACGTGACACAGTCTCCACTCATGAGGCATTGTCCCTTAATGGAAATTGTATAAAAGACACTTCAGACTTGATTGAAGAATTGATAAATGTGGTGTGGTTACTATTGGGTCATGGTGCAGAAGTTAATATTAGGGACACTGAATCAAAGACACCTTTGCACACCACATTGTTGAGGTCACATGACTTGCGTATGGCACAAACCTTGTGCGACAATGGGGCTGATCACATGGCAACTGATTGCCATGGAAACACACCTCTTATGTCTCTTTGTAGTCCACTGCCTTGGCGTGATGGCATAGAGCAAGGACCATGTCTGGATAGCGACATAAGTGAAGCTGTGCGCTTTTTGTTATCTTTTGAAAATGTAAAGGTATGTTTGGTCTTTGATTCTCATTGACTTTGAACATAGCAACTAAATACAAAGTATTGAATTGTGTTACCTTCTAGGGGTCATGCAGTCATCGTTGCATTGCTTAACAAATTTTAAAGAAGAAAAGACTTGAAAGGACATTTTATGGTAAACTCAGAAACAATGGAGCAATAACATTTGGGCACTCTTTTTAAAAATGCCAACTTGAATATTCCATTAAATTCAGCAGTTAAATAATAAATTCACTTGAAAAATACATGTAATTTATTTTAAAGTGGTGAATAAAACAACAGAAAATGAAACATTCCTATGTTAGCAATGAATGAATGAACTTTATTTAAGTGTCAGACTGTTTTATTTAAGTGTCAGACTGTGGCAATGTTAATATTAATCATTGAGCTCATCATATGGCTATGGCAAAGGCCATTGTCAAACTAAAAAGCTTTGTGCATTTAAGATTTATTTGTAACATTTAGCACACAGCAACAAATCACTAAAAATGAGAGGGCTAATCATGGTACAGTATTACAATGTTAACAACCACATACATGTAACAAGGTTTGTGTTTTTGTTCAAGATTGATCACTGTGGAATTCACAGTAGAACAGCTCTGTTCTATGCCATGCAGTCAGCTAACTTTAAAGTTGCAAAGATTCTTCTTGACCATGGAGCTGATCCCAGTTTGCGTGGCTTGGGCCCTGATGGAAGGTGAATCTCTTAGTTTTGCCTCGTTATTCACCACCCCTAAGACAAATAATTGTTTTAATATAATTTCAGAGCTGAACAACGATGAAACTAAAACACAAAAACAGGACGTACATGTAATTGTTTGTTTGCATTGCAGCCATATAAGTTTACTCATCGAGTTCAGCAGTAAGACAAACAAGCAAAACACTATGAAAATAAATTCATCCGGTACCTCAGAATGAGTAGCTTTAGTTTGGAGAAAAACAGATTTTGGTCATCAATCTGATCTGCTGACGATCAACGTAACCACTGCATTTACGATTCTTTGCTGCCTTGAACACTAGTTCTTGAAAGGATTTTTGATCCAACGGCAACAGCAGTCATTTTGAAAATTCTCCATCCTTTCAAATAACTGGGACATAGAGTGATTGTCTTCCGAATAAGGTGAAAAATTCATTCACCAATTGACCACCATGTTTACTTGCTAAGATGGCAGAGGTGCCAAGCTTAGAAGCCAGGCCTCGAAAATGTCATATAAGGGATTGCTGAACCAGTCAGATTGCTGGAAACTCTTTGTTCTACTCTGAAATTATACTAATATTAATTATTAATTTTAGACACTTAAATAAAGTTTATTGATTAATTGATTGATTGATTGATTGATTGATTAATAAATTAATAGCAGCTTGTGAATGCACCTTAGTTTATAGTTTCTATTTATAGTCTACCTTGAGAGAAAACTGACTGTGTGTGGTGTTTTACCCTCCTGCATGTAGAGACAATCTTTACTCATAACTATAAAATACTTATCTGTCCAACTGTTGGCAGAAGTACATTTTTTGTAACATGACAAGATATGCTGGGTGATGGGGTGAGCAGTGGGTGCTGGAGCATTACTTTTAGCTGCCTTATGCTGAAGAAACCAATGAAAGTTGGTCAGCTCTTGGACTTAGGTCTCTATTCTCAGAGAAAGCTTTGTGGTTTATAGAATAATTATTGTAGACTGAAATAATTTTATTCCCTTTATTTTTTTTTTAAATAATAATTTTATTTCTCCATTCCTTTAAATCTCAGATACATTTCTCCTTTGCTAGCCGCAATTATTCCGTGGTCCTCCATTGGACGAAAGGATACATCTGCAGTTTGCCTAGAGCTTGCCCCTCTGGTAGATAAAGGCTATTTCTCTACTGAGGAAATTCTGTTGGAATTCCTAGAGTACACCTCTTGGGGAAACCCAAGTGATGTGTCTTTACTAAACCTGAAACAATTTGGAATTAGCCTGATTCCTATGTTGTTTGGACAAAGCATGTGTAAGTTACGGCAACTAGCATCAAGGATGTTTATTGATGGTATATACGCAGGCGAGACATTTGGACTGTTGAGTTCAAGTGAAGTGGCGTGTTTAGTAAGGAGACACAGTCTCCCAACTGAACTCATCACAGATTTTCAGATTGTCTTGCTGAGGCACAAGGTGTTGAATGCCTTGGCAGAAACAGACTGGGACTTGTGGGATGTTGAGGAGTTTATGCTGGATGAAAGCAGTGAATATGACGAATCAGACGATGAGTATTGGTAACTTTCCTTGAAATATTCACGTCATGAAAGTGACTCACGGCCCTTCAATATCTCATCAGTCTCCAACATACCCAGTTAGTATTGGCAAATGATAACATCCAAGACTGAGACCCTTGTTTGAAACTTTAGGACCAAGACCTTTTAAAAACAATTTTGGAAAATCTGGGTCCCAGAAATTATTGATCAACAATTCCAAGTCCTCTTGGTTAGATAGAAACTGAATATAATTTTCTTTATCAAGTGGGTATTAATTATTTTGACTTGAATCAACAGCAGTCAGAGGTACATGTAGCTGAAAGCTGTTTGCATGAAGCAAAAATAAATTGACGTCAGTTTTTCATGCGTCTGTCCTGTTTATTGATCATGAATTTCATCATAATATTGTCAAAGTACATGTAGCTGTGGATCCACGAAGCATACCCGAGTGGATCCGTAAGCTACTTTGACAATGTTATGACAAAATTAATTGTCAAATTCATTATTTTATCTCTGAATAGAGAGGCATTGGTCGGCAAGATGTGGTGCACAATTTTAAATTGAAAAATGGGGAGTCTTATATCTTTGGTCACTTTGAAGGGAGTACTATAAATAGTGCTAATTGCTTGCCTGTCTAGGTTTCGCCTGCAACATTCTTCTCTCAGCTGTAGGAAGTTCAATTATTCGCCAAGCTTATTCAAAGTCACTGCAAAATACCGTATTTAAATGCCCCTTTAAATCATGCAATGCATACAGAAGGCACAATGCGTGTGGTGGACTATGCAGCTGTGCCCTTTGTACGTATTGCTGGCCTATGTTACTAGATATACCATTGCACATTTCCATAGAATTATGAATTCAGAAACATCAACTAGTACAATGTAAGCCTTCCATTTGATTATTTAGATCACCAATTATAACGAGGGTGATCATAATAATTTCAGTCAAAAACTAATTACATTAACAATTTTTGTGGCCTGTGACAGCCTGCTGTTTCAGGCAAGATAAATAGCTTTACTTTGAGTAAAATTCCTCATTTAATTATTTTTGTTTGGCTCTCAGCCACTTGGCAAGCAGCACAAGATAAAGAAAATGACACCACCTCAATACCTCCACACATTAGAGGTGTTTGGTAATAAAAGTAATTTGCAAGTAATTTGTAAGCAAGTAGCCCTATTCAATCAAATGCTCCTATAGTTATTATTTATCTTAAAAATGCTCCCTATTTTGAGAAGTTTAGTTTATGATATCCTGTTATTTTCATATGCTTAATTAAGTTTCGTTTTGAATTGAGAACAGTTTTTTTCCTTTTTGTTCTTTTTTTGTGACCTAAGTGTTGACCTAAGTGTTAAATCCAGTGGCCCACTTTTAGTCCTTTTATCCAGGCTTACAGTTTGTAGTTTGTGCACTTTTGGATTATCAAGGTTACACAAAGTGTTTCCCATTCCCGAAGAGATGCCCAGTCTCCAATAAGCGCCCTTACCTTCTTTGAGCTACCTAAATCAAATTAGGTTGCCTGGCACTAGTTGTGATTTTTACGGTAAATCTGAGCCGCTATTTTCCCGGCGTAGTCAATCAAACTAAACCGAACTAGAAACCAATCGAACCCAATCGTTCGATGGGAGTTCGATTGGTTCGGCAATCGAACATAATCGAACTTGAACTTTTTTTTCGGTAATCGAACTTAATCGAAGTCGGACTTCAATTATTTTTTCGATTACCGAATTGAACCCAATCGAACTAAATCGACGCGATTGGTTCGATTTTGTTCGGTAGAAAAACAAAGTGGTATACAAAATTGATAAGCATTAACTCTTAGTAGAATTGGAAGGAATTCACTCTTTAACTGAGTTTTAACTAGAGGAGCAAGTGTTAGAGATATTAACACATTTCAATGAACAAAAATCTTTATTGTTTAGCTGATTCCAAATTGATTCATTCACAAGAAAAATATAACATAAACGGCTCAGTACAGCATGTAAACTGTCTTTATATCGCTTTTTATTAAAAACTGGATCATTGGATAATGCAATTCGAGAGTTTTCATTGGCTTAGCCATCATGGTATATGAGCCATTATACCATGATCTACAAAAATGGGGAGCGTATGCGTGATTTTTTGGGCCTTTTTGTTTTTATTGTAGTCTAGTTTTCTATATTTTGGGGGCGTTTTTAATAAAACAATTATTCCACTCGCGCTTGTTGGATATGAGATGATCATAGCCAACTCGGCGCTATGCGCCTCGTTGGCTATCTATCATCTCATATCCAACGCGCGCTCATGGAATAATTGTTAAATAACACCGAACGGGGATATTTTTAAAAGATTTATGCCGTCGTCGCTAAAGCTTCGCTTAGATAACTAGAAAACGACCACTGCATCTGAATCTGGACGCACCCAACAGTGTACAGTGTGTACAAAATAGTTATACTAGCGCTAAAAGAAAAGTGTCCTCATTACCTCAAAGTAGATTCTATTAAATGTTCGATTGAGTTCGATTATGTTCGATTGTTGAACTGTTCGATTACCGAACCCAAACGAGCGATTGGGTTCGATTGAGTTCGATTACCGAACGGTCAATTGACTACGTCGGGTATATTGACTATCACAGTTTATTACTAACAAACTCTCCACTCCAACATAACACTGTTGGACAAAACAGCATTGCATAAAACAAAAAAAAAATACCCCACAATGTCTGCCTTTAACCCTAAACAGCTGTCAAATTATTTTGCTATCCTAGTCTTTTTGCGTTTTTAAAGAAGCGGAACGTGACAAGACAATCTTTGGGTTTGTCCGGTAATCTTTGCGTGACTATCCAAGAGATTTCCCGGGCTCTTCACGTAATCGTTGCGTGACCAGCCAAGAGATTGCCTGAGCTTGTCTACAAAGCCAGTTGCTGGGAGTGTGATGCTTTTTACATCGGCAAAACTAAAAGAAGATTGCATGACAGAAAGACTGAGCACTTCAAAGCTCTCACTCAAATTGCTGAGCATTCGATTTCCACTGGTCACAACATCAAATGGGACCATTTTGAGATCTTAGCAAGTGGTCAATGTGATTTACAGTTTAAAA
This sequence comes from Micromussa lordhowensis, assembly GCA_964020085.1. Taxonomy (NCBI): domain Eukaryota; kingdom Metazoa; phylum Cnidaria; class Anthozoa; order Scleractinia; family Lobophylliidae; genus Micromussa; species Micromussa lordhowensis. The sequence goes on along the minus strand of OZ026598.1, from coordinate 35,074,252 downwards.
TCAAGGAAACATTGTTAACATATACGGGACTTGAAACCCGCCCTAAATGAAAACGTCGATAGTGAAAATCTCCTTCTTTATTAATTCACACCGGATGTAGTTTCTTTTTTCCATTGTTGTCTAGCTAGTTACCAATACCTCGCTTTAGTTTTTGTCTTTTTAAATCTCGTCATATTTTGTAACCGTCACTTCTGAAGATGTATGTTGTAGCATACGAAACGTCAAGTTAAATATACCATGCGAAACCTTACTGTTATGTTTGTAACCGCTGTTTGTTTTCTCTTTTTGTCTTCTCTTTTTGTCAGGTAATCTTTCCGTGACCAACCAAAAGATTGCCTGCCTTCTTGGTAGCTCTTAATCTTCATACATGACCTTCACTCCACCAGGGAGATTATCTGAATCCAACCATTGCCAGCCGTAGTATTCTAACATAGGCAATTTGCAAGGAATACTTGGAAAGTAAGCATACTTGTAATCGTCCCCTTTTTTTTGCCACTGGAGCCAAATCTTGTCCAGGAAGGAGTGATGAGGGAGCACCTCAGGAGAGTTAGAAGCTGTTGTTGTGAGCATTGTTCCACCCACAACATTGTGAATATCATTATGATAAATCTCACGGACTATACTTTCAAACTCGTGAAACATTTCCAGTGGCAACTCTAGCGTTCTGAGGAGATGCTCTGGATTCCCGGTTAGACTGGTGTAGTTAAAATGTCTTCTCAGACATCCACCTCCAGTGATATTGAGCAGACGCCATTTATCCTTTTTAAACGGCCCGTCCTCGACACAGTATTGATACTCTGAAGGGTTTCCATCCCCACCTAGCCCATGGTCACCAGGACTCCAGAAGTCCTCGTCACCAGACCCACTCCACCATCGGTCTGCAACTCGGCTCCAGTTCCAATACGGAAGAGTGATACGACAGTCTATCCTGCGCAGGAGATCCTCAAACTGAACCAAGAACCATCTGTGCCATGGAAAAAAGATGTAGGGTGATGAATGGAGCAGCTCGTTTGGGGTGGCGATATGTAAAGCGACCAATGTGTAATAGTCTCTCTTGAAAGCCGGATGCGTCGATGCCATCTTGTACGCTTTGAGAAAACGCCGTCTTTGGTTGATGCCCATTTTGATGAAGTCTTTTCGCACGCGGTAGCAGTTTATAAGCTTGCCATTCCGACATTCACAGCGTTCGTTGCACTTGTTCAGGGCGAAGCTTCCTTCCAGGCAGTTTGCTGGAGTTTCCTTTCCCAGAAATTCCTTGATCTGTCCTTGTTCGCCTGCTTCTGAAATGTTCCAGCTCAATAGTAGGACGACAACAAGCCAAATATGAGCCACCAACATGTTATCCGTGTTCACTGCTGACAAAAAAAACTAAGATTTACTGAGCAATAGACGCCAACTGGCTTTTCATTTTCAACGGCCCTATTCTCCCAGAGGAGATATAGGAAACAAAAAGCTTATCATTATCAACTAGCTTATCATTATTCTTTCACACATCAACCACTTGTAGTAATTCAAATTTTTGTTTTGATACTTCTCACTACCTCGGGTTTTGATTTATGAAATTTAAAAGGGCCCCTCGAGGGAGTTATACAGGCGTTTTTAGGGGATAAAGATGGAAAAAAGGAAAGAAAAAAGGGAGTCATTGACTGACTCACGGACGGACTCATTGCCTGACTCACTGACTCACTGACTCACTGACTCACTGACTCACTGACTCACTGACTCACTGACTCACTGACTCACTGACTCACTGACTCACTGACTCACTGACTCACTGACTCACTGACTCACTGGCTCACTGGCTCACTGACTCACTGGCTCACTGGCTCACTGACTCACTGACTCACTGACTCACTGACTCACTGACTCACTGACTCACTGACTCACTGACTCACTGACTCACTGACTCACTGACTCACTGACTCACTGACTCACTGACTCACTGACTCACTGACTCACTGACTCACTGACTCACTGACTCACTGACTCACTGACTCACTGACTCACTGACTCACTGATTCACTGGCTCACTGGCTCACTGGCTCACTGGCTCACTGACTCACTGACTCACTGACTCACTGACTCACTCACTCAATGACTCAATGACTCACTGACTCACTGACCCACTGACTCACTGACTCACTGACTCACTGACCGATCGATCGACCGATTTACTGTTGTTTCAGTACATTCATTTCAGCAATTCCACCAGCAACTTCACATTAAATGGACTTCAAGAATTCAGAAGATAACCGACACAGTGAAATTATACATTGTTACATTGTTATGTTTCAGTTTCTCTGGAAGCAACTGTTTGGCCAATGAAGAATACAATTTAGCTGGCTGCAAAAAAAAAAATGGTCTACTTTGGGGTAGGCTAAATAACAGAAGTTACACAGTTAAGGATGACGAATTCTGAAAAATTAATGAATCGGTGCAAAAAACGTGTTATTGAGTGTAGGTTTTCAGTATTTTTCAAGTGTATCATATTTGGGTCTGTATCTTAAAAACGAAATTTAATTATCTGTTACCAGGAGCCCATCATGGGCTCCTGTTGTTACCTGATCACGAAGATGTCTCGTCAGGTGTTGAAATATTTGGTATCACTTTTCTTGACTTTCAGTTACTTGGCCGATTCTGAGACTTTCGTCTTTTTCATTTACAGTGCTTCTTACCAACAAAGCCATATGTTAATTTCATATTTCTAGAGCTTTTGAAATTTTTACAGCCTACGGAACCGGAAGTGCAAACGGAAACGGAATTGATCCACAAAAGATCATGCAGTTTCCATAAGTATTGTGATGAGAGTAGTATTATAAATAAGAATGTAGCCACCAATTGAATTGTGTTCTGCGAGAATGAATGAATGTTTTCGCTGAAGGAAATGTTGGCTGGTCGCCCACTAAATAAATATCACTGTCGTGAACATTCAGCGTGGCTTCGCAAATATGTGATGAACAAAAAAGTCGCCTTTCGGAGGCCCTTCGAATTTATTTTTTAAAATTTCTGAACTTCCCTTGTCATGTTAAGTTTCATTTTCGTGTGGGTTCTGTGCGGATCAACTGAAATATTAAATATTAG
>OZ026598.1:35061171-35066171 GCA_964020085.1 Micromussa lordhowensis | reverse complement strand
GGGGACGCGTCCATTGCGATCTGTGAAAAAGCTGAAGTTTTAGATCGTGTTGTTCGTGGCGCAATACATTCTGGTAGAAGGCGCAATGCATTCTGGTAAAAAGGCGCAATGCATTCTGGTAGAACGCGCAATGCATTCTGGTAAAAAAGGGGCAATGCATTCTAGTAAAAAAAGATGAATTCGAGAATCGTACTCCCTTTTATATATTCTTCTTAAATCCTGTTTATGTTGCTGCTCGCTCGCTACGCTCGCTCCGCAGCAATTAATCAATCAAAACTAATCTTGTTTCAGCCGTATTATTTCGGTGTTTATTGGTTTTAAGATGTCAAGTAATATTTTTAACCAAATAATTTGTGACTACAAAATTGCGACCAAAACTATTGTTCTTTGCTTGGAAAAGATCTTGCCAAGCATAATACATCCTTGTCAGTCCGGCTACGTAAAGTGTAGATTCATTGGAGAGAGTATCAGACTAAAAGCAGACGCAATGGACTTATATACCAGGTATAGCTGTTTTCCTAGATTTTGAAAAAAAAGCTTTTGATTCAATTGAATGGAGCTTTATCCAAAATTAGATGACTTGAATCTTTCAAGTCTTGACCAAATCTCCGGCAATGGATCAGCGTGTTCTGTAAAGACATTACTAGTTGCGTAATTGACAATAGCGTTGCCTCGAAACAATTTTACTTAGAACGCGGTGTCCGTCAAGGTTGTACCCTTTCAGGCATACGTTTTGTTTTTGCTATAGAGCTTCTCGCCCAAAGTATAAGACGGTCAAAAGACATCAAGGGCATACATATCCAGGAAAATGAAGAGGTCAAGCTCGCGCAATGTGCTGGCGACACAACTGCCCTTCTAGCCCGATGTCCAGTCAAGTCAGTTTCTAATTTATTTGACTTACTTTCACTGTTTGAAAAGTGCTCTGGCCTAAAAATAAATCAAGGAAATCAGAAATGCTATGGCGTAGCTCCATGAGCCATAGGAAAGACGCAACTTGCATATACGCGCTCGGGGTGCATTTTACTTACGATATTGAATTGTCTCATAAGAAAAATTTCTTTGAAAAATTAGGTTCCCTAAAGAAAGCCTTAAGTGTTTGATCCCGAAGAGACTTATCTATTTACGGTAGAATAAATATTGTTAAAACACTAGGCCTCTCCAAACTTGTATTCATCTCCAGTGTTATGGAGACCCCAAAAAACTTTGCAACAGGAGTCAATAAAACAGTGTTCGATTTTATCTGGAAGCAAAAACCCACCAAAATAAAAATGACAACCCTCAAGAAGAAATCAGATGGCGGTCTTGGCGTGAAAGATTTTGTTCTTTTCGATAACGCTTTGAAACTCACTTGGGTAAAATGGCTGTGCTCCGACTCAGATGCACGTGTGACTACAACCTTCTTGATCATAATCTTAATGGCCATCTTCCAGAATCTTACAAACGAATTATTCATCGTTGGCAAGAAAATCGTGTCTACGACACCTCACAGCAAGACCGAAATACTGTCTCAGACAATCTGGAGCAACAAATTCATTACGATTGACAAAAAACATGGTATATCTTCCTCATTGGAACCGAGCAGGTATAAAGTAAATTTCAGACCTTTTTTCAGCATGAAAATTACTTCCTGCCTTTCCTTTCCTTGCACAATAAATACACGCTAAATTGCAACTTTGTACAATATCATGGTTTTATATCCGCGATTCCTCAAAGTTGGAAGAAGTTCCTTCACGTTAATTCTGGCGACTCTACTTCACCCTGGCCGCCAATCGGTAATCTAACGTGTAAGATGTCATACGACAAACTGTTAACCTTAGAAAATCTTCCTTCTCCAACTTCAGAAAAAGAACTCTTATCATATGGCATCTCAAAAGAGAATCTAGATCAAATTTATCTTCTGCCGTTCATAGCCACAAAATAAGTTAAAGCACATAATTATACACAACATTTTAGCTACGAACAGAATATTATACAAAATGAAAAGGGTTAATTTGCGTCCCCATCCTGCCCTTTCTCCGCCTCTGATAGTCAAAAGATACGTCATTCGTAATTAGCTGCCCGCAAGCGTCTTCCTTTTGGTATAAGTTCTAGTTTACTTCTCTCCGAGCCAGATGTATTTTTTGGAATTACTTGTCACTCTACTCACCGTTTGACACCACCTCATAATGCCTGGCAAATACGTTCTTTATATCAACGCGTTAAATAATACTACGTTCGTTTTCAGCGACTTCATCTCATTAGTGCACGTTAAAATCGAGAAAAATATATTGCTGCCACGTTGAATGGTGAAAGGGAATTTCGGCAGAAGTGGAAATTCTTTCTCACCATTTATAGCGTTTCTCTTAGTAATTTGCTGCGAGTTTTTTTTTCTTTTTTTTTTCCCTGTTAGTAAGTAATTACAGTGAATTGTAATTACTTAAGTAATGTAATGTGTAAGTTATAATAAGTAATTATTGCGTATTGTAAGTAAGTAACGTAATGCAAAGTATTGTAAATAGGTCTCTTTTCATGTATTGTAAGTGATGTTTGTAAGACAGTAAAAGCATTAAAAAGAAAAAAATAATAAAATAAAAGTAAACAAAGTTTTTAACTTTTAGTTATAGCTATAACCGTCACTTCTGAAAACGTGAAGTCAATACAGCTATGTTTTTAGACCAAAAAAAATCAAATAATTTCTTTGACACGCTAAACAGTACCATAACATCAACATATAATTATATAAACAATACTATTTAGAAAATAACCCAAAGCAAATACGCACGCTGATGGGTTTAAAACCGTGTTTCTATTTAACAATTAGATTATGAGCTCGAGATTTCTATCGTGTGATAGTTGACGAGGGTGCGAGGGCGCAGCCCGAGTCAACTATCGCACGATAGAAATTGAGAGCGAATAATCTAATTGTTTTAGTATAAATCTACTAGTCGTTCAAAACTTAATCTAAATCCTCTTCTCAACGCTTCGAAAACGCCAAGAAACGGCCGTCATTTTGTTAACAAGTGCACACTGTTACGCTACTCACTATCTATCACAGAATAGATAGTGAGTAGCGTAGCCAATCAGAGAACGACATTCGTGATAGAACGCTAGTAGATTTATACTAAAACTCGATAGAAACACAGAACTAGCACGAGCTGTTGACGTAATGATGGCGCGAACAAAGAGAATCTACATTTTGATGATCGAAGTAAACAAGTTGTTTTTCTTTTTCTTCGCCGCGGTATTTTCTAAAAGAAATAGAAAACATGTTCTCCGTGTTCCTATCGAGTTATAGAAACACTCGTGAAAGTTTGGAAGAACTCGAAAAAGCTGTGGAGCATTTCTCGTTCTCCCAAACTTTCACTCGTGTTTCTGTAACTCGATAGAAACACGGTACATGCTTTCTATGTGTTATATGTTGATGGGAAACCTTGTGATAAAATTAAAATCACAAAGTCAATAAAAACGCTCAAATTTTTTGAGCAATATTGGAATAAAATAGAGGTATTAATAGCTCATAAACTAGCGAAGATTATTGAACGATAAACATCTCTTGTTGTATTTATCTTCAAATTTATCGTATAACGGGCACATGTCTATATTAGTATATCTTCTACAACTTTTATATAATCCTAGCCTGCAGTGCAGACGTATTTTGGACGCGTGAGTGCACATTTTCGTATTAGACCGCGATCTTGGATTTGGTAACTGTGGAGGCGAGGAAATATTTCCCGAGGGAGTAGGCGTTAAGTTGATAATATGGGCCGGTGGGAGGGGGAGGTGTGCTTTTATTGACAAAATTCATTGTCAATAACAGGACAGATGCATGAAAACCTGACGTCAATTTGTTTTTTACAATACAACAACTTATCAAATCGTCCGTTCTTGCTCGTTGACGCATCGTATAAATTACAAATTCATGTGTCCGTCCGCTTATTGACAATGAAAATTAGCCAATGAGCATGCGAGAATTTTTGCAGTTATCTTAAAATAACATTTTGACCTTTTTCACTGTCACAGGAGGTTCTGTTTGAGACCCCTGGCCCAATAGACAAATCCAAAACCTTCAAGACTCATCACAAAGTCTTCTGAGATTGCAGGATCAGTTCAAGTATCTGAGCCACAGGAGTTTCTTGCTACCATTTGCCACCCCTTCATTGCTTTCTTAGAATGTACCAAGACCTTTCCATCTGCCCCACTCAATTTTACCTAATGTCCGTCTTCTATTCACTGCAAATCTTATACCCAGATCATATTTCCTCCTTAATTAATTCTGTGTAATTACCTGTGGAAGAGCCTGCTGTTGATACATTGTTGATTGTCATTGTTCCCTCCACTCCACATTTTATTGATTGTCTTTTTACAATCATTACAGAAATATTCGACTTACACAATCTTATCTAGTACACTACAGGAGCGATGTCACAGTTTGTGCATTTTGAAAAGTTTAGCCTAAATCTTTCAAGTTCTTTTTGTAATCTGTGTTAATCTTCTTCATCCTTAACCTTTCTTGTTTCTTTAGGTTTTATTCTTCTCTTTTTCAATTGGTGTTTTTCTATCTTAGTAAACTACTATTTTCATATTTCCTTCAATTTAAAGGGAATTTTCATGTGGCAAAACAGGGTTGCCACATAATTTTTCAAGGTCAGGGAAAATTCAGGGAATTTTCTAAAAGGTCAGGGAAAGTCATAGGTGTTTGTTTAAATCAGTGAAAAGTCAGGGAATAATTTTTCCTTTCAGAAAAGCATTGTTTAAAGTGATCGATTTTGATACTCTGCGAGTGACACGTGCTGGAACAGTAGCTCTGGCCAGTAGTTTTTGTCCTTTTCTTATTATTCGCCAAGCTTTCTTTTTATTGATTGTACTTTTACTTACAACTCGAACACTTACACTTACGCTTACAATAACCATCTCTTAACTTATTACATTACTGTAGTTATTGGATTAATCACTGTTATAATCGCCTCATTATCATGCGAGCACGTGATATGAAAAACACGAGTTTTATGTTTCGTGACACG
>OZ026598.1:35051171-35056171 GCA_964020085.1 Micromussa lordhowensis | reverse complement strand
TAGATGCATGATCAGCAAATAGAAGGAGTGGTCCTGATCATGAGCTGATCATCGAATCGAAACTATCTGATTCGGAGTGCCCCCAGGCCAGGATCAACTCAACTGAAGAAGCAGAGAAGGTGGCCAAGGATACCATTTATGATCAGGTGCAGGCAGCAGCTGAAGAGGTGCATGGCGGGATACCCCAATGCCAGATCAGGAAGCAACATCAGTGATAGTGAGAAGGCCGGCGTGATGTGGAAACACGGCGTAAGTAACAGCAGCAAAAAGCAAGAGAGGCTACGTTATCTCTAGGAAAAATGGTTATACAAGGAACCCCTTTTTTACATTTGGACATCCACAAAATGACGTGAGCCCCACCCATTGGGACCACCAAAAGTCAGATACACTGTAAGAGATGTTGTAGACCGCAGATACAGTCATTGATCAGATGGACGCGACTAGAGTCTTGAAAGACCTCAGTTGATTATGCTGATTCTACGACAGTGACACTCTACTGTATGGTACAGAATCTTGAAAGTCAACCAAGACGATTATGTGCCTGGAGTTCTTCCGGAACAGATGTCCGCACATATTTTGGTTGAAACCATTTAATGCTACGAATTTTGCAGAAAACCAACCGCTCACAGAACAAGGAAATTGAGGGAGATGGAGATGGCTGATCATGTTCATCACATGCCAACAAAAGTCTTACCGTGTTTCCCCTAACCGCCGCCTGATTACCTCAGTTGGTAGAGCGCCAGTCTGCTGTGCGGGAGGTCGAAGGTTCGAGCCCCAGACCGGACCAACACTCAGGATCTTAAAATAACTGAGGAGAATGTGCTGCCTTTGTAATTATATCTGCAAATGGTTAGACATTGAAGTCTTCTCGGGTTAGGACCATAAGCCGTAGGCCCCGTCTCCTGCATCTTCAGTGTTACATGGTAAGCAGGGGACGTTAAATAACCCACAAATATAGAAAAGAGTAGGGCACGTAGTTCCCGGTGTGGTGGTCTATCTTTAGTTCATCTCACATTTCATGCATGGGTTGGGTGGGTGAGTGAGATCAAATATGGACTCATAGCGGCAGCCAGAGGCGCCTTCACAAGCTGACGTTCGATCTCACTCAATAGAATTGTAAACCGCCATGAGACATATGTGATATGTGCGGTATATAAATACACATTCATTCATTCATTCATTCATATGAAGCCCTGATGACCGCAGGTGGAGAGGCCGACTGAAAGGAGCTTTGAGGAAGACAGTGGAAGAGATGAAAGTCAGAGTTTGGAAATGACACGGGTTTACTTGGAACGACGAGCAGCTGACCGAACTTGTCGATTTCCAGAAGTCCTTATAAGTACCTTTGCACGAAGGATTAGTCATCAAGGTTCTGTTGAGAGCCTATTACGGTGATACAATTGAACCCTAAAGAAAACGCATTACGTGAAAATAAGATTTTTCAAGATAATATTACTCCAGTAGAGTACCTTCTCTGCAACCGTAAATTTCAGCCCTCATGGATATGTACCCCTGCCATGATTTTGGATTAATCCGGAAGTACCGGGTTATGACTGGCTTATACAATACGTTCCTCGCCACTGTGTATCGGTCCGAGTTGGCAGTGAAGACCTGAAGGAGAAACAAAGAAACAAAATCGTTGGTTATATGTTGTGAGGCAAACCGGAATTCAACCTGAAATTACAGCTGACCACAGACGCCCTTGTCACCTTTCTTCAGACATATAGGAAAGTCATGGCTACATTTCCTAATACAATAATTGCACAAGTAAAATCTTAATTCAATTTCATTGCAACTGCCTCCTTACACTCGAAATCGGTAGAAACTATTTGTCTTGCATAGCGATTCGGAATTGACCTGCAGAATAGTGCCTCATTTTAAATATTCATTCCCAATATTTATACCTGTGTAGTGTCGTGTTCATTCTTAACAGTTACCCAGAAAACGTCATCATAGCTGAATGAAAGAGTGTAAGTTTTAACGTATTGATTGGCATCTTGTCTTCCTTGTGTTGCCACGGCCGAGATTTTTGTCCAGCTTCCGCAATCAATTTGAAGCCACTGGAATTCATTGTTATTTCCTGCAGTCCAACTTCCGTATTTACCACTACCAGCAGAAAGAAAATGGAGCCTGCCAATGTACGAAGCGAAGCTTATGGCATTATATGAGCTCGAGGCTGTAATAGCAGAATCTGGTATTTGAAGGTTTTTCATTCCAAGGGCTTCAATGCACTGTGGAAGTTAGCCTGTTCCAGGCTCTCAGTAGTTGGGGACGAGCGAAAACGAGCGGGAAAAAACGAGGGAGGACTAAGGCGAGGAGCGACGGGAGAGCCTGTAAGACTTTCTTTAACGACCCTCTTCTGGTATAGCAGGAGCTGCTATACCCTCTGATTGGTCAATTTTGACAGTACTGTCAACACTCCGGCGGTTACCTCATATCTTGTCAATCCAAGTTTACCATCTCGCTATTCCATTCTCCAAGAGCTTGATAGCCAGGTCTCTGGACTCAAAATTGACCAATCAGAGGGTATAGCAGCTCCTGCTATACCAGAAGAGGGTCGTTAAAGAAAGTCTTACAGGCTCTCCAGCCGCTCCTCGCCTTAGTCCTCCCTCATTTTTTTCTCTTCCCCAACTACCGAGAGCCTGGAACAGGCTATGTGGAAGTTTGGGCGTGGAAAAACCTACATGTTCAAATAATTCAAATATGAAAGGTAAATATGTAAATGTACATACATACATACATACTTTATTCACTTTCCTCACGGAGGCTTTTCAAAGAGAATAATAATAAAATAAAAATACAATGACAATTTAAACCTACTTTACTTATGGGAATATTTACAATTAAAATTAATCACACTGAAAGTACAAAGAAATATTTACACTTAAAATCAAAAAATAATTAACAATCTATGAAATCCTTAATTAGTTTACGTTTCAGAAAATATTTAAAATCAGATACTTTCTCAAGAGTTTTTAGAGAGCTGTCCATGGAGTTCCAGATGCTGACTGTTCTATAGTAAAACGTTCTCTGACCACTGGCGGTCTTGAAAAGTGGGATGTTCAGCATTTGTGAACTTCTCGTGGCGCGTCCACTAATTTCTCCTCGCTTACTGAACTGGGAGGTAAGGTACTCCGGCACGCGGGATGTTAGACATTTGAAGGCCATAATAGCGCTCCTGAAGTATAGCTGAGTAGCTACCGGTAGCCATTTAAGCTCTTTTAAAACTGGTGTGATGTGATCGTATTTGCGCGTACCCGTCGCAATTCGAGCAGCAAAGTTCTGAATACCTTGTAATTTACTTATATTACTTTTGATGTATTCGCCCATACGTTTGAACAATAAAAAAGTTTACTAAAAACTAGTGCGTTAATGATAGTCAGTAGGGTGCGCTTGTCAAAAACATGCTTTGTGCGGTTTATTTGGCCGAGACAAGACATACAGGAGGAGACAGTTTTGGTAATGTGTTCATCATAAGTTAGGTTATTGTCTAAAATCACCCCAAGGTCTTTAGCAGTGTGTTCCGGTATGAGTTCTCTTCCCATGAAAGTGAGGTTTGGAATGACCAATCTGGAGTGCATTTGCCTGCCACCAAACACCATGAGTTTGGTTTTGCTTGGGTTCAACAATAAATGGTTGTTGCAACACCATTGGCCTATTCTGTGTAAATCATCTCTTAAGTCAGTAAAGGCGTTTACGGTATCTTTCAGTTTGAAGGATATAGCAAGCTTGGTGTCATCTACATAGCTCTGGACGCTGCATTTTCGTGGTGCTGAAGGAAGGTCATTAGTATAAATACTAAATAAAAGTGGTCCCAGTATACTTCCCTGTGGGACGCCGCAGTCTATGGGCAAGGGCTCTGACAATGTTGAATGGATTCGAACCACTTGTCTTCTTTCATAAAGGTAGCTACAAAACCACTGGATAACTAGGTCTGAGGCGCCTACATCTTGCAGCTTCAAGATTAGGGTTTCGTGGTTGACGCTGTCGAAGGCCTTGCTCATGTCTAAGAATACTGCCGAAGTCAACATCTTCTGGTCTATCCCTTTAAGGATAGTGTCAGTTGTTTCTATGACAGATGTTTCTGTCGAATGCCATTTTTTGTTGCCGCTTTGGGTCTTTGTTAACCTCTCGTTTAATTGCAAGTAAGAAGTGAATTGATTGTGTACTACCCTTTCGCAAACTTTTGATAAAACCGGTAGAAGCGAAATTGGCCTGTTGTTATTTGCTAGTTCGTGATTTTCACCTTTAGGAAGAGGTGTCACTTCAGCTAATTTCCAGGTGGTTGGGAATGTGCATGTCACAATAGAAGTGTTGATAATAGACGTAATTACTGGAAGGATCGGGGCAAGGCAGTCCTTCAAAACACGAACAGAAATCTTGTCGATCCCTGGAGCTTTGTTTGATGGCATTGATGAAATTATGCGTTCGATCTCACCACTGCACGTGGTATTCAAATGAAACTGCTCACGGGGAGGATATTGTCTTGGGACAAAATAATTTCGCTTGGGTGTCATATTGCATTTATTAGCCAATGTTTGAATTTTGTCAACAGAACTCTGGCCGACTGAAACGAAAAACCGATTGAACTCATCTGCGACAGTTTTGTTATCCTTGCTGAAGATTCTCTGGGATGTGGATTTCCTAGGGATTATTTGGCGGATTGCTTTCCAAATATTGTTTGTATTGCCTGGGTTTCTTTGAATCTGTTCTGAGAAGAACTCTCGTTCAGCGATTTTAATTTCTCTTTTAACCTCCTGTCTTAAATTTCTGTAAACCGTCCAAGTCATAGGGTCATTGCTTTTTCTTGCTTCTTTGCGCCAGTAATCTCTTGTTTTCATCAGCGCACGTATGTCATCCGTTATACATGGATTTGGCTTTCCACGGACTTTAAAAGTTTTAATCGGAGCATGCTGGTCTAGTATAGAAGAAAATAACGAATTGAAAACATGAAGCTTGTCCTCTACATCATGTAAATAGATATGTAAAAACAAACTGAT
>OZ026598.1:35036171-35046171 GCA_964020085.1 Micromussa lordhowensis | reverse complement strand
TTTCTGCGTGGCGTCATGAATTTTCACAGTACGCGATGTTCATTCACAACATCTTAATCCCAAGAGGAAAGCTTACCGGGCGTTTTGCATGTAAAATAACCACTCCGAATTTGTACTGATCATATTTTATGATCTTTTATCTTCAGCTGATAAACAGCGGCCATGCTGACAGTTCTATGACAGACAAAAACTACGGTAAGCTTTCCTCTTGACGATAAACATCGTCTGAGTCAACATCACGTAATAAGAAAAAGTCATGACGCCACACAAGATTAGAAGAGGGTCTCAATGGGGTTAACCGTTAGCCGTAAAACGGCCAAAAATTTAGCCGTTAGGCGTAAAAATGAAATAATTTTAATCGTTAGCCGTAAAAAATGTTAGACGTAAAAAAATCTAACCACAAATTAAGGTCTCGAGATCTTTTGTTGATGTGTTATACGTTTATGTGTTCTGGTAGCGAGAATTGCAATCGAAACCGGAAGTGTCGAAAGTGTCTGCATAATTTGTCGCATGAATGTCGTTGCGCGAGTTGACAGACGTTTTGACAGCTTAGATACTATATTTTACAACTTTCTACTTTCTTTCATGCTTACTGGTTGCGATGGCTGTTTTGAAAGCGATAGTAAGTCTCTATCGCGCTGGAGAAGAGAAGCCTATAGAAAGATATAAGACCAGGGTTAAAGTCGCGGAATTAAATTATTTTCGTTGTTCCAAAAAAATATTATCGAGTTTCTATAATTAGGCTCAACGAGCAAGCACAAGAGTTTGGCTTGGGGTCATTTGACCTGAAATTTTACCGCCTGACGAAAATCAATGGCAAAGCGGAGAATTACGCCATATCAACGCAGCAGCGTCCATGGTCCAATCTTTCATGGTCCAATCACGTCAAAGAACTATGCAGAAAAATATCCTCGGCAATAGGCGCTCTGAGGCGCATTAGGTCCTTAATTTCTCAGTCCACTGCAGTACAAATATATAACGCTTTAATCCAACCTCATTTCGATTACTGTGCCCCCGTTTGGGATGGACTGAGTTCTTATCTATGTGAAAAACTGCAAAAATTGCAAAACCGAGCGGCTAGGGTTATTCTGCAAGCCAAATATGAGGCAAACTCAAGCCTGCTTCTTGAAACTTTGAAGTGGGACCGGCTATCATTGAGAAGAAGAAAGCAGAAAGCTACAATGATGTTTAAGTCCCTCAACGGGCTAGCCCCAGTGTACTTGCGCGATTTATTCAGTGAGCGGCATACAGACTATGACTTGCGTGATTCTTTCCGTGAGTTAAACTTGCCCAAGCCGCGTACTGATTATTTATTTGAAACGTAGCTTTGGCTATAGCGGTGCCCTACTATGGAATTCTCTTCCTGAAAATATTTGGGCGATTAGATCAATTGGGCAGTTTAAGAAGGAAATCAACCGCGCACTTGAAACATTCGATTCCCACTCGGCAATCTTGTAAACCAGTTTTTTGTAGTCATTTTAATTTTTATAAAATGATTGTAATTAAAATACTTAATGTAACTGAAGATTTTTAACCGAGTTTAAATAAAGATTTTACTTACTTACTTACTTACTTACTTACTTAATTTGAATAAAAATGGACTATGTTTAGAAGTTTCTGCCAGCAGGTACATTGCCAGTCAAGAACCAACTGGGCTCTGGAGTTTTGTAATTTCTCAGTAACGAATTCTGTAAAAAGCCTAGTTTAATGCAAGTTTTTGCTGGATTATGTACTGGTAAAGTCACGTTAAGTTACTTAATGCTGCAAAATACCGGACAAAACCGTCCAGAAAATCGATGCAAGCCCTCAGCGCTCGATTGATCAAAGAACCGTCAAAGGCGATAAGTGCTATGCAGTCGAGCTGGCAAACAACGCGGGTCACCTTAACTCATACAATTCTGACAAAAATTCAATCATCCTTTTTTCAGCTCATGTAATGCAGTCTGTCATTCAATGGGGGAAGAAGCATGTCGTGGTGGTTAAACGACAAGAGAAGGGAAGAAGCAACCCTCAGAAACCAAAGGATGAATCGAAATCATCAACTAAAAGGAAATCACATCAAGATGCAAAAGAGGATAGAGGGCTTGTAAAGAAGATAAAGCCAGGCCATTCAAACCTGTTAATTAAAGCCTTGTGATTCATATAGAATTGTTGCCATTTACAAACAAATACGTACATGGATCTGTCGTTCCTAGTTTATTTTCCTTTAAGCAATTTAAAACTCTATCTTATTTTAGAAAATAACCCAAAGCAAATACGCACGCTGATTGGTTAAAACCGTGTTTCTATAACTCGATAGAAACACAGAACTAGCACGAGCTGTTCCCACAGCATTTCTCGTTCTCCCAAACTTTCACTCGTGTTTCTATAACTCGATAGAAATACGGCACATGTTTTCTATTTCTTAATTGGTAGTCGTTATGTTTTTCTACTGAAGTAAAAGCATAAACGTTATATAGTTCGATGAGAATGTACACACACAAATACTTTTTCATTTCAAATTTGCCAAATTTGACTTTCATTATGTTTTACAACAATGGAATTTAATATTTATCTTCTTAGAACAATAGCAATGAATTTAAGCATCTCCTGTTAACCGTATTGGAAACAAAATAACCGTTAGCTGTAAAAAAGCCAAAAAATTAACCGTTAACCGTAAAAAAGCCAAAATATTAACCGTTAACCGTAAAAGCCACTACCCCATTGAGCCCCTCTTAGAAAAATATCTTCACGTGGTGCTTTTCAATGTACCACGTGATTGGTTTGAAACAAACTCGCGGCGTCCAAAGCATTGATATGAAGGCGGCAAAAAGATTCAGGGAGGCAGCGTGACCGAGTGGTTAGAGCGCCGGATTTGAAATCCGTAGGTCGCGGGTTCAAATCCCGTTCTGGCCGCTAGTTAATGTTGTTCTCGGTAGCCCCGAGTTCAACTTCTCGTCTACGCCTGTAAATTGCCAACTGGTCTGCCTCCCGCCAGTTGGGATTCTTAACCTCCTTGTGTTTATTTATCACTATTTATTTACATTGGTCCTGAAAAGCCCCGATGGGGAGTGGCCAATTAGGTATACACATACATACATTCATAGGTGTCCTTTGCAGTCCACTGGGAAGAGCAATATTGTCCAGACGAAGAAGTTAAGTGAAATTAGGTGGTCACAGTTGAAACTCAAAAGCAATACTTCACACACCTTCAGAGCAGCCATATAACTCCACTCTCAATGACGGGTATCCTTGGAATGTTTTAACGTTGATCTTGATCAATCGGGCAATGATTACAGGATCAAGGATACGGCCTACTGAATTACTATGGTCGGTGTTTCCTTGTAGAACCTACAAGAAATTTTAATCTCTTAAAAATAGCTTAAAAGGTATTTGATCTCTCATGATATTAAATATCCATTTAAGTATTCACCATATTCAATTAAACTTACTGTATAGGGGCAGGACGGGGTTTTTTAGATACTGGCATCAATGTAAAAAACAACGCCCGTTACGAAAGAGAAAGAAATACAATCGGTCTTGGTATATCTAAACAAAAGCCCCAGAGGGAGCCTGTGGTTACTAGATAGTGAATAACCACAATGGTTCAATAAAAGAGTTGCAGAGGTTTAGTTTTATTACAAAATATTTGTTTTCAGTATTAAGTACCACTTTACGATGCAAAGATGAGAAGCCCAGGACGGGAACAGCAGTGGACACGGGTAACAAACGCTAGTCCCGTCGTGTAGCCAAAAACAAAATACTTTTTTCGTCTAGGACGGCGACGTCAATTACTCGACGTACATAAACGCTTTTCATAAAACCAGTTACATCCTTCATAGATGGTAGAAATATTATCCTATTTACTTAAACGATGGTTGACGGCGATCAAACATTCCTGATCTCTCAGTATTTTAATAGCATTCCGTATGAAGAGATCTTATATTATAAGGTTGGTTCAGTTGGCTTTTTGCTAGCAGAGATTTTTATGATCCTGTCGAGGAATCCTGACTTACATGTAAATGAATAGTTCAATGAATAGATCAATAATGGAAAAAATAACATCTAATTCCAGGTAGTATTTGGCTTCACACTGGAAGCTAAGTTAGTTTCAAGTAAGCACTTAACTCAAGTGCACTTCAAAATCTCAAACCGCGCTTAAAACTTGGCGTCACACCTGATGACAAAATCAGTCAAACATACGACAAATGCAATTATTCGACAGCAAAATCGTGCATGAAGAAATGATGTAGTTGCTTTGTTGATAAAGTGCAAAGGAAGAAACGAAATCTTCTGTATACCCTAGAATAGCTCAATCACGTGGTTTTCTGTAAAGAAATTGCTGGCCTTAGCTAACCTAGAAAATGCAGTAAGGATGGTTCGTGAACAGAGTTTTTCAGGTGCAAAGAAATAACCTTGTTGAAACTTGAAACAGCAGCTGGTTTGTAATTTGCATAAGAGCATTTGATGACGGATGATATAAAAATAGGTACGCAATGCGTACATGTGTCTGCTATTTGGAAATTCAACAATCACATGGGAAACAAGGTAACGCACGCTTCCAAACGAAGGACATTTGCGTTTCGTCTCCATAGCTTTTGGGTTTCACTGTGGACGTTGGAAAGCCAGGTGCAGGAGTGAGCTTTTTCATTTTCTTAAAGTGCATATGACATGAAAAATAATTTCTGCTTTTTTGAAAGGTGTTTCAAAATACAGAATTCGAATGGCATTTTTCTTTTTGAAATATCTTTTTTTCATTTTAGAGCTATTGACATTTTTCTATTATGCAAATTAAATCAGTGTTTGCAACTTGAAATGGTAATACCGAATAAACAACATCTCAAGCAATATTAAAGCAGTGTTCTTGAAAATTGGCACCATAAATGAGCATCACAAAAGAAACAAAATGACACCTTTAATGCTGTTGTCATAGCAACTCTTTTGGCTCCAGTCTCTTTCTGTCCAAAAAACAAATATCCCCATTTGCAATCCCTGAAGTGAGACAAAGGGTGCTACTTGGAACAGACCCAGTTCCCATATTGTCTTAACTCCCATGAATAGATTGTGTGGGGTAAATGGTTCTTGGTTTAAGACAACCTGGGAGGCAACAGCATTAAGATGTCATTTTACTTGTTTTTTTTTGTGATGCGCATTTATGGTGCCAAGTTTCAAGAACACTGCTTCAGTATTTCCAGAGATATCGTTTATTCAGTCTTTTACCACTTTTCAGTTGCAAACAGTATGATGTCATCACTGATCTAATTTGCATAAAGAAAAATGTCAATATCTCTAAACAAAAAAAGATATTTCAAAAAGAAAAATGCCATTCTTCTGTATTTTGAAAGCCTTTCAAATAAGCAGAAAATATTTTTCACGTCATTTGCACTGTAAGTTTGTCATGAATTTCTTAAAAAATGTTGTCTCAATATTGTTGTTGGTGGGTGTTGTGCTAAATTATGTGGCTCTATCAAAGTTTCCTGAGCAAAATTGTCACGAGATTCTATAATATGAATTACTACATTTTGACAGTCTGCAACTGCTTGAACAAACAGTGCATCACACCATGTACCATGCATTGACATATTATTTATATATTCATTCCATGAATTTTCAGTATTGCTTTCAATAAAACGTTTAGGGTTATTGTTAAGGTATTGAACACCAGCTTGTCTAATGACTAAGTGATGATTGGGACCACCATATAACTGATGAGAAACTGCTCGGAAGAAACAGTCGCCTTCACCACCAACATCAACAGGTCTCAATCCTAGCTGAACAGCATAGTGGAACCAACTGGCAATATAGTTTTACCGTTTAAATTTTGTTCAGGGCCTGGATTTAACTCGATATCACCAGATGTCAAAGGCTTCAGTCTTGAGGCACAGTATCTTTTGGTACTACTGGTTGATTGTGTAGTTCCAGAAAATATCCATACTCCCCCCACAGAAGGGATTGGAATTTCCTGGGGGGGTGGGGGGTTCTGTGAGGCCAAAAAAATAAAGAAATGCATGAAGCTTAATTGGAATTTCCAGAAGGGCGGGGGGTCTTAGAAAAACTCCCTTCGTGGGGGAGGTATGGATATCTTCTGGAATTAAACGTTTTGTTATTTTGTGATTATTTAGGAAAGAACTAGTTATTTGTTTGTTATTTTGCAATAGTTGGCCGGCGGGCTGTCACAATTTTTAGTTTTAAAAAGTTACTGAAAAAACATTTACATTTGTGCAGACATGTTACATAACATAACTTATGAGTCCTTAAGCCATTTAATCTGGACGATTTAGGAGTATATTTTCTGAGAAATATACACTTCAACTATTTTGGAATAGCCACGAAATTCTTTAGCACAAGATGGCAGCAAGGCCATAAAATTATGCTCATCAATGCACGGAAAGTTTTGCTTAAACTTTTCCTCAGGTAATAGTTATAAACAAAACTACTAGTTCTGATATCAAGGCTAGGTTCGCTAAAAATTATCCTTAATTAGATAATAGCTATCGAGAAGATTACTAGTTCTTAAACAAATTCGTGCGTATAAACTGTCCACAGCTTTCGCAGATGTTCGGGCAATGATAGATGTTTTTGGCTTTTGTTTCTCAGGCCATGTGGGGCTGATAGAACTTAAAAATTCGTGTCTTCGCAAGCACAGGAGTAACTCTATGGCGCCGAGCTTAGACTTGCCACAAGTCGACCTCATGAATTTCAGAGTTGAATATGTTAGGGCAGTTAGGCTGCGAAGCGGCTTAGCGAGCGAAAGCTGAATAAACAAGACGAAGGGCTTTTCAGAAAGACTACACCAAGCTGTGCATCGATCGACAACTTGAAAGCATCTGACAAAGCCATTTATTCGGCCAAGTTGACCCGTACTTCGAAAGCTGTGACATATTGAGACAACACCTTTTTAATAAATTCATGACAAACTTAAGAAAATGATAAAAGCTCACTCACTTACCTCGTTTTCCGACGTCCACAGTGAAACCCAACAGCTACGGAGTGTCCTTCTAGCGTAAGTTGCCTTCTTTCACACGTGATCATTGACGCAATTGCCGACTCATTTCCTCGAATTCTATTGGTTCCGAATGTTGTCTTAAATTCGTAATTTTCTCGCAACCAATGGTAAGGGTTACGATAATTCACGATTGAATGACGACATTCATCGTGGTTCACGACAGATTCACGACAAATGGTTACGCTTTGAGTAGTAAGTAAAGGGTTTGACAAATACCATTTTTTCCTGTAGGCCTTAATCGCCGAAATGAGGCGCTCAACGTCGGGTCTCAGCTTGCTTCGACCCATCGTTAAGCGCCTCATTTCGGCGATTAAGGCCTACAGGAAAAAATAGTATTTGTCAAACCCTTTACTTACTACTCGGGGGGTAAAATTTTTGGTTGCAAAGAAAATATCAATTAGTTAAAGGGTTCGTATTTGTAATGTACGTGTCACGCCACAAGAGAAAATTTATCAAGAGTGCACAAACACCTCAAGGAAGAAGGCCACCGGTGATCGATTTTCAGAATGAGATCATCGAGATGTACGTCAGGCGCGAGGGCGAGGAAGAGGGGAGAGAAAATGGGAGAGGGCGCCGCTTCATTAAATGGTTCTTTGATAAAATGTTGGGATCAAATCAGACCGCTGAAGTAATGCGAAAATTAAGACAGAATATTAATAACTCCTTTTACATCCGCTATAACTACGCCTATGTTCTCGTTAACAATGAAACGGGACTCAGAATGGTCTTTTATAAACAGCGAAGAGGTTCGCCTTGGATAAACAATTTTGCAGAAGCCGAAAGGTGGATGAATGAACAAGAACAAAACAGACTGAATCTAGACAACATCGAACGGCCAAACACGAAATGGACATTCATCAAATTTTCAAACATCGAGGTAAAAGCCGTGCTTGACAACCAACCTATGCTGGGCACGGGGCCACTACCAAACTGGCTACGAAATCTCGCCCACGGGCGTGAAATGGTTTCACTGGATACTTTTCGAGATAATCTGTGTGTTTGGCGCTGCATTGTCGTTTATCGAGGATCTCGCCCCGATCGTTGCACTAGATTAGCAAAGCAGTTGGCGAGAGGCTTCTATAAGATGCCTATTGCCCCAACAACCCGTATTGACGAACTTGACAAGGTGGAGCAGTATCTGAACAAAGGAAAACAACTTCAGGAATGGATAGAAATTAGGGTGTACGAGCCCCAGCGACAAGAAAATGGTGAAATCTATTGGCATCTCAGAAAAAACCCCTCTGACAAGCTAAAAAACATCATGACAATTGGAATTTACGAAGGGCACGCATTTTTGCTAAGAGACATCACCAAACTGGCAAAAACTTATGTGTGCAATGATTGTCGAGGCCGTTTTACAAAAGCTTACCACCTTCAAAGACACACCAAAACATGTTCACAAGGAAGAACAATAATCGACTGCCCAAACGAGAAGGTTGAAGCGTCGCTGACGGCGTATGAGAGAACGTTTTATGACAAGGGCCAGGCTTCACAACTGGCAATAAGCTGGCTTGAGAAAACCGGCAAGCGGCTGGGCATACATATACATCACGCCCTGTGCGGGCATGGAGGAGAGAGATGGATACTGGGAGCTCCGGTTGACGGTTATGAACAGAAACAGGGAACAATCTTCCAGTATCACGGCTGCCGGTGGCATGGGTGCCGTCGTTGTTTTGCTGACAGGGACACGGTAATAAACCGCGGTAAAACGAGAGAAGAATTATATATGGCGACAGTGGAACGAACAAGGGCATTAAAAAATTCTGGTTACCGTGTGATAGAAAAATGGGAATGCGACGACATAAAAACGCAAGAAGAAAACCCAAAAAAGCAGACAAAAACGTACCCGCACGCGATTTTTTACGACTTTGAGTCGTTTCACGACAACACGAAGAGAAAAGAGGCGACAGCTTATCTGACGTTCGAGAACGTGCACGTGCCTATTTCGGTAAGCATTGGTGACACCCTAGAGCGCGAGCCTACTCATATTTGTGATCCTGACGCAAAAGAACTGATCAGGAAGTTTATGGAAGAGCTAAAGAGGCGGGGGAGAAACATCCGGGCGTTAGTAAGGCAGGAGTTCATGCCAGAAGACACACATCTGTTGACACGCAAGCGGCGCAGGGCAATAACAGAATGGTGCGATCAGGTGCCGGTTCTTGGTTTCAACTGTGGCCGCTACGATTTGAACCTGATCAAAGAACATTTCGCGGTGCTGCTGGCGGACACCACAAACAAAGTCCAGGTGGCAAAAAAAGCAAACACCACGATGTTTATGAAGACAGACCATTTTCTCTTTTTAGACATCATCAACTATCTCGGGCCCGGGACAAGCTATGAGGCGTGGGTCAAAGCGTACGGATGTTCTGCCCAAAAATCGTGGCTGCCTTACGAGTGGTTAGACACGCCCGAAAAGTTGAATTACCCCGGGCTGCCAGATTACCCCGCGTGGTATTCAAAGCTGAAGGGAGGCTTTGTTCTGAAGCTCTCGGAGTTCAAAGAATGTAAGAAGATATTCAAAGAAAAGAAAATGCAAACCTTCGCGGATTGGCTGCGTTACTATAACAACCTTGACGTAGCGCCAGGTTTGGAGGCTCTGGAGAAGATGAGAGCCTTTTACACTGAAAAAGGCATCGACGTCTTGAAAGATGCAGTCACCCTCCCAGGAGTCAGTCTCCATTACCTGTTACGCGGCACGATCGAGACAGGTGCCGATCTTTATAGCCCTTGCAAAGAAGCATATGACATGCTGAAAAACGCAATGGTGGGAGGACCGAGTATCGTGTTCAAACGCCACCACGAAGCCGGCATGACACAAATTAGGCCCCACAGATTCAAGAAAACGAAAACATACAAACGCATCATTGGTTACGACACCAATGCACTTTACCCATCAACAATGCTGAGAGAAATGCCGTGTGGAAAAGAGAAAGTCGTGCACTACGTAAAACCCAGAGACGAGGCGGCCAAGTTAATCAACCGCTTGAAAGTGGGAACCTGGTTTGGCTTCGCGGA
>OZ026598.1:35026171-35031171 GCA_964020085.1 Micromussa lordhowensis | reverse complement strand
GCTGCTCTTTATGTGTAATAACAGCTGGACCTCTTGCGTTAGAAAAGAGCAAACATGTACTGTCTGAAGGGATCTTTCTGACGGTTCGCAAAATAAACTTTGTGATTTTTATGTTTGCTACAAGGGACTGTGTTTGCATCCTTGCACAAAAGAAAATACTTTTTTTCATTAAGATTTTATCCCTTTAATGCTTTCCACTGGAAAATTTGAACCATTTACAGACTTCAAAAAAGTTAATCAAATCTTTGTAAAATGTCTACATTTCCTTTGTAAATTACGATGTCTGTAAATTTGCACACTTACAGAGATTTTGTAATCTTCATAAAAAGTCTGTAAATTTTAACGCATTTTTGTGTCCTGACATCGTGCAAAATGTCTGTAAAATCTTGCTATTTTTCTTGTAAATTTAGGTCGAGATTTACAGAGATTTTATGGCATATATAGAAATCTCTGTAAAATCTCCATATATTCTTTGTAAAAAATGCAGGGGGAAAAATGTCTGTAAATCCAGTAACACAAATTCTTCATATAATCTCTGTAAAAGAAAGCCGCATAGAATCTTAGTAAAATCTACATAAATAACCTACACAAAATGTTGCAGAAAAGTCCAGATAATGTCTGTAGAATGTACACATTTTACTGAACTAAATGTTAACAAAATGTTGTCATTTTCTCTGTGAAATCACTATGAAAAAGAGACAGGGTAATGAAACAATCAAACGTAATCTGAATAAAATCTTGGAAAAAGCAAACTAGAGAATACATAAAATGTTAGTAAAATATACACAAATAACCTGCACAAAATATCTGTAAAATGTATGCACTTTAATGTAATAATTTTCAGCTACATGTAAATGTCCACATTTTTTCCCCAAAAAATAATACACATGCATTACATATCATATCTGTAACAAGCAAAGCGATGTAAAAACCTCATATCAATAAAGGACGAATTCGAAAGTTTGAAGTTCATAGACTGTAATCAACATATGATTGAGATGCAGTCTATCATATATAAAATACTGATTATAAATAATTTATTAAGTATATTTTCCATCCTAAATATGTTCTCGATGTTGAATTAAACCTATAGAGATAATTGAATTACTTCAATTTCAATAATTTGAATAAATATTTTAAATAATCATACTTCCTCTGTGAACGTTTCAATAATTTGCATAAATATTATAAAGAATCATCCTTCTTCTGTGAACATTTTTATACTAGATAATTCCTATTCTTACTTACACTTTATATTTGATCTGCATTTGCTGAACTTAAACAAACTTATGGTAAAAGAAAGTATGTTAATTCTACTGATTTACTGTAAAAACCCATATATACAATAAAACTCTTCTAAAATTGATAAATAATTCCATTAAAAAATAATTCTAAAAGCAATCATTGAAATGAATAAACTGAACTGGATCAAGACAGACCTTCAAGTCATGTCAGGTTTGTTCACAAATAGAAATTGACAAAAGATTGCAAACCTCACTTAGGCTCGAACCAGCAATGTAGTTCTGCTCTGGAAACTGCTTTACAATTTGAACCTCTACTTTATTCATATTATTATGTCATTGTGCTTCAACATAGAAAGTGCTGGATTATAAAAAAAGACTGTCCAGACTTTTGTATCGGTATACATGTACCTGGACATGTTTGAAAGCTACATGTATTTTAAAACCTCCATCTTGAGCCAGCTTCAGTTACGCAGTCAATTCAAAATTGCTTTTGGTTATCACTTTCCCTTCATCTATTCTTCTCACCTTCCCCTTATCAAAAAGTTCCTTCCCCAATAAAATCGCATAATGTTCCTTTGAAAAATTTTGTCCTTTGGGTGAAGTTACCCCCAAGCTTGTTAATGCTTTCTTAATGTTAATCAATTTGACTTCATCCAGTTTCCTGGCTTTCAAAAAAAATAAGGTGGTAATAATCGCATATGGCTTTGGAATCTGAAAGAAAAAAATATATACGTTGCATAAGGACAATGCATTGCATAAAGACAAATTCTACACGTGTACTACACAAGCCATTGATGTAAGAAAACATGCATTTCTTCTTATTTGAACATAAATGTTGTTGAGCACTGTACATTAATGGTCAAGATTCCTGTCAGTGATAACTAGTCAGTTCAACTATTTGTTACTTTATTAAATTTTGAACTTACGATATTCTGTTTTAGCAAAGCCAGATTGTTATCCTCCACTCTCATCATTTTTGCCTTTTCATAGGGGGAAACATATTCGCTGCTCATTGTTCTCTTCTCAGGCTGTGCATTTAAGACAAAAAATAAAAAAATCTTATTACTTGTATTTCCCCCTCCCACCCCCTCCCTCCTCTTTTATTTCCTTAGTCTTTGATTCAACTCTTGTGTCACACCTAACTGAATCATCCTGCTCTATATTTGTCATTCAATTCCTTCTGTTTTGAGAGGAAACCTAACCTTCTATTAAGCCTCTTGGTTTTTTTTAGGTTTCCTCATCATATATGTTAAATTTGAATCATTCAATCTAAAATTATTGTTGAGTGACAAAATGTAACAAATGTAAATGCAAAGAGACTCCCACATTTAATAACCAAACCAGTAAAACACATGGTGAATAATATCACTGTGTTTGCATCAGGTATACAAGTGGCTAACCAGCTATCAGTAATAACAATGAAAAATAGACATTTGAATGGCTCTGTGGAACATCTCAAGCCTGTCTGAAAATGAGGTTTGAGTTGATTTTGTTATGATAGGGATGCATACAGGAGAACTAACAGCAAGACTTTGCCAAAAATAAAGTTAACTTTAACTTTACTCTTCTGTTGCAGCGCTTGAAATTGCAATTGATATGGTTGCCAATGTGACTAAAAAAATTCTAGTCTAGTCTGTACATGTCTTTGATTTTTTTTTAATCTCGTGACTAAAAGTTTGAATTTGGAGATCATGTACAGAGAGTAAGTTCCTTTGTGATCTCCACATGCCATGTCAGCTGTGGTGACAATCAAGTCATATTGATAAAGAGGCATAGAGGACACAAACAAAAGAAATGAATAAACATGGTAATTCAATTTCCATTGTTTGTGACCTCTAAGTCTCAATGCTATACTGAATTTTAGTTACCGAAAGTGCAAGGAAAATGACTATCAACAGCAACACACCAACTCCTGCTCTGAATTTGGCAGCTGTAACACAACCCCTCCTAGATTACTAACTGAATTAAACCAATATAGTGTGTGTCTATATTTTAAGATTTGCTGATACTCTTCAGTGTATGGGAGCATTACATAACGGTATAAAATTTGGTGAGTTCCCATGATGCACAATGTTTAAACATATATTCTTAAAAGTACAGTTTGTATCTGTCAGTGTCAGACTGGACGTATGCTCATCTGAATGTGACAAAATATCAAGTTTACCAGTTTTTTTTACGTCAACAAAAAATTTATACCTTAAGTCATTTGTAACTTTAATAACAAGTCGTCTATATTTTTATGTAGAGTAGAAAATTTATGTATTAAGTTTATTATATTGTTATCAGTTGCCATTTTTTTTTTTTAAGGAAAGTATGTACATATTAGTAGATCAAGTTTCTTGCTTTGATGTAGTTTCTTATATTTGTATTGAAAACAATTTTTCCCTTGCCTTCACAACTTCGTCGAAGGAATAAAAAAATATATGTTGAGTTTATAGTTTCATAAATCAAGATGGCCTGGTGATGACCCGGTTAAAAGAGCTCGGACGGTCTGGAAACTACAAGCTTTGAAATTCAACATGGCCACGGCTATGAATTTCTTCATTCCCAACGTGGAGGAATTGGAGTTTGTCTTTCTTCAACCAAAGCAACACATATTTGGAATTACGAGACGGAGATCAAGCGGAGTTCCTGTTGAGAAGATTAGAACAATATGAACAAACTTAACGCTGTATGTATTAGCACCTAATGAAAACATGTCCTTGTCAAGATGAAATCGCACATGACGTTGAGCAGCTTATGAACGCGCTAAGGCAGTTGTTGGTGAGAAAGCCTTTACTGGCACAACAACGAGGAGAGTGAATACAACACAAATATAACAGCCTCAAACAATGGTCTCTCTTTGCTTGAACAAAAACAAAATAGTTTCAAAAAATTCCTCCACGTTGGGAATGAAGAAAGCAGCCATGGCCATTTTGAATTTCAAAGCACATAGTTTCCAGACTGCCCAAGCTCTTTTAACCGGGTCATCACGAGGCCTTCTTGATTTATGAAACTATGACCTTGATATACATGTATATATTTTGTTATTCCTTCAACAAAGTTCTGAGGGCAAGGGAAAAATTGTATTCAACACAAATATAAGAAACTTGATATCAAAACAAGAAAATTGATCTACAAAAATGTACTTTCGTTACAAAAAATTGGCAACTGATAACAATGTTATAAACTCAATGCATAAATTTTTAGCTTGACATAAAAATATAGACGACTTGGTATTTAAAGTACATGACTTGAGGTATAAATTTTTCGTCGACACAAAAAAACTGGTAAACTTGGTATTTTGTCAAATTCGGACGAGCATACTGTCGGTGAAATGTATATAAAGTTTGACTGTCAGAAATATACATGTATTCACCTCAGGCCTTATTCTATCATCTTTATTTTTTTCAGCTATGCTTTCTTCAGTTCTCTGAGAAAAAAAAATAATAATACATTAGACAAGCAATCAAGTCTAAATAATCTTTTTGTATTAGTCCAAGGGTTAAACTCTAAGTGTCGCTGCCATGGTAACTTATAGTTATCGAAAGTTGTCAATTTCTGCAAGTAACATGATTATTAACAGCAACACACCAACTCTTGCTCTGAATTGTTTCTTACAGTTAAAGGGCAGCTGTAACACAACCCCTCCTAGATTAATAATTGAATTAAAGGGACACAGTCAGCTTTGTAATTGTGCTGACCTGGACACTAGTTTTTCTCAACATAAAAGTTCAGCTAGAAATCTGCCTCATTTTTCCCAGTGTTTTGCTTGAT
>OZ026598.1:34988671-35021171 GCA_964020085.1 Micromussa lordhowensis | reverse complement strand
CGCTCATGATTCGGGCAACGACATTTGAAGGAAGACATAACATAATAATACTGTTGGCGTGATTTGCAAAACTCGTAAAAAAGGTTCCTACTTTTATGTTTCAGTCTGTGTTATTGGACGCCCGACCGGGAGTCTGCAAAGCGTCGAGTGGTTTTTAAGAGAGTAACAGTTGGTACCTTATAAGTAGCTAGTACCTGGCCTTGTAGAGTGTACCATTTGTATCTGCTGCTGATCTGAGCTATCGTTGTGCATTGAAGACGTCACGGCAATCACTGGCGACGACGGCGGCTCTCCCTTCCTTTCGAGCCTTTCCTTTTAGGTTTCAAGGTTTTAAAGCTACTTTCTCTGACTTTTACCAAGTTAAGTCTGTTAAATATGTGCCATGGAAATTTACGATAAGGATATTATTTCATTCCCAATTTTTCTTTAAAAAAAGAAGAACACGAATAAAAGAGAATGAAAACCAAGACTTCAGTTTAAGTGGAAGCTCTGCAAAGAGCCGTTTGGAAGGTCTTAACAATGGGGTGTTTCACTGATTTTTTTTCTTGAATTTTCTTTGGAGGTGTTTCTCTAATGTGTCCATGTCGTTATTAACTATCTTATTTAGGTGGCTTCTGAATTAATGGACTTCTAACAATGCCTCATGTTGTTCTTTGAACGTCTCGAGTATCATTATCGAGGAGTGTGCAATGTAACTATCTTTATGAATCTTGTTCCTCACATTTAAAATACAACATGTACATAATTCGTGTGGGTGCTGCCTTGGCCGAGCTCTGTTTGCTAGGCAATTAAACTCGACACTCCCAAGTGGGATATATTGGCACATTTGTGGCAATTTCTTTTGACAGCAAGCCTAGAAAGTATTAGCCCAACAAATGAGAAACCGCAAGCTAATGTAAAAAGTAGAGAACATAGGGTGCTGAGGAAGGGAAAATTCCCTTCACTTGCTGAGAATTTTGCGCAAAAAGAGAAGGTGGACAACATTTTGCAATATCCATATATCCCGATGACAGAAACTCCCCCGACCACGCACGGGTCTAGTTACATCACAAGCCCCATAGAATTATTTATTTTGGTAAAATAAATTCCCTTTCTGAACATTTTTGTTTTCCACGCATTTGAGTGCGTTTACATCGCGATTTTAACACTGACACATTCCGGCATTTTCTAATTTGTTCGGTCAAGAAGGTCACCGCCCCACAACTCCGACGTGCCCGTAAGCCTATGTTTTCAGGTGAAGAAGGAACAGATTGACATGTGATACTGACAAAAGCCTGTCTCAGCTGCTCTTTATGTGTAATAACAGCTGGATTTCTTGCGTTAGGAAAGTGCAAACATTTACTGTAAAGGGATTGTTTTGTTCGCAAAATAAATCTTCTCTCTTTATATTTGCCACAAGGGACTGTGTTTGCATCCTTGCCCAAAAGAAAAATATTCCGTTGTATAAAGAGGTTCTCCCTTTAATGCTTTCAAATTTAAAGTTAATGTTTTATGTTTAAGAGCGGCTTCAACCACAACGACCTTTTGCACTTTTTTGTGGTACGCAGGGCCCTAGTATCTATTTATAAGTGTTTTTACTAAGCTAGCTAGCTTGCCTCAAGAAGCTCCAAGGAAACTGGAGTAGGACATTTTACAATTGTTTGCTCAATGATCTGGGCTTTGAATGGCAGCCAGACTGCAGATGACCCTGTTTTGAAAAAGACCTCACTACTTTTGTTGTGTCAGTAAATCAAGTTGTTCTTATGCTAACCAGTTGCCATTCAAATGAGAAAAGCAGAGAGGTTTGTATCAAAACAAGCTTTCCTCCTGCCTCGCTTGCATTCATTTGCTCGGTAACTAAGCACACAGCTGTAAAATGGCCTGTTAGTACGAAACAAAAGTGTAAGGTAACTGTTGGGAGGGCGAGGTTACAAAGATTGAACGGTTAAAATACTCAGAGTAACCTTGTGTTTCCCTCTAAACGCACAAACAAAATATACCGTTTTGTAAAGTTACCTTTGTTTGCAGTGTTGTGATTAATAAAACTATTATTTGCCCAACTGGGCCGGATATTAAACAATTTTATTATGCAAATTTACGTGGTTTCGTGCGGGTCCCCGAAACAAAGATAATACAAACTAAATAACTGAGACTGTTCACATAACTCACTAGAGTAACTATTATTTGAATTTCATTGACAACATATTTGTCCTGAGTTCTCTACGTCTGCAACATGTAACCAAGGTGACCGACCTGCAAAAAAAAGACTTGAGTCTCTGCCAAGAGAGGAAAAAATGAAAATAGCCAAAAGTTGTCAAATGTAAGTTCTGATGAATAGAAAAGTCGACGAAAGTTCAACAGCGCGAGGAAAACGTGCCTACAGTGAGTAAATAAGCTCTCACTAAATGATATCAGCTGAGAAACCAGTTTATCTTCTGCACGCAGTGTAGAAGGCAAAAAACGCCCCAACAAAGACATCTTTGTTCTCGCTCTTGTCAATTTAGATGCAATCCCGATCTCACAGGCTTATAAAAGGGCAGACATGAGCCCAGCTAAAGACAGTGCCTAAAATGAACTCTCTAATACTGTTCCTGTTTCTTGGAGCTACCGTCGCCTTGGCTGAGATCCATGTAGGCAATGATCCACACCGTAAACAGCATGGCCAAGTTTTGGTAAGCTTGAATAGTTTGCGGCTCTCTTTTTGTTTTGTCGCCAACTCGTTGTAGCAATCGGCTTATGGAAAATTTTACCATCAATAATCTGATTAATTTAGCAAATTGTTTTCAATTGTCTCAATTGAGTTTATCGGTGGTTGATATTATTTTAATGGAGCCTTCAACTTTCGAAAATGCTTCGAAAGGTTTCTTAATTCGTCCTTTTAATTCCCTCAGGCAGCCTCACCAATTAACTTGTTAATCAAGAAGTTTGGTGATTCTCTGAATATTCAGTTCACTGGTAGTAACACGAGCTCAAAGTGCCGCCTGGCCTAGTTATCAGACAGATTAGTTCAGGTATCAAGATGGAAACTGAGTTTTTTTAAAATAATGAGGTTTACACCATTATTCTTCTTTTTGCAGAAAGAGTGCATGGAAAAATGCGGCATCATGAAGCCAACAATGCCGAGAAAGCTAGCTGACGAGGAAAACGATCCTTACCGTCATTATCGTCGTCCTTCTTTTTCGCCTGAAGTGGTAAGCTCAGCTTGCTTCATAACTATTTAATATCTTTACTCATTCACACCAAATTACCCAATAAAGAAGGCACGCCCATGTTGAAAGGTAGAAAATGATCGTTGTATTGTATTGGGGGGTGGGGGTTGTACATCAAGGATTTCGGTCTCGCTTAGGGTGTGCAGGAAAAGGCAACTATTTCGGCTATAAGGTAAGCAACCATTTCTCAAGCTAGGAATTCATTTTCTTTTTCCGTTTCTAAGAGTATTTTAATGTTTACAATCAAAATACTTTATTCGAGCGATTTTATGTTAAAAAGAAAAAAAAACCTCTTAAAATGGAAATAATGAGGTTAGCCCTATAAGTGACAATTCCTACGAACAAAAAGCCTAAATGTCGTGTAAACAATCTAAGAACTATTTTCAAGAAGTAATGAAATGTTATATCTATTAGTTTCCAGGTTAAAAACTGCAGAACACATTTATACACTAAATTAGGAAATATTCCGCTGGCAGTTAAATTGAATTGCCTTGAAAACTTTTACCAATGTTTGTAAATTTTCCAACACAATAAAAACTAATAAGTTAACCAATGTAGTATGGCTAATTTCAAATTCCAAATTCTGACGTATTCATCCGGACATCGAGATTAAAACTATTTTCATGAAAATAAATAATGAAGTTTCATTAATTTTTATGCTTTCTTTTGTAGACAAAGTGTATAAAGGAGTGCCTCGAAGAGCATAAGCCACATCCTGAAGATTTTAGATTCCCAAGTCTAAATCCATTTGAAGAACAATCAGTCAATTACAAACGGGCTCCCTTTCATCCGGGAATCATGGACTAAGTTAATGAAAACAATGAGGGTTACTCCGTTATTTTGCCTGTTTTCTTTTGTAGAAAAAGTGTATCCGTGAGTGCATGGAAGAACATAAGCCATCAAAATCACCACTGCCACCCACAAAGCCGGGCCAGGTAGCTGACCAGGTAAGCCTAGTTTGCTTCACGACTTCTTGATATTTTTATTCATTCGTCCAAAATTACCATATGAGGTAATCTTAATCCGCCAACGATCCCGGAGGAGCGAGCTGACGAGGAAAACGATCCTGTACGTCCTAGTCCCAGTCGTCGTCCTACTTTTTCGCTCGAGTTGGTAAGCTAAGTTTGCTTCATCTTTAATAATCAACTCTTAATTAATCGCTGCAACAATGCCAACCCTGACAGTCATTACAGAAAGTTGTTATTCTGACATTTGATGAGTTACTCCGCAATTGTAGTTTGAAATTATATTGTAACATTTCACTGAGCTTTATCTAAATTTGTCCGTCTATAATCTGTCAGAATGGCCTAAGCATTACAGCTCGATGAAGCGGCATGATGATTTTACAATGATTCAGCCTCCTTCGAGAAACATTAAATATAGTTACCCTAACCCGAGTTATCAGACAGATTATCCGGGCTATAAAATGGAAACTAAGGTCGTAAAATCAATAAGGTTTACATTGTGCTTTCTTTTGCAGGACGAGGAGTGTTTTGCCAAGAAAGTAGTATGCTCGGCATCTTTAGATGAACTTTATGCACTTTGCGGCTCTTAAGGGATAAATTTCAATAACAGGGAAATAAAGCATTGAAAAAGTATCCAACTTGTGTATTTCATGAACTAAATGCCATATATTTCGTATTCTCCTACTAGATTATACAAGGTGTCAATTAGAAAAAGCATGTCAGACCTATTAATAAATTTCTTGACAAGTTCCCCAAGGATCGATAACTTGGACGTCTCTTTTTCATCTCGTGATTGCAATAGCAAGTAAAGCACACGTGGAGCCCCGCATTACGGCCTGCACGCCTTTAAGGTGGAATGGTACCCTATATATGGACCAAAAGTTTGTTTAAATTTGGTGAAATATGATCAATTGTGTGCGATTGCACTCATAAAGAGAAAATGAATTTTGAAGGTTTTGCTTAAAATGGTTCCTATGGCAACCAACCACAGTCTTCAGTGATTTTATTTGATAGCATTGACGCCAACAATTCCTGCTCTTTTACAAAACAAGATTTGATTTTCAAACAAGCATATCTTGCATTGTTGGTTTTTGTTTCGTTCTATTCAGTTTTGACAGTTAGCTCTTGTTTACAGTGCTTTTTACAGGCTTTATCTGGAAATAACCTTATTTTGCACCAAACTATTGGTCTTTGGTTACCCCAAATTTCAGGAATTTCTCTTTAATACTCTCCAAAGTAGAAATGTTAGCGGGATGTCAGCTGGTTCAAAAGTAGACTTTTTGCGAAAAATGCGCTTAAATTTTTTTTACACAATCGGTTAAGCATTCAACAAACATAAAATTGGGAGAGGGGTGCAGATTGGATCTCCTGGGAGGGTATGCAATGGCTGTTCTTTTTTTGTGAAACGTTTCAGCAGTTGTAGGAAATGTTCCCTTTTAGAAAGGAAAGAAAAGAGCCTATGAAGGGAAATCAGGCAGAGGTTCTCCCAAGTAATTATACCAATCGAGTTGTGCATCTCTTTACACCTTTATTACAAAGTATCGTTAATTTATTTTTTAACTAATCTATATTTTTGGTCATGTTTTTACTGTAAACAGTCGTTGCTGTGGCCGTTGCTACGTAAAAAACTTATACCACTGTGCACTTTCCTTAAATTTAATATAATAATAATTATAATAATTTAATTCTTATATTGCGCGCTTTCCATGAAATGATCAAGCGCGCGTTACATTATTTATATCTATAATAACTTAAAGTGCCTACGAAGTAACAAATAATTGCTGGATAAACAATTAAATAAAGAGGCTGTGTAGCACTTTGTGTTAACCTCGGATGCAAAAAATGTTTATAAAAAGTGCTCAATTCAGTTAATTTGAGACGTTTCGGGGATAACCCCTTCATCAGTAGGATGTAAAAGCCGTTAAGCCAGAATCAAACGTTCACGGTGCACGCGCGTCCAATGATGCACATGTTATTTGAAAAATATTTACGTTTTTGTGAGTAAAGTGATGACATCATAGGTGGTTTTACTAAAACAGTACAACACTCAATCAAGAATATCTCTAGAAATATTAAAGCTGTGTTCTTTAAACTTGGCATCAGAACTGTACATCACAAAAGAAGCAAAGTGACACCTGTCGTGCTTTTGCCATGACAACAGTTATGCAGCTGGTCCTGTTTTAATTAAGACTAAAATCCCCAGATTTTATCCTAAACGAGGATCATCCACTCACAACAATCTAATGGGAATATAGTTAAGGCAATATGGGAACCATTTGTGTGCCGAGCTAGACCCTCTGCCCCACTTTAAAAGATTGCAAATGGGGATATTTGGTTTTTGACAGAAAGAGACTGGAGCCGCGAGGGTTGCCATGGCAACAACATAGTAGGTGTCATTCTGTTTCTTTTGTGATGAATGTTTCTGGTGCCAAGTTTGAAGAACACTGCTCCAATGTTTCTGGAGATATTCTTGATTGAGTGTTGAACTGTTTTAGTTGAACCACCTATGACGTCATCACTTTCCTCATTTGCATAATACAAAAACGTAAATATCTCTAAAACGAAAAAAGATATTCCCAAAAGGAAAACGCCATTCTTCTTTAGTTTGAAAAGCCTTTCAAATAAGCAGCAATTATTTTTTTACTTCATAGGCACTTTAATTAATAACGGGTATCTAATTAAAAAAAATAGTTAAAAAATAAATTTCACGCTCACCTAGAGATAAATTCGGCAAGGTTGTTTCAAAATGTTTTGAACAAGTGTTAAAGGGTCTTAAATCTTGTATTTTCAAAAAATTTCCACCACTTAGATTTTGATGGATCGTTAGTACCACTCTTTATCACTTGATGCTGTAATCATAGCCACCTTAATTTTTTTCAAAACTCAAGATGATCCTGAGGCCTATATACAGATTTTTTTAAAAGTTTTCCAAATGTTGTGTTTTATCATGCTCAGTATCAAAAGTTGATAATTGCTGCGGAGCGGGGCGTAGCGGGTGGAGCTGCAATTATAATATGAAATGTAGCAAAAATTGAGATTTTGACGTGCTTTTTAGCCTTGTTTTCAGCGGATCACAATGCTTCGCGTTGTGGTAAAGCCTCGTTTTTAGCAGACCACAATGCACTGCGTATTGGTAGAGCCTCAATTTGCAATAAAGACAACAACAAAGAAGGTCTGCACTATTCTTAACACTCATATTGATATACAAAGTCGAAATACACCTAATTAATGGTTTTTTTATGGCTGGATGAGCAGTCTCAAGTGCGATTATGCAATTGCTGATGGCAAGTTCTGGTTCGGTGCGAAAATAGTTCATTCTAGCTTAGTTTTTAGCGGAGCCACGAAGAGATGATACGACCCACGCGAGTCTTCTTTTCTTCTACAAGTTTACCATGGGAGATGATCAACCTGTAGAATCTGAAGTTCAGCTGCTAGGTAATCCTGTGGTGTGAGTCGTGAACCCGCCCTTTGGCCAAAAATGAGAATGAGAACGTGGCTCAGGAACTGGAGCTAGGCTGAGGGAATGCTGAAAGGATTTCGGACGGACTGCAGCTCTTATCGAAACTTGTTCCTTTGGTCGTCGGCTTAGTCGGCGTTGTTAATTTGTAAACTAGGGGTTGGTGTCTAGTTTAGCTAGAGACGGGAACGCCGCAGAGTCGCTTATTCGTATTTCCTTCGGCTTATGTGGTCGTTGGATGTTAACAAATGGTGCAAGCGAGGTAACCGATTTACTTCGGCGGTGGCTAGTTGGTGAGCTAGCGGTCGGCGTCTAGTGTGGCTAGAGGAACGCTGAAGACTCGCTTATTTGTATTTCCTTCGGCTTATGTGGTCGTTGGATGTTTACAAATGGTGCAAGCGAGGTAGCCGACTTACTTCGGCGGTGGCTAGTTGGTGAACTAGCGTTCGGCGTCTAGTGTTGCTAGCGGAACGCCGAAGACTCGCTTTTTTGTATTTCCTTCGGCTTATGTGGTCGTTGGATGTTTACAAATGGTGCAAGCGAGGTAACCAATTTACTTCGGCGGGGCTAGTTGGTGAACTAGCGGTCGGCGTCTAGTTTAGCTAAGGAAACGCCGAAGACTCGCTTATTTGAATTATTTCCTTCGACAAATGTGGTCGTTGGATGTTTACAGATAATGGAAGCAAGGTGGCCGCCGCATTTTGACGATGGCTGTTTGATGAACTAGCGGTTGGCGCCTAGCAAGACGTCTAGTTATAAGCTAGGGGAACGCCGCGGACTCGCTTGGCTTGTATTATTTCCTAATTCGGACGGGTTGGTCGCTGGATGTTTACAAATGATATAGGGGCGAGGTACCCTATTTATTCGGTTGGACATGGTTGGCAAACTAGTGGTTGGCGTCTAGTTGAACTAGTTGAAGGCCGCGGATTTGTCTTATTTGTATTTTCTATTTTGTCATAGCATGTATGTAAGAGGGAAAGAGAGAGGAAAGCAGGTTTCTCTGCTATACATGAGGCCTGCAAGGAGGTTTTCTGTGCATGATATTACGTGCTTTGCACATCGGGTTGTGAGATGATTTAAAGCCTCTATTTCTCTTTGCAGAGATTGCGTGAGGAGGTTAGACAGTTAAAGCAATCGGTGGAGTTGTTTACCAGTACGATGCCTCAAAATCTCGTAAAACGGATTTTGACTATGCGAACCGTCCATTGTCGAATCTAACAAGTATGAAGTTCTGGATATGCTGGATATTCTGCATAACAAAGCCGCTGACGGCAACCATGACAAGAAGGAGTACTATCGGCTCGTTTATCAGATAGCTAGGGAGAAGGTGGATTCGTCCAAAGATCGCTTCAAGGATCTTGTTTTGCGCTTGCTAGGAGATAAGGACCACGAGAAAGTCCTGTACATCGTGTGTAAAGTAGAGAAATCACATCGTGGGAGAGGGAGGATAGAGGTGCCAGTGTGGCACGTTCTTCACGGCCTTTCAACATGCGATGTTATTTTGTAATAGGCGGGGTCATATTAAGGCTAACTGCCCTGATAGGAAGTCCAGTTATACCAAACCGTCTTCCATATCAGACGAGTACGTAGATTGTGTCCAGACCGCACTGGTGTTATTAACGTTGATAGGCACTGTGTGCTGTGCGTTTGCTTTCCGCAATACTACTGACATCCGTTTTGTGTGTTGAAATCAATCTGGTGAATATTTTTACTCTGTGTATTTTGTCAACAGAGTTATAACGACTTTGAAAAAGGGATTTCTTTGATTCAAGGACCCTCCAGCCTCGCTGGTTTCTCTGCTGACTTTGACGGGGTGGTTTTGAATCATGATGGTCTTGGATTTCGGGCCAATAAGTGTTTTAAGGTGTTTTTCACCGCCCTTTTTCTAGGAAAGATCGATGTGGGGCTGGGAAAAATCTGAGTCTTTTGACCGTCGACTGCAGGAGTCACAAGATAATGAAATTAAAATTTCAATGACCTGGGTTGATTGTTTCGGCAACCCCCGTCAAGGTCGGTAGAGAAATAGCAGCCTGTGACCGTGACAGATTACACAAAATATGGAAGAGAGAGTTAATTGGTGGTATTTTGAAGTTGTTGTTCCGTGACCCATATCGCTTTCGAGCTGGGGAGTTACCAATACATAATCATTTCGAATATTGGTAGTACATCGCACAGGAAAGCCCTTCTACGCAGCAAGCGTCGATAAGATCTTCGTCGCAGCTCAAGTGACTAAATGTGCCTTGGTCATCCCTGTATTGAATGCGGACATCTCTTAGAGTTTTTCCTTCTAAAAATGCCCCTATGGTTCTTAAAACTTCACAGGCGAATTCCTGATAAGTAACTAGTTTAAATCTATTTTTTAATTCGATGCATTTTGCATCTTTCAAAGTTAATAATTAACTAAGTTAATAATTAAAAGTTAATAATTAAAAGTTAATTAACTTCTTTCAATTTTTTGTGAGAATACGTCAACGCCTGTACGAAAATAGAATGTTAGTGAATATTTTTTTCCAAGACATGCCCATCCGTCGAAAGATCCGAACCGCCAGAGTTACCATTATAATGACAGATGATAGTACTATCAGAAAGTTTACAGTGTAAATCAACATTTACCGCGAACTTAACATAATCAACCTAGCAATAACAATAATAATAATAATAATAATGATGATGATGATGATGATGATGATGAAGATGATGATGATGATGATGATGATGATGAAGAAGATGATGATGATGGTGATGATGATGATGATGATGATGATGATGATGGGGATGATGATGATGATGATGATGATGGTGATGATGATGATGATGATGATGATGATGATGATGATGAAAATGATGATGATGATGATGATGATGATGATGATGATGATGATGATACTTTATTTAAGTCTCAAAT
The DNA here is from genome assembly GCA_964020085.1 of Micromussa lordhowensis. Classification (NCBI taxonomy): domain Eukaryota; kingdom Metazoa; phylum Cnidaria; class Anthozoa; order Scleractinia; family Lobophylliidae; genus Micromussa; species Micromussa lordhowensis. The sequence goes on along the minus strand of OZ026598.1, from coordinate 35,010,656 downwards.
TTACTAGCTGAGTACGTACACTCTCCTAATTAGGGAGACTAACTCAAATCAAATGTTGGTTTTTAGGGACAGGGGAAAGCCGGAGTACCCGGAGAAACACCTCTCGGATCAGAGGCCGCCGGGTCCGGGAATCGAACCCGAGACACACTGGTGGGAGGCGAACGCTTTCACTACTCTGTCATCCCTGCTCCCCAAAGACATATATCTACGTAACATTGCAATGTAATCGTCATCACGCACTAGCAATCTCCTGAACTGGCGTCGAAGTTCGAAAAGCAAGATGACAGTATTCTATTCACCAACATTCATATTCATGCTCAGTTGTAATAAGGTGTGGAAAAATGATTAGTAAGTAGTAAGTAAGTAAAAACTTTATTTAAGTGTCAGAGGTATTTAGCTATAGAAGCTAATTGTGGACACTATAAATGATATAAAATTAAAAAAACTAGTATATCTAGAAAATATTAAAAAATCATTAAAAAGAGAATTAATTAATATACATAGTTATATATCTAAAATAGTATTGTGATAAATAGAGGCTCCCAATGCACCATTCACCCGGATAGCAGGGGCCGCCATACATGCCCACCGCTCTAAGACGAGCATGCACAGCAGCCGCACGTGCCGTCCAGCAAGCCAAGAGCATTGAGAGCACGCACCTCCCTCCTGAATGCCTGAAGACTGGTCTTGCTACGTAGTTCCTGACTTATCGTACCCTAAAAATCTAATACTGTGCCTGCCATACTTAACAGTATTATAACTTGGAACAGGAAAATCACTTCGTAAGTTATAATGCTTGTCTTGCTGAAAAAATATTTTACATACATGCTCTGGAGCTAGTGAATTTTTAACCTTATACATTAAAACTAGGGTATCTAAAAGATTGTAATGCTGCGGCACACTGTTGATAAGGACATATTTTACGTAGTCATTGACAATCTATCTGCTCGTTCCAAGTCTTACAGTATAACCTTTATTTCTTAAAGTAGTGTCAAATTGTGGTGTGTAACTTGAAAACTGTTCTTTTTTGTCAACTTAATGCATCATGACGAATCGATGACGAGGCGTGACAAGACAAGGGATCGAGACAATAAAGCACATACACATACACATCACACATGATACAAACCTACTTCCCCAAGTTTACCAGAAAATCGGATGAAATTCGAAAGATGTGGAAATTCTAGGAGCAGAAATCTCACTTGTAAATTCGGTACTAGTACGCATCAAGTCTAGAGTGTTAACAGTATCGAAAATGCGTTGATCGCTAGCCTGCGAACTATTTTTGGCTGTCGCTTGTCTACGCTGGCGGCATCAGTAGCAGCCGGAAATAGGTCTGCGTTCGCAGGCTAATCGATCGCCGGATATGTGACTGCTAAAACTGTTTGGATGAAAAGGAATTGATCGTAGCATCCGTTTGTTTTAATTATTCTGCAAGTTTTAGTAACGACGATTTCTCTTCGAGCCCATTGAGCCGCTAAATATACGAATTTTACACTTAACGTGCATGCAATTATTCCTCGTTCTTTCATCCACTGCCGAGCCAAACGAGCTGCTAAATATATGAACTCAACTCATACAAATTTTTCCACTACCGAGCCAAACGAGCCGGCTCGTTTGGTGAATGTTTAAAAGTGGCCCTGCATTCTGTAGTTGTTTAAAATAAGTTGTCACAATTAATCGTCCAAATTAATCCGGGCGTCCAGATTTGTACAAACTTTCTCGTACTGCATTAAAAACAAAAGCACGATTTGTGAAAGTCCGGCAATCATGATCTCCTGCACATCGTTTTCAGGTAAATCAGAGCAAAATTTCATTGGAATCCACGCGAAAAGACTGTAATGACATCCTCGTGTTGTTCGTGGCGCAGATTTCCAAATTGTTTGCAAGAAACAACAAGGACACATTATTACATATGACGCATAGCTGGTGATCGTGACGGGATCGTGACAAAAGCACATGGTGATCTTAACTATCTGGACATGAATTGATACACATCAACCTCCACTTTACCAAATCCAAATAAACGAAAGATTTGGAAATTGTAAGAGTAGAAAGCTAACTTATAAATTCTGAACTGGTACTCACATGTCTCTAGAATGGAATGTGACAGACTCCGGATGGGGACGCGTCCGTTGCGATGTGTGAAAAGGCTGAAGTTTTAGATTAAATTCATGTTTGGATAGAAACAAATCGATCGTAGCAGATATAAATTAGCGTGTTCTACGGTTCTCGTTTGTTTAAATTATTCTACAAGCCTAAGGGCGCGTTCGTTTGGGGTCAATCTGGAATAAGAATAATTGGAATAATGCAAGTAACTGAAGTAAGCGTTTGTTTGGGAGCTATTCTCATTCCGGAATACCTGGATTTTCATTCCGGCTATTCTGCTCCCAGAAGCAGAATAGCCGGAATATATTCCGGAATGTATTCTTATTCCGGAATATCCCAAACGAACGCGCCCTAAGTATCGGCGATTTCTCTTCATTAAGAATTTGACGAAGGGGCCGAGACCGCTACGAAAGTGACGCACTAGGTTTTAAACTAGTGTAGCCAAAGCTATGAAAGTGCTGCGGAAATTGGGATGTTGTTTGCAAATTGAAGTAGGGATTGTATAGAGCTTGTGTAGAAATGGTTGTTTGGTCAAGTCCCAGAAATTGTTGAGTAAGATGTGGTTATATTCAATTCATGATGTCATCAGTTACAGCGTTTAATTTCTGAAAGGAATAATGCAACAATAAAGTTCATAAGTTTAAGATTTCATGAACAAAATTAACTGATTTTGTGCGATTAGGTAACGGCTTGTCAAAAAATATCGAATGTAGCTATGCGAATTAGTCCATAAGTGCGAACACATGAAAGCCTGTCAAATTTGCCGAGGCGCTTCGGCAAGAAGCACATGGCAGCTACAGGAGTATACGACAAAGCTATCAGAAAAAATACTTAAACTACGTTCAAGTTTTGGCAGGCGGCAGTACTATCGAAAACTTCACATTGTTACCTGTTTGCGGCGAATCGACCTGATCAATCTATTAATCGACATTTATCTACACCCTTATATACACCCTTCAGAACCTTCCGCGCGCGGATCTCTGTAGCGCTTTCATTTCTCTTATAAACCCCAACAAACCATACATTTTCTGAAAGCTGAATATTTCCAGATTATGGCTCATTCCTTTAAAAATCTCAAAATCGTAAGAGATAGCGTCATTGAGACGTTTTTTTGCGAAAACATATGTCTGTGTAAAGCCAACTCAAGTCCCGCTAAGAATGGTCGGAAGAGAACGATAAACATCGCATTTGCTTCTTGACACGTTCTACTAAAAAACCGTGTCTCAGTTTTTATTTGTTTCTTTTGTGACAATAGGATAAAGTCAGAGGGGACAAATCATCAGCATTTCCTTCGAAAAAATGACGATTATTCGAAAACGGAAAAAGAAAACAAAAATCGCCGACACGCTTTTCAAGAAAAACAATCTGACAATAAGCTGGCCAAATTTCAGCTAAATCGGTTCAGGGCTGCCGACTTGGAGTTAAAAACGTATGCTTAACTTTCCAAAATTTTCGTTCCGCGAAACAAAATATATTTTTGCGGCATCTTAACCGCAATAGGATTATAACACCTAATCATCCATTTTGATGTTTACCAGCGAGGGATCATCTTGCAACAACAATAGGCATTTAATTTGACAGCTGATATGCAGCAGGCCAAATCTTTACGCGGGACGTGGCGGGAATACACTGCATTTTCTGTTTATCGACGACAGACCAAGAAAACTAAAATCCTTTGAGACTGTCGCGTGACCGCCATCGATAGCTGGAAAGCCAAGAACCGATGCACAATTTATCGCGAGCGCCCTACTTTTTTTTCATCGTCGGAAATGGAAGATTAGTTTCGTGCGACGGACAGCTTTCGTTCTTCTGGCACTGAAACATCCAAATGGAACCACGTCCGTTTTTACTTCCTAAATTCTTCACAAGTTTTGCGCTTTCCTGACAAAAGCGACAGGTCACCGGTTCGTTGATCTTCTCCTGTAGTCTTTGACCGGCTACGATAGCGTGGCCATAGAACTTTTGCCATGTTTCAGTGCTTTCCAGATCTGCAAGAGGTTCTTCAACCGTAATTTTTGACCGGCTTGCGCTACATGTTGACGAGGAAAGCGACGAATCGCATTCGGCGCTTGGCTGCTCGTTCATTTAGCCATTGCTCCTGGTCGAAGTAAGAGCCTTTGTCACTCTCTGCTAATTTTTCAGCCCAATCAGAGCTAAACGAGTCTTTCGGCTTCTTACGCCTTGCCGTTGCAGATGAAAAGAAACACGACCTCTCCTTTTTTTTTGCAGGCATTTGAATCAATCTTGCGGCATGTAATGTGTGATAAAATGACACCACTATACCTTGTGAATTATTTCGTGACGCGTTGACCTACAAGTTAATCCAGAATGACAGGACTTTTCAACGGGTATTTCAAATAATTAACGTGTAGAAAACTTCAACGTCCAAAGCTCTCGAAAAGCTCTATCTGAACGTCTCGAAATAAAAAATTTCGAAAATTCGCATTCTGAACCCTGGCTGAACCCTGGCACTCGCCTGAACTGGCGTCGAAACTCGAAAAAGCAAGACGACAGTGTAGAAGATCTTATGTTATGTTATGTTAGAACTTATCAGTTGCTTATGTTCTTGGTCTCGAATTGAGGCAATGCGCAGTGCATTGTGGTCCACTGAAAGCGAGGCTCTTCGCAGCGCAGAGCATTGTGGTCCGCTGAAAACGAGGCTCTACCACAGCGCAAAGCATTGTGGTCCGCTGAAAGCGAGGCTAAAAACCATGGCAAAATCTCAAATTTTTCTACCTTTCTTTTATATTTAGACTAGTGTAGCCAAAGCTATGAAAGTGCTGCGGAAATTGGGATGTTGTTTGCAAATTGAAGTAGGGATTGTATAGAGCTTGTGTAGAAATGGTTGTCATCAAGGTTATTTTGTTTGGTCAAGTCCCAGAAATTGTTGAGAAAGATGTGGTTATATTCAATTCATGATGTCATCAGTTACAGCAACAATAAAGTTCGTAACTTTAAGATTTCATGAGCAAAATTAACTGATTTTGTGCGATTATGCAACGGCTTGTTAAAAAATATCGAATGTAGCTGTGCGAATTAGTGCATAAGTGCGAACACATGAAAGCCTGTCAAAGTTTGCCGCGATGCTTCGCCAAGAAGCACATGGCAACTACACGAGTATAGGAGAAAGCTAACAGAAAAAATACTTAAACTACGTTTAATTTTTGGCAGACGACAGTGCTATCCAAAACCTCAAAGTGTTACTTGTTTGCGGCAAACTCGACCTGATCAATGTATTCATCGACATGTATCCACCTAACAGTGTAACTTATTCAAGGCGAACTTGATATCAATCTACTTAAGGTATCAGCCACACCCGTTAGAACCGTCCGCACGCGGATCTCTGTAGCGCTTTCATTGCTCTTATAAACCCAACAAACCATACATTTTCTGAAAGCTTAATATTTCCAGATTATGGCTCATTCCTTTAAAAATCTCAAAATCGTAAGAGATAGCGTAATTGAGACGTTTTTTGTTTGCGAAAGCATATGTCTGTGTCGGGGGGGTCTGTGTAAAGTCAGCTCCAGTCCCGCTATTAAAGAATGGTCGGAAGAGAACGATAATAATCGCGTTTGCTTCTTGACACGTTCTACTAAAAAACCGTGTCTCCGCTCAGTTTTTATTTGTTTCTTTTGTGACAATAGGAAAAAGTCAGAGGGGACAAATCATTAGCACTTCCTTCAAAAAAATGACGATTATTCGAAAACGGAAGAAGAAAGTAAAAATCGCCGATACGCTTTTCAAGAAAACAATCTGACAATAAGCTGGCCAAATTTCAGCTAAATCGTTTCAGGGGCTGCCAACTTGGAGTTAAAAACGCACGCTTAACTTTCCAAAATTTTCGTTCCGAGAAAAGAAGAAAAAAATATTTTTTGCGGCATCTTAACCGCAATAGGATTATAACACCTAATCATCCATTTTGATGTTTACCAGCGAGGCATCATCTTGCAACAACAATAGGCATTTGACAGGTGATATGCAGCAGGCCAAATCTTTACGCGGGACGTGGCGGAAATACACTGCATTTTCTGTTTACCGGCGATAGACCAAGAAAACTTAAAACCTTTGAGACTGTCGCGTGACCGCCATCGAAAGCTCGAAAGCCAAGAACCGATGCACAATTTATCGCGAGCGCCGTGCTCGCGTTGATCTTCTCCTGCTATCTTTGACCGCCTACCATAGCGTGGCCATAGAACTTTTGCCATGTTTCAGTGCTTTCCAGAACTGCAAGACGTTCTTCAACCGTAATTTTTGACCGGCCTGCACTACATGTTGACGAGGAAACCGACGAATCGCATTCGGCGCTTGGCTGCTCGTTCAACTCCTTTAGCCATTGCTCCTGGTCGAAGTATCTCCGCTAATTTTTCAGCCCAATCAGAGCTAAACGAGTCTTTCGGCTTCTTCCGCCTTGCCGTTGCAGATGCAAACAAACACGACCTCTTCTTTTTTTTCCGCAGGCATTTGAATCAATCTTGCGGCATGTAATGCGTGATAAAATGACACCACTATACCTTGTGAATTATGTCGTGACACGTTGACCTACAAGTTAATCCAGAATGAAAGGACTTGTCAATGCGTATTTAAAACAATTAACGTGCAGTAAACTTCAAAGTCCAACGAAAGAAAGAAAGCTCTTGAAAAGCTTTGTCTGAACGTCTCGAAATCAAAGATTTCGAAAATTCGCATTCTGAACCCTGGCTGATACCTTAACATTGCAATGAAATCATCATCATGCACCGGCACTCACCTGAACTGGCGTCGAAACTCGAAAAAGCAAGATGACAGTGTAAAAGATCTTATGTTATGTTATGTTAGAATTTCTCAGTTGCTTGTTGTCTTGCAATGCGCAGTGCATTCTGGTCTGCTGAAAGCGAGGCTCTTCACAGCGCAGAGCATTGTGGTCCGCTGAAAACGAGGCTTTACCACAGCGCAAAGCATTGTGGTCCGTTGAAAGAGAGGCTAAAAAACCACAGCAAAATCTCAAATTTTTGTACCTTTCTTTTATATTTAGACTAGTGTAGCCAAAGCTATGAAAGTGCTGCGGAAATTGGGATGTTGTTTGCAAATCGAAGTAGGGATTGTATAGAGCTTGTGTAAAAATGGTTGTCATCAAGTTATTTTGTTTGGTCAAGTCCCAGAAATTGTTGAGTAAGATGTGGTTATATTCAATTCATGATGTCATCAGTTACAGGGTTTAATTTCTGAAAGAAATAATGCAACAATAAAGTTCATAAGTTTAAGATTTCCTGAACAAAATTAACTGATTTTGTGCGATAAATTTATGCAACGGCTTGTTAAAAAATACTGAATGTAGCTGTGCGAATTAGTGCACAAGTGCGAACACATGAAAGCCTGTCAAATTTGCCGAGGAGCTTCGGCAAGAAGCACATGGCAGCTACAGGAGTATACGACAAAGCTATCAGAAAAAATACTTAAATTACGTTCAATTTTTGGCAGACGACAGTACTATCGAAAAAATCGAAAAATCGAAAAAAATCGAAAATCGTAAGAGATAGCGCAATTGAGACGTTTTTTGCGAAAGCATATGTCTGTGTAAAGTCAACTCCAGTCCCCGCTAAGAATGTCGGAAGAGAACGATAAACATCGCATTTGCTTCTTGACACGTTCTACTAAAAAACCGTGTCTCAGTTTTCATTTGCTTCTTTGTGACAATAGGATAAAGTCAGAGGGGACAAATCATCAGCACTTCCTTCGAAAAAATGACGATTATTCGAAAACGGAAAAAGAAAACAAAAATCGCCGACACGCTTCTCAAGAAAAACAATCTGACAAATAGCTGGGCAAATTTCAGCTAAATCGGTTCAGGGGCTGCCGACTTGGAGTTAAAAACGTACGCTTAACTTTCCAAAATTTTCGTTCCGAGAAAACAAGAAAGATATATTTTTTGCGGCATCTTAACCGCAATAGGATTATAACACCTAATCATCCAGTTTACCAGCGAGGGATCATCTTGCAACAACAATAGGCATTTGACAGGTGATATGCAGCAGGCCAAATCTTTACGCGGGACGTGGCGGGAATAAACTGTATTTTCTGTTTATCGGCGATAGACCAAGAGAACTAAAAACCTTTGAGACTGCCGCGCGACCGCCATCGATAGCTCGAAAGCCAAGAACCGATGCACAATTTATCGCGAGCGCCCTGCTTTTTTTCCATCGTCGGAAATGGAAGATTAGTTTCGTGCGACGGACAGCTTTCGTTCTGGCACTGAAACATCCAAATGGAACCAAGTCCATTTTTACTTCCTAAATTCTCCACAAGTTCAACGCTTTCTTGACAAAAGCGACAGGTCACCGATTCATTGATCTTTTCCTGCAGTCTTTGACCGGCTACGATAGCGTGGCCATAGAACTTTTGCCATGTTTCAGTGCTTTCCAGATCTGTAAGAGGTTCTTCAACCGTAATTTTTGACCGGCTTGCACTACATTTTCGGCGCTTGGCGGCTCGGTCAACTCCTTTAGCCATTGCTCCTGGTCGAAGTAAGAGCCTTTGTCACTCTCCGCTAATTCTTCAGCCCAATCAGAGCTAAACGAGTCTTTCGGCTTCTTCCGCCTTGCCGTTGCAGATGAAAACAAACACGACCTCTTCTTTTTTTTTCGCAGGCATTTGAATCAATCTTGCGGTTTGTAATGCGTGATAAAATGACACCACGATACCTTGTAATTATTTCGTGACGCGTTGACCTACAAGTTAATCCAGAATGACAGGACTTGTCAACGGGTATTGAACGGCTCGAAATCAAAAATTTCGAAAATTCGCATTCTGAACCCTGGCTGATACCTAACATTGCAATGAGATCATCATCATGCACTGGCACTCAACTGAACTGACGTCGAAACTCGAAAAAGCAAGATGACAGTGTAGAAGACCTTATGTTATGTTATGTTATGTTAGAACTTCTCAGTTGCTTGTTGTCTTGGTCTCGAATTGAGGCAATGCGCAGTGCATTCTGGTCCGCTGAAAGCGAGGCTCTTCACAGCGCAGAGCATTGTGGTCCGCTGAAAACGAGGCTCTACCACAGTGCAAAGCATTGTGGTCCGCTGAAAGCGAGGCTAAAAACCATGGCAAAATCTCAAATTTTCTTACCTTTCTTTTATATTTAGATTATGAACTGCTGCTACGCTCGCTCCGCTCGCTCCGCAGCAATTATGAACTGCTGCTACGCTCGCTACGCTCGCTTCGCAGCAATTAAGAAGCGACAATTAATCGTCCAGATAATTCTGCATTAACGACAACAGCAAGGGTTGTGAAAGCCAAGCACGATCTCGCTCACATCGCTTTACAGCAGGTAAATCAAAGCAAACCATAACCAACCTTAATCAACTACAATCCACGCGAAAAAGGACGACAGCACGGTGTCACAACCTCGCGTGTTGTTCGTGGCGCAATACATTCTGGTAGAAGGCGCAATGCATTTTGGTAAAAAGGCGCAATGCATTCTGGTAGAAGGCGCAATGCATTCTGGTAAAAAAGGCGCAGTGCATTCTGGTAAAAAGTGATGAATTCGAGAATCGTACTCCCTTTTATATACTCTTCTTAAATCCTGTTTATGTTGCTGCTCGCTCGCTACGCTCGCTCCGCAGCAATAAGTATGTCCTGTAACCGTCTGTTCTTAAGACTGGAGAGTCTTCCCTTCTTCAGAAGTTCCTCATACTTGGCATTCTTATCATTAAATACTGTACGTATTGATCAACGGAGTAAGTCAAGCTGGGACAGCTAATGGCTTTGGAAGTGTTCAAGATACGACCCACACGAGTTTTGGGTGGGAGGGTGGGCCGTTCACCTCTTCGTGGCTCCGCTGAAAACTGAGCTAGAATGAACTATTTTCGCGCCAAACCAGAATTTATCATCAGCAATTACATATTCGCACTTGAGACTGCTCATCCAGCCATGAAAAAACCATTATTAGGTGTATTAAAATACATTAGGCGATAGTATACTTTTTCTCATTATTGTTGTTTAAAGCTTTAGTTTTGAAATTGCTTACAACCAATACTTATTTTGATATTTAATAATACTTAATATTGTAATATACATAGTAAGAGAATTTGATGTATTATTATTAGCAGTAGTAGGTCATATATTGTAAATTTAAGTTTGTTTAAGAATTAGTCAATAAAGCTTATCATTATTAGGTGTATTTCGACTTCGCAAATCATTAAGAGTGTTATGAATATAAATATTGTTAGTAATGTTATTATTGTTAGTAATGTTAAATAGTATTGTTATTATGTGGGTATTCCAATTAAAAAAATTGAAAAAAGTATCGCCTTAATAAGGTATTGTGATTAGAAACCGAAAAAGAAAACGAATTGCTAGCTTGAAAATTGATTACTTCACAGTTGAAATAGTTGCGTTTTTCTCCTGCATACGCTAAGTGAAACCAAAATCATTAAAATATACACCCCAAGCATTTTCTAGCTTTTTAGCATGGGCGTCCATCCTTCTTTATCGGGTAATTTGGGGTGAACAAGTAAGTATATATACCTGAAGTTATGAAAACCGGGTCGGCAAACGTTAACTTTTTGTGACTTTTCACAACTTCAGTGCCTTGTCTAATATTAGCTTGTTTACTGTGTTGTTCATGACTGATGTCGTGTGACTCTATATCCGGGAACTTGCATAGGACGAGCCTGAGAGAAAAGTCCAGAGGTGTTTATTTGCCAATAGGCTGAATTTTTCCGAGTTATTCGATGATATTTCGCTTATGTTGAACATGAGAAGATTATGCGTGGTTGTGGATAGCCTTGTCAGTGCCGCGAAAGTGTGTGACTGTGTGATTTCCGCATAACCGTGTTGACAGGTATGTAATAGGGAGCTTAAGCAGCCACGACGACGACGCCGAGGACGACACCAAGTAAAAAATGAATTTATGTCTTACCAGCGAAATTCGCAATTGTTTAGATCTGTTCGGTACGCTAATGGCTCTGTGCCAACGTGCTCAAGCTAAATGTGCAATGGCGGCGTGTAATTCCAAATGGAAATACGAAAAATTAACCGTCGCCGTCCACGTTCCGTAAAGGACGCAGAACTCAGGACGCAGAGGGCGGCAAAGAAATGTACAAAGATTTATAACGCATGTGCACAGCTATTGTTTTGCTCATTAAACCTTTTGTTTGGAATTGATGACGTTCTCGTCGCCGTCGTCGTCGCGGTTTGCTTATAAGCTCCCTAATGTCTTGTTTGGTGCGGTCTCACGAAAATAGTCTGTGCCAGGCATTAATATTTTTACGTCGGTGTTTAGCCTTAGCTGATCGTACCTTGGAAAAAGCATTTCTCGACTCAGGGAAATTGGATCTAGGTCTAGTTTCAGCGGGCTCTAATGGCTTTGAACCATAGGCCAGTCTTTGTGCAGACAAGGTGACAATTTGTGTACTACGTTTCATTTAGTTTGTTGTCCATTTCATGCGAAATCCTGTTCTTTATGGGACCTCGAAAAAAAGTAGTGTTTTGCTGACTATCTCAGTTGCTATATGAGCCGTAACCAGTGCCGCGAAAGTGTGTGATTGTGACATTTCTGCATGGTGTTGACAGGTATGTGAAGGGTTTGTTTAACTGCGGTTTCGTCAAATTAAATAGTCTGTGCCAGGCATATTAATATTTTTTCGTCGGTATTTAGCGCTTAGCTGATCGTACCTTGGAAAAAGCCACTCTTGACTCGGGAAAATTGGATCTACAGGTCTTGTTTCAGCGGGCTCTAATGGCATTAAACCATGTAGGCCAGTCTTTATGCAGACAAGGTGACAATTTGTGTGCTGTGTTTCATTCAGTTTGTTGTCTTTTTCATGCCGAAATCCTGTTGTTTATCGGACCGCCAAAAAGTAGTGTTTTGCTGACTATTTCAGTTGGTATGTAAGCCTTAACTAGGCACTGTATCGCTGCAGCGAACTCAACTTAAACATTTCTACACTGACATGACCTCGCCGGAAGTCAGGTTACTGAATAAATGTTCTGAAATTTGCGTCATTTTAAACTTCGACTCGTTGGAACACTTCTAGGGACCATTAACTTACTGCCCGGCGTCAGATATAGGCTTTTAATCGGCCTTTGGACGATTTTCATTGTTTTTAATTGCCAAGTAGTGAAATGAGTCCTAATCTTTGCTAACCCTGTTTTCATAAATCCAGGCATATATTTCACAGAAATCACAAAGGAGTACCTGTAAATGCGTCTCTCACGATTCGCTCGTACATGTATTTTCTTTGTCGGCGAGCTCATGTGGTAAAAAGAAGCACTTTTCTAGGTGTAATCAGCCCCATATTCTTTGCATGGGCTCTAAGGCATTGTAGAGTAATGACAGATTACTATGTGACATTAAAATATCGGGCAAAACCCAGAGCTATCGCCTGAAAAGTGTTTGCAAGATTAAAGTGACTCGATTCTGCTACATTTTGCTTGGCAAACAACATAATTGGACTTGAGGCGCTTAATCCATTGACATAGTTATGAAGCAAGCTGAGCTTGAGGTGAGCTGAGCTGAGCTGTTCAGCCGATAAAGAAGGATGACGATGATGACGGCGAGGATCGTTTTCCTCGTCTGAGGAAATTAAAACGGACGAGTTTAGAAACATTTCGAAACATTTTCGAAAGCTTAAAGCTCCTTTAAAATACTAACAGCCATCGATAAACTCAACTGATTCAGACCATTGAAACTTCAATCTACTAAATCAGATTGTTGATAGTAAAATTTTCCTTACACGATTGCTACAACAAGTTGGCGACAAAACAACTGAAATAAAGCAAACTGATTCAACCTTACCATGACTTGGTAATGGTGTTTACAGTGTAGATCATTGCCTACATGGATCTCAGCCAAGGCGACGGTAGCTCCAAGAAACAGGAACAGTCAGTTAGAGATTTCATTTGGGCACTTTCTTTGCCGATTCGCGAGGAAACATGATTTCGTCGGCTCCTGCCCATTCTTTTATAAGCCTGTGAGATCGGGATTGCATCTAAATTGACAAAAGCGAGAACAAAATTGTCTTTCTAAGCTTGCTGTGGCCAAAATATCCCACTTATCCATTGTTGATCGAGTTTTATTACCCAGCAAACAGCACCCACACGAATTATGTATATGTTGTATTTTACGTGTGAGGAACAAGATTCATAAAGATAGTTACGTTGAAAGCTTGCACACTCAATGACCTCTATCAACAGTCTCAATATAGTAAAATCTAAAGCTTATCGACTGACAAAGTTCTTCTTTACATGGAATTGCATGGCGGCTGATCAGCAGCAGAGACATGGACCGTTTGGACGACCGTCACAGAACTAAGCTATATTCGAAATGAGCGTCTCGACAAAGTTGAGATGTCCAAAGAACAACATGAGGAATTGTTAGAAGTCCTTCGAGATACTCTTATTTTTTACCACAGCAAACTTGCAGTGCACACTGCAAGTCTTCCAAACATGGACCTATTAGAGAAACACCTCCAAAGAAAAGGTCAAGAAAGATATAAATACACCCCATTGTTAAGATATTCCAAGCTGCTCTTCTCAGAGCTTCCAGAGAAACTAAAGTATCGGTCTTCGTTCTTTTTTTATGCTTGTTCTTCATCTGTTGAAGAAAAATTGGGAAGGAAATAATGTCCTTATCCACGACACACACAGTTTAACCGACTTAACAAGGCAAATAACAGAGAAAGTAGCTTAAAAGCCTTGAAACCTGAAAGGAGGAGCTCGTCAAAAGGAAGGGAAAGGCCGCTGACGCCAATGATTGCCGTGGCGTCTTCGATGCTCAACGATACTTCAGATCAGCAGCAGATACAAATGGTACCCTCTACACAGTACTAGCAGGCTACTTAAGGTACCAACTGTTACTCTCTTAAAAAACCACTCGACGCTTTACACAATCCTGGTCGGGCGTCTTAAAACACAGACTAAGAGATAAAAAAAGTGGAAACCTTTTTTACGACTCTTGCAAATCACGCCAACAGCGTTATTGCTATGTTTTATTTAAAGTGTCGCTGCCTGAATCATGATCGTTTTGCCCTAAAGATTACCTGATTCCCTTAGGGTGGAGCGCTGCAGCCACCCTCGCCCCTCAACCGTAATTCGCCTATGTCTGCAAAAATGAGGTACAAATCTATGTTTTGCATTGTTTCTAACTTTGACTTTATCAGTTCTAGGCAGTCGATCTGAGATATCCTATTTTAAGTTCCTCTATCTTTTAAGATTGTCCCGTACCTTCAAAGTAAAAGTCCCCCAAAATATAAAAATTGCGTCAGATAACGATGATTGATCTTCCAGTTAAAGCGCCTATGAAGTAAAAAAATAAAATTGCTCATTTGAAAGGCTTTTCAAAGTTAAGTAGAACGGTGTTTTCCGTTTTGAAATATCTTTTTTCGTTTTAGAGATATTTACGTTTTTGTATTATGTAAATGAGGAAGTGATGACGTCATAGATAGTTCCACTAAAGCAGTACAACACTCAATCGAGAATATCTCTAGATGTATTAAAGCAGTGTTCTTAAAACTTGGCACCAGAGATGTACATCACAAAAGAAACATAATTACAGTTGTCATGTCGTTGCCATGGCAACAGTTATGCCGCTGGCCCTGTTTAAATTACGACTAAAATTCCCAGATTTCATCTTATACAAGGATCATATCATCCACTCCCAAGAATCTAATGGGGAGAGTTAAGACAATGCGGGAACTATGTCTGTTCCAAGGAAAACCCCCTGTCCGACTCAAAAAGGTTGCAAACGGGTATATTTGTTTTTTCACAGAAAGGGACTGGAGCCAAGCGTGTTGCCATGGCAACAATATAGTAGGTGTCATTTTGTTTCTTTTGTGATGTACATTTTGAAGATCACTGCTCCAATATTTCTGGAGATATTCTTAAGAGTCAATGTCACTAATTTTCAACCGGACTGTGCAATAGCGAAAAAACGAAAAATCTGAAAAAAATTCTCAAGATTGCCCTTGGTGAACTATTCCTAAAAATATATATTTTTTGGTTTCGCAGCTCTCTGACCTGGTTTTAGGCGTCTGATACCGCACACCGGTGAGTCCTCCTTCAAAAATCCAAACACCATTTTTACGAAACAGCAAGTAACTAATCAAATAAGGCAGACGATAATACACATTTTGAGTGGTTATTTTCTCAGTTTAAATTAAAACTTAATTTCCGACAAGCTTTCCAGTATTTACCATAATTCGAGCGATTTCTCGCTCCGCAAAATTCACAAAATTTAGGGCCTAAAATTACTGACTGGTACCTCGCCTGGCGTATCGAGATTTATTCCACGTGAAAGAGCATTATTTCTTCTTGCAAAATACATTTTCAAAACCATGGGCTACTTAAAGTAAAATTTTTGAGGTCGAAAGTTTTGTGAAATTTGAGCTCTTTCGATAATGGCGTATCGATGTCGAAAGGTCACATAAACATAAAGACAATATATTTCTAAACTCAGCGCTTTAATAATATTTGCTATCACTCAAAAACTAATGTTTACAAGACTATTCCGCCTGATTGTTATAACTTTTAAGGAAAAATTGGAAAGCTTGACTGCTTTTTAGACCTCGTGTTGTAACGTGTAAAACGAGTCACGATATGTTTGTCAAGGTCAAAGCACTCTTAAACAAAACAAATCGGAACATTTGTCATTCCGACATGGCTTGCTAACACTTTAAATGAGAACAGCATCTTTCGTACCTTGTATTAGGCTTGAAAAATCTGCCGTCGGATCTGCATTCTCGACGGTTACAGAACTGATTAGGCAGAAATCGTTACAGTTTCTGTTACGAGAGACCGCTGACAGATACTTTGATTGTGGGCGCGATACAATTTTTTTTTCGCGTCAAATACAAGTATATGGTATAAAAAAAAGATAGAAAAAATCCGCTGGCATTCTCGATTATTTATAACTTAAACAAAACGCAGTTGAAATAAATTTTACAGGAAAGGAATAAACGGTACAAGAGATGGAATAATTCCAACAGGAAGAACATGAGTACAATTTTGTATGAAAACAAAACACAAGTTATATTATCAGAGGATATTTCCCATTCCGATAACATCGCAAGCATTCTTTAGACCTTAGGGCAAGAACAGCATCCTACAAGATCCGAGATAAAGGTAATGTAAGGCGCTTTTCGCTTTGATTGTTGTTCCTCTATGTCCATGTTGTAGTAGCTGCAGATATGCCTCCGTTGTGCGACACTGAGCTTGCTCAGCTTGTTGCTGCTGTATAGAGAACATATGTTCAGCGTGTCATAGACAATGGGATGCAACAGCTCGCATTGGCGAAGGACTGCCAAGCAGGCAGAGGAGTAAGCTTCCTGTTCTTGGGCCACAAGTGACCTGGCTATCGTTATCGTCGATGGAGTCATGCCCTGACTGAGCGGTAATTTTGCAGCAGTACGTGAAAAGTAGCTCTGGATCTGCTGTGCAGTCAAGAAATCTTCCAAATCAAAGCGCCGCTCACCGTTGTCCCTCCTAGCATAGCGCATGTCACGTGATACCTTCTCAGGATCGATTTTATGGCCACTCTCTTGTCCAATCTGGAAGTTGCTATCGAGGTACTGACGCTGTGAGTCTCGCTGAAACGGGTGACCTTTCTCATACCTTCAAAAGTCCAGCCTTGCACCAAGGGAGATTCTGAAGAGACTTCAGTAGTGGTCGGGGCAGCTAGTGTTGGCTGAGTAGTGCACGCCAATTTAGTGGTATCTAAATGGGCATACTTCGCTGGAAACGATCTTGCACTTCCCGAAGAGCAAATGGCGTTCCATGGTACTTCTGGTAGGTGCGTATGCATTCTTCAACAGGACATGTCAACAGCGAGCTAGCGTCTGCCCCTTCGTTATCCTCTTCTGCCTCCTCGTGCACACCGTCACCCGCGTCCTCTTCACCTTCAACGTGTTCAGGCTTCTCGGATGGTTCGGGCTTTCCTCTAGAATGTTGCAAAAACCCACTCTTGGACACCTCAGCCTTCCATCCTTCCGCTAAATGCTTTGGAACTAAAGCATGTACATAATAAAATAAAATTATTATTATCATACTAATATTCAAATACAGTTTCCAAATTGGGAGTTAAATAAAACTTCGTGAAGAGCCAACAAACAATCAATATTACGTTGAGAAAATGACTTTCATCCCATGACTTCCATCGCAATGCGTACATGTGTCTAGTGCTGGGTAATTCAGTAGTAAATGTGTATATGGTTATATAGGATTGCGTTAGACTTCGTGAACGCAATACGGGTTTCTCCGTCACAGAGTACAGGTGTGGAGGCTGGGGTATAATGTGAAGCTCCAATAGTCTAGCAAAGAAATATGGCTAGAACTAACAAACGTGTTGAAGGTGATATCGAAAAATAAGGAGGAGTATAGGTTGGTCTGCTTTGGGGTGTGGTTGAAATTATTGCACACATTTTTCTGAAGTAGTGGTAACTTTTATGAATTTGTTATTTTTAACATCACAGTGGTAACGATGAAATGAATTGAACACAACTTTATTTCAAGGCAACTAGTTGTAAATGAGAAATACAAAAAAATTGTGTAATTTTTTTAAGTTGCTTAAAGAATTAAAAACAGTAAAATGCAAAATTCATAATAATTACATTGTAAAGGGTGGTCTAGTGACTAAATTTTTCAACTACTCTACTTCATCAACTTTAAGTTATGAAAGGGTGGCACAATAAACAGTATAGATTCTATGTCTGCTTGAGAGAGTTCTTAAACTTCAGCAGCATAGCCAGTTACCCTAGCAATTTGGTGTATACCATCTTATGATATTAAAGTAAGATTCATTGTGATGTCATTCTTGCCTTGTGAGTCTACTTGTAAATAACAGTTTGTGTAACTTCAACTAATAGCTTACATCTAACTTGTGAATTAACAACAACAATAAAAAGAAGCATTAATAACTATAATAGCATGGCTGTTTACTGACCGACATTCTGTTGTATTTGATGGTAGAAGGTTCATCGTTGTGGGAAGTTTAACCTTATCAAAGTCTATTGCTGAAAAATGATCAATGGTTACATCATGACCCATCAGCAAATCTTCTGCATTTGATTTTGTGTCAATGAGGAACTTCTTAACTTTCACTGGGGAGTTTGCTTGACTCATGCTTGTAAATCTCTTCAGCTTCGGTGGCGAAAAACACACTCCCCGGACAGTTTTTTCTTTACCTTGAAGTTGATAGTCAAAGTAACTTCACTTTTTTAGTGGAGAAATATAGTGGATGTATCCCACAAACTCCATGGTTGCCTAATCACATAAATTTTTCTGTGTGGCAGATACATCAGGTATCGGATCACTATTCTCTCTCTGTTCAGTACCACTGGGTATTTGGTCAGCCATGTCTACCTGTCTCGTAACGCCAGATACTATTATCTGAAATTGAAAGAGAAAGAGAAATTGTCAAAAAAAGAAAGGAAAAAAGAAAGAGATATGAGGACTGGTGATAATAAATATACATACCTCGCAAAACAACTGGAAACATGCAAAAACACCTGCTTTCTACAAATTTGTAAAGTTGAGTTTTTGAAGCAATATTACAATGCTTTTAGGCTTTGCTAAATCTATATATCACTATGGATATAACATCAATTTTATCATGTTCTTAGACATTTATGAAATGTGTGTTTTACAGCAATGTCACATTGTTTGAATAAATGCACATATCCTTTATGGTCTGTGAAATATGTTTCTAAAATGTGTACATTGACTTCTGATTCAGGCAAATTAGTATTGATATGGTCAATGGTGGTCCTGTTGTCAGTAGTATAGCATGAGACTAATTGTCTGTAATTATGGTCTCTCACGAACAAGTTATGAAGTGGGGTTTTGTCTTTCTGAATTAACCAATTGACCTTAAAGTCGCCAATAAAGATACAGAAATCAGAATACAAAGTCAAAATTTGCATCAATGCCAGACACAGTGACTCACTGGTACTTTTGGGGAGCGGTATACACTTATGATTGTAACATGTGGGATTGCCATGAGTCTGACAACAGTTATCTCAACACCATTTGTGTTTTTGCAAACTGGATATCCAAAGACGAAAGGGTGTTTGCAGTATACTGCTGTACCTCCATAAGGCCGTGCATTTAGAGCTGTGGGCTGATTGTCATTTCTAAATAAAGTATACCCTGTGATGGCAAAGTCAATATCTTTGTCTGAACAATTCAATCTTGTTTCCGAGTAGATGTTCACATTAATGCTTGAATAATTCATATCTTTGCGTATATCTTCAATACGCCTGTGTAGTGATCTTGAATTAAGGAAACATATTTTATAGTATTCTGATCTGTCTCATAACTGTAGATAGGAGATACGGAAAGCTTGAGACGGCCTTCAGTTCGTAAATGTTGCATTTGAGCTTTTACAGCAGGATTTACAGCTATTTTACTTTCACAAAGGTCAGTGATATACAGTCCTTCAATGGTTGTAACTCTGCTCAGACCTACATAATGTATGTGAGGT
Source organism: Micromussa lordhowensis (assembly GCA_964020085.1). Classification (NCBI taxonomy): domain Eukaryota; kingdom Metazoa; phylum Cnidaria; class Anthozoa; order Scleractinia; family Lobophylliidae; genus Micromussa; species Micromussa lordhowensis. Next base: position 34,991,089 of record OZ026598.1, on the reverse strand, counting down.
ATGGCTCTCCTGGTGTTGAAGTTAACGACTATGTTAGTCTCAGTATCACCTTCTGATTTGTGTATGGTTTTAGCAGCTGCAGGTCTCAGTGGAAACTGCCTTCTTACAACTTGAGCTGCTCTATTTTTTCCAACTGCAAATTGTGCAGTAACAGGTTTGATAGGAGTCCATGTGCATTCAATACCTTCTACATACAAACGCCGGTTATCATGTCTAGTTTTTTGTCCGACATCTGTATGGTCAAATAGTACCCATAGTATACCAGATGGTCTATTTCAGTTATGTAATTGTATTTTTCTTATGATATTACTAGCACTATTTGTCATACCATCATCAGTTCTTATATTTACTGCTATTTCAGTTCTCTCACCATCAGCAAGTTGAAGATTGAAAGCTAATTGCATATTTTCCTAGGGTCAAGTGGTATTTGCATTATCCAATGCTTTAATGGTATACTTATCACCAGTTGTTGCCATGTGAACTCTATTATTGAACTCATCGACTTTCGAATTCTGTATGAACAAATGGGGAACATAGATTGGGTAGTTTCTACAGTTTTCTGAAATGCATCTTTCTTTAAGTTTCACAACGCCATCTGGGGTGTGATTGCCTTCTCTTAATCTGTTGAGAATTTGAGCAAATTCTTTACTTTCTCTCTGTCTCGTAATTTCATCCAATTCAAATATTGTAAAAAGTTCCTGTCACAGGTTGGGGGCGAGTGCTGTATATTCTGAGCTTTTCATATCTTTAAACACATAGCCATCCATAACAGGCTCTAGCTGAAATAAATCACCTAGTGCAATGATGCTGACACCTCCAAATGCTTCTTTACTGCCTTTAATATCCTTTAATCTATTATTTATTTGGACATTAAACATGGTGTTGTCAACCATGGATATCTCATCTAGAAATATCAGTTTGACAGCATGGAGTTTACATCTCAGGGTGTTAAGCCTACTTGAGTCAAGAGGTTTGTAATTCTTAAGTGACTGACTTGCTGGTATTGCCAATGTACTATGTATTGTATTGCCTTTGATTCCAAAAGCAGCTTTTCCAGTGGGTGCTAGTAACAATATTTTGACCTCATTAAAGTCCTCACCAGCTCAGGAGTTGTAATATTTCAATGCTGCTTGATATAGTGATTTGATGAGATGGGACTTACCCACCCCAGCTCCTCCAGAGAGGAAATAGTAAAATGGTTTGTCTGAGGTTTTAATGAGATGCAAGATGTGATAAAAAAATTCTTTTTGCGGTTGGTTTAGTGTTTGTACCAATTGTCTGTAATCTTGATCTTGTAGTTCGTTTAATATTAGAGGTTCGCAACTTGTTAATGCAGGAGGAATTCCGACATCTTCTGATAAATCATAGTTCTCATTGAAATCAGGATGCAAATCTTGAAGACCCTCATTCTCATCTTGGTATTCTATGCTTTGTGTGCATGGGTTTTTTTTTAATTTAACAATTTTTTTTATTTCTTTATTTTGACATTGACAATTACAGTTACAAACATTTTGTTAAACGCACTAACAATAAAAAAATAAACAAATAACTAAATAAACTAAATGAACCATTAAAATAAATATCTAAATGAATAGAAAGATAATAAAAACAGTAATAGTTGAAACACTACAATAAATACACTAAAAAACAAATAGAGAAAAAATAAAGAAAGTAAATTAAGGGATACTTGCACAAGACACATGCTGAAAAAAGAAACCTTTAAATTGTTACTTAGTTAAGAAGAGGCAATATTTTTCCCCATTTTTCATAGTGCTTATGGAGCCGGTCATTTCTTTTGGCAATTTTTCTTTCTATGAGAAAAACTAATTTAATCTTTTAAAAAAAAACTCTTAATGTTGGTTTCATTTGGCTCAATTTACATTTATAAATGAAATATTTAGCAATCAGTATTAAATGATTCAAAATAGCAAAGTCTTCGTTGTCATTAAATACGCCAAACAGTATATTGATTATTTTCAACGTTTCTATGGATATGTTCTGTTTATTAATCCAGGATGAGAATGCAAGCCAAAAGCTTTTTGTTATGGTACAGTGAAAGAGTAAATGTTCGAGGGATTCGTCTTCTTTCTGACAAAAGGGAGTTTAAGAAAGCACGACGGCGACACCGAGGACAACGTCGGTTAAAAAATGAACTTATATTGTACCTACGAATCTCGAGATACACTTAAGTCATTTAATTTGTTTCTCACTGTCAAAATTACCTCGAAACTGAATCTTGAACACAGTGTTAGATTCGAAATATCAATTTAAAAGATTAGCCGTTGTCGTTCACGTTCTACAGACAACGCAGAATTTTTGGTCATTTCACGTTGTTGTTTTGCAGAAGACGGCAAAGAAATGTACCAAGAATTAGAAAGCACGTGCACAGCCATTGTTCTGCTTATTAAATCTTTTGTT
>OZ026598.1:34981171-34983671 GCA_964020085.1 Micromussa lordhowensis | reverse complement strand
AAAAAATTACTACTAGCGCTAAAAGTGTCCTCATTACCTCAAAGTAGATTTCTAGTAAATGTTCGACTGAGTTCGATTATGTTCGATTGTTGAACTCTTCGATTACAGAACTCAATCGAACCCAAACGAGCGATTGGGTTCGATTGAGTTCGATTACCGAACGGTCAATTGACTACGTCGGGTATATTGACTATCACAATTTATTACTAACAAACTCTCCACTCCAACATATCACCGTTGGACCAAACAGCATTGCATAAAAAATAAAAAAAATACCCCACACTGTCTGCCTTTAACCCTAAACAGCTGTCAAATTATTTTGCTATCCTAGTCTTTTTGCGTTTTTAAAGAAGCGTAACGTGACAAGACAATCTTTGGGTTTGTCCGGTAATCTTTGCGTGACCATCCAAGAGATTTCCCGGGCTCTTCACGTAATCGTTGCGTGACCAGCCAAGAGATTGCTTGAGCTTGTCAGGTAATCTTTCCGTGACCAACCAAAAGATTGCCTGCCTTCTTGGTAGCTCTTAATCTTCATACATGACCTTCACTCCACCAGGGAGATTATCTGAATCCAACCATTGCCAGCCGTAGTATTCTAACATAGGCAACTTGCAAGGAATACTTGGGAAGTAAGCATACTTGTAATCGTCTCCTTTTTTCTGCCACTGGAGCCAAATCTTGTCCAAGAAGGAGTGATGAGGGAGCACCTCAGGAGCGTTAGAAGCTGTTGTTGTGAACATTGTTCCACCCACAGCATGGTGAATATCATTATGATAAGTTGAACGCACTATATCTTCAAACTCGTGAAACATTTCCAGTGGCAACGCTAGCGTTCTGAGGAGATGCTCTGGATTCCCGGTTAGACTGGTGTAGTTAAAATGTCTTCTCAGACATCCGCCTCCAGTGATATTGAGCAGGCGCCATTTATCCTTTTTAAACGGCCCGTCCTCGACACAGTGATAATCTGAAGGGTTTCCATTCCCACCTAGCCCGTGGTCACCAGGGCTCCAGAAGTCCTCGTCCCCAGACCCACTCCACCATCGGTCTGCAACTCGGCTCCAGTTCCAATACGGAAGAGTGATACGACAGTCTATCCTGCGCAGGAGATCCTCAAACTGAACCAAGAACCACCGGTGCCATGGAAAAAAGATGTAGGGTGATAAATGGAGCAGCTCGTTTGGGGTGGCGATATGAAAAGCGACCAATGTGTAATAGTCTCTCTTGAAAGCCGGATGCGTCGATGCCTTCTTGTACGCTTTGAGAAAATGCCGTCTTTGGTTGATGCCCATTTTGATGAAGTCTTTTCGCACGCGGTAGCAGTTTATAAGCTTGCCATCCCGACATTCACAGCGTTCGTTGCACTTGTTCAGGGCGTAGCTTCCTTCCAGGCAGTTTGCTGGAGTTTCCTTTCCCAGAAATTCCATTATCTGTCCTTGTTCGCCTGCTTCTGAAATGTTCCAGCTCAATAGTAGGACGACAACAAGCCAAATGTGAGCCACCAACATGGTATGTGTGTTCACTGGTGACAAAAAAAAAACTAAGATTTACTGAGCAATAAATGCCAACTAGCTTATCATTATCAACTAGCTTATCATTATTCTTTCACACATCAACCACTTCAAATTTTTGTTTTGATACTTCTCACTACCTCGGGTTTGGTTTATGAAATTTAAAAGGGCCACTCGATAGAGTTATACAGGCGTTTTTAGGGGATAAAGATGGAAAAAAGGAAAGAAAAAAGGGAGTCATTGACTGACGGACGGACGGACTCGACTGCATGACTCACTGACAGTGAGTCAGCCCTTCGTCACTGACTTACTGACTTACTGACTCACTGACTCATTGACCCACTGACGCACTGACTCACTGTGACTCATGGACTCACTGACGCACTGACCGATCGATCGACCGATTTACTGATGTTTCAGTCATTCACTTCAACAATTCCACCAGCAACGTAACATAATTATAAAATGGACTTCAAGAATTGAGAAGATAACCGACACAGCGAAATTATAGTTATATTGTTATGTTCATTTTCTCTGGAAGCAACGTTTTGGAAATGAAGAATACAATTTAGCTGGCTGCAAAAAATGGTCTACTTTGGAGTAGGCTAACTAACAGAAGTTACACAGTTAAGGATGACGAATTCTGAAAAATTAATGAATCGGTGCCGAAAAATACGCGTTATTGAGTGTTACTATAGGTTTTCAGTAGTTTTCAAGTGTATCATATTTGGGTTTGTATCTTAACAACGAAACTTTAAAATGAACTGTTACCTGATCATGAAGATGTCTCGTCAGGTGTTGAAATATTTGGAATCACTTTTCTTGACTTTCAGTTACTTGGCCGATTTTGAGACTTTCGTCTTTTACATTTACAGTGTTTCTTACCAACAAAGCCATATGTTAATTTCATATTTCTAGAGCTTTTGAAATTTTTACAGCCTACGGAACCGGAAGTGCAAACGGAAACGGAATTGGTCCACAAAAGATCATGC
>OZ026598.1:34968671-34976171 GCA_964020085.1 Micromussa lordhowensis | reverse complement strand
ACAGCAGGTAAATCAAAGCAAACCATAACGAACCTTAATCAACTGCAATCCACGCGAAAAAGGACGAAAGCACAACGGTGTCACAACCTCGCGTGTTGTTCGTGGCGCAATACATTCTGGTAGAAGGCGCAATGCATTCTGGTAAAAAAGGCGCAATGCATTCTGGTAAAAAGGCCCAATGCATTCTGGTAAAAGTGATGAATTCGAGAATCGTACTCCCTGTTATATATTCTTCTTAAATCCTGTTTATGTTGCTGCTCGCTCGCTACGCTCGCTCCGCAGCAATTAATCAATCAAAAGTAATCTTGTTTCAGCCGTATTATTTCGGTGTTTATTGGTTAAGATGTCGAGTAATATTTTTAACCAAATAATTTGTGACTATTGTGACTACAAAATTGCGACCAAAACTATTGTTCTTTGCTTGGAAAAGATCTTGCCAAGCATAATACATCCTTGTCAGTCCGGCTACGTAAAGTGCAGATTCATTGGAGAGAGAATCAGACTAAAAGCAGACGCAATGGACTTATATACCAGGTATAGCTGTTTTCCTAGATTTTGAAAAAAAAAGCTTTTGATTCAATTGAATGGAGCTTTATCCAAAATTAGATGACTTGAATCTTTCAAGTCTTGACCAAATCTCCGGCAAAGGGTCAGCGTGTTCTGTAAAGACATTTCTAGTTGCGTAATTGACAATAGCGTTGCCTCGAAACAATTTTACTTAGAACGCGGTGTCCGTCAAGGTTGTACCCTTTCAGGCATACGTTTTGTTTTTGCTATAGAGCTTCTCGCCCAAAGTATAAGACGGTCAAAAGACATCAAGGGCATACATATCCAGGAAAATGAAGAGGTCAAGCTCGCGCAATGTGCTGGCGACACAACTGCCCTTCTAGCCCGATGTCCAGTCAAGTCAGTTTCTAATTTATTTGACTTACTTTCACTGTTTGAAAAGTGCTCTGGCCTAAAAATAAATCAAGGAAATCAGAAATGCTATGGCGTGGCTCCATGAGCCATAGGAAAGACGCAATTTGCATATACGCGCTCGGGGTGCATTTTACTTACGATATTGAATTGTCTCATAAGAAAAATTTCTTTGAAAAATTAGGTTCCCTAAAGAAAGCCTTAAGTGTTTGGTCCCGAAGAGACTTATCTATTTACGGTAGAATAAATATTGTTAAAACACTAGCCCTCTCCAAACTTGTATTCATCTCCAGTGTTATGGAGACCCCAAAAAACTTTGCAACAGGAGTCAATAAAACAGTGTTCGATTTTATCTGGAAGCAAAAACCCACCAAAATAAAAATGACAACCCTCAAGAAGAAATCAGATGGCGGTCTTGGCATGAAAGATTTTGTTCTTTTCGATAACGCTTTGAAACTCACTTGGGTAAAATGGCTGTGCTCCGACTCAGATGCACGTGTGACTACAACCTTCTTGATCATGATCTTAATGGCCATCTTCCAGAATCTTACAAACGAATTATTCCTCATTGGCAAGAAAATCGTGTCTACGACACCTCACAGCAAGACCGAGATACTGTCTCACACAATCTGGAGCAACAAATTCATTACGATTGACAAAAAAACATGGTATATCTGCCTCATTGGAACCGAGCAGGTATAAAGCAAATTTCAGACCTTTTTTCACCATGAAAATTACTTCCTGCCTTTCCTTTCCTTGCACAATAAATGCACACTAAATTGCATTTTTTTTACAATATCATGGTTTTATATCCGCGATCCCTCAAAGTTGGAAGAAGTTCCTTCACGTTAATTCCGGCGACTCTACAACACCCCCGCCGCCAATCGGTAATCTAACGTGTAAGATGTCATACGACAAACTGTTAACCTTAGAAAATCTAGATAAAATTTATCTTCTGCCGTTCATAGCCACAAAATAAGTTAAATTGGCAATGTTCCAGCACATAAATATACACAACATTTTAGCTACGAACAGAATATTATACAAAATGAAAAGGGTTAATTTGCCTCCCCATCCTGCCCTTTCTCCGCCTCTGATAGTCAAAACATACGTCATTCGTTTATTAGCTGCCCGCAAGCGTCTTCCTTTTGGTATAAGTTCCAATGTTGGTATTCTATTGTCAGTAATTCTAGTTTACTTCTCTCCGAGCCAGATGTATTTTTTGGAATTACTCGTCACTGTACTCACCGTTTGACACCACCTCATAATGCCTGGCAAATACTTTCTTCATATCAACGCGCTAAATAATACTACGTTCGTTTTCAGCGACTTCATCTCACTAGTGCAGGATAAAATCGAGATAGAACAGAAGTGGAAATTCTTTCTCACCATTTAGAGCGTTTCTCTTAGTAATTTGCTGCGAGTTTTTTTCTTTTTTTCCCTGTTAGTAAGTAATTACAGTGAATTGTAATTCCTTAAGTAATGTAATGTGTAAGTTATAATAAGTAATTATTGCGTATTGTAAGTAAGTAACGTAATGCAAATAAATAGTGGTTTTTTTTTCATGTATTGTAAGTGATGTTTGTAAGACAGTAAAAGCATTAAAAAGAAAAAAATAATAAAATAAAAGTAAACAAAGTTTTTAACTTTTAGTGATAGCTATAACCGTCACTTCTGAAAACGTCAAGTCAATACAGCTAAGTTTTTAGACCAAAAAAAAAATCAAACAATTTCTTTGACACGCTAAACAGTACCATAACATCAATATATAATTATATAAACATTAAACAATACTATATATTGCATGTTATGAGTTGTAACGAATTTTCCAAGAAGAATTAATTAATCAAGACAACTTGACGTGCCCAATTTGTGACGCTGAGTTGCAAAAACCATCAATCAAACACATTGCATGTTGTGACAAAAAAGATATCATTAACGATAATGCTTCAAACGTCTGCAAAAGTTGTAGCACAGTAAATGGCTACCAAGTAGCTAATTTCTTATGTTGATGGGAAACCTTGTGATAAAATTAAAATTACAAAGTCAATAAAAACGCTTAAATGTTTTGAGCAATATTGGAATAAAATAGAGGTATTAAAAGGTCATAAACTAACGAGGATTATTGAACGATAAACATCTTGTTGTAGTTATCTTCAAATTTATCGTATAACGGACACATGTCTATTATTATATCTTCGACAACTTTTATATAATCTGGCCTAGCCTGCAGTGCAGACGTATTTTGGACGCGCGAGAGCACATTTTCGTATTAGGCTGCGATCTTGGATTTGGTAACTGTGGAGCATTGGGGCGAGGAAATATTTCCCGAGGGAGTAGGCGTTAAGTTGATAATATGGACCAGGGGGGAGGGAGAGGTGTCCTGTTACATGTATTGACAAAATTGTTTGTCATTAACAGGACAGATGCATGAAAACCTGACGTCAATTTGTTTTTTACAATACAACAACTTATCAAATTGTCCGTTCTTGCTCGTTGACGCATCGTATAAATTACAAATTCATGTGTCCGTCCGCTTATTGGCAATGAAAGTTAGCCAATGAGCGTGCATTTAATTTTGACCTTTTTCACTGTCACAGTAGGTTCTGTTTGAGACCCCTGGCCCAATAAACAAATCCAAGACCTTCAAGACAGAAGGAACACAAAAAAGGGACTTAGTGACTCATCACAAAGTCTTCTGAGATTGCAGGATCAGTTCAAGTATCCGAGCCACAAGAGTTTCTTGCTACCATTTGCCACCCCTTCATTGTTCTCTTAGAATGTACCAAAGCCTTTCCATCTGCTCCACAAATTTTTACCTAATGTCCATCTTCTATTCACTGCAAATCTTATACCCAGATCATATTTCATCCTTAATTAATTCTGTGTAAATTACCAGTGGAAGAGCCTGCTGTTGATACATTGTTGATTTTCATTGTTCCCTCCACTCCACATTTTATTGATTGTCTTTTTACAATCATAACAGAAATATTCAACTCACACCATTACAGGAGCGATGTCACAATTTGTGCATTTTGAAAAGTTTAGCCTAAACTTTTCAAGTTTTACATTTGTAATCTGTGTTAATCTTCTCCATCCCTAACTGTTCTTGTTTTTTTTATGTTTTATTCCTATCTTTTTCAATTGGTGTTTTTTCTCAAAATACCGTGACTGAGTCCCTTTAAGTCATGGAATGCATGCAGAAGGCACAATGCCTGTGGTGGACTATGCAGCTGCGCTCTTTGTATGTATTGCTGACCAATGTTACTAGATATTGTTAACCTTTTACAATTTTAAAATTACAATTGCACATTTCCATAGAATTATGAATTCAGAAACATCAACTAGTACAATGTAAGCCTTCCATTTGATTTAGATCACCAATTATAAGGAGGGTGATCGTAATAATTTCAGTCAAAAACTAATTACATTAATTAACAATTTTTGTGGGCTATGACAGCCTGCCGTTTCAGGTAAGATAAAAGTTTTACTTTGATTAAAATTCGTCATTTGATTATTTTGTTTGGGTCTCTGCCACTTGGCAAGCAGCACAAGATAAAGAAAATGGCGCCACCTCAATTAATACCTCCACATATTAAAGGTGTTTCGTAATAAATTAAAAGTAATTTGTGCCTATTCCGGCAAGTAGCACTATTCAAACAAATGCTCCTTCTGTAGTTTGTTCACTTTAGGATTGTCAAGGTTACATAAAGTGTCTGTCATTCCCGAATAGATGCCAAGTCTCCAATAAGCTCCCTTTTTTGATCTACCTAAGTCAAATTAGGTCGCCTGGCACTAGTTTGATTTTTACAGTAAATCTAAGCCCGTATATTGATTATCACATTTTCTTCCTAACAAACTCTCCACTCCAATATATCACTGTTGGATCATTATTGGTAAACCAAACAGCATTGCATAAAAGAATGAAAATACCCTACACTGTATGCCTTTAACCCTAAACCCCTGTCAAATTATTTTGCTATCCTAGTCTTTTTGCGTTTTTAAAGAAGCGTAACGCGACAAGACAATCTTTGGGTTTGTCCCGTAATCTTTGCGTGACCATCCAAGAGATTGCCTGGGCTCTGCACGTAATCTTTGCGTGACCAACCAAAAGATTACCTGCCTTCTTGGTAGCTCTTAATCTTCATACATGACCCTCACTCCACCAGGGAGATTATCTGAATCCAACCATTGCCAGCCGTAGTATTCTAACATAGGTAACTTGTCAGGAATACTTGGGAAGTAAGCATACTTGTAATCGTCTCCTTTTTTCTGCCACTGGAGCCAAATCTTGTCCAGGAAGGAGTGATGAGGGAGCACCTCAGGAGCGTTAGAAGCTCTTGTTGTCAACATTGTTCCACCAACAGCATGGTGAATATCATTATGATAAGTTGAACGCACTATATCTTCAAACTCGTGAAACATTTCCAGTGGCAACGCTAGCGTTCTGAGGAGATGCTCTGGATTCCCGGTTAGACTGGTGTAGTTAAAATGTCTTCTCAGACATCCACCTCCTGTGATATTGAGCAGACGCCATTTATCCTTTTTAAACGGCCCGTCCTCGACACAGTGATACTCTGAAGGGTTTCCATCCCCACCTAGCCCGTGGTCACCAGGGCTCCAGAAGTCCTCGTCACCAGACCCACTCCACCATCTGTCTGCAACTCGGCTCCAGTTCCAATACGGAAGAGTGATACGACAGTCTATCCTGCGCAGGAGATCCTCAAACTGAACCAAGAACCACCGGTGCCATGGAAAAAAGATGTAGGGTGATGAATGGAGCAGCTCGTTTGGGGTGGCGATATGAAAAGCGACCAGTGTGTAATAGCCTCTCTTGAAAGCCGGATGCGTCGATGCCTTCTTGTACGCTTTGAGAAAACGCCGTCTTTGGTTGATGCCCATTTTGATGAAGTCTTTTCGCACGCGGTAGCAGTTTATAAGCTTGCCATCCCGACAATCACAGCGTTCGTTGCACTTGTTCAGGAAGTAGCTTCCTTCCAGGCAGTTTGCTGGAGTTTCCTTTCCCAGAAATTCCTTGATCTGTCCTTGTTCGCCTGCTTCTGAAATGTTCCAGCTCAACAGTAGGACGACAACAAGCCAAATCTGTGTCACCAACATGTTATGTGTGTTCACTGCTGACAAAAAAACTAAGATTTACTGAGCAATAGATGCCAACTAGCTTACATTATCAACTAGCTTATCATTATTCTTTCACACATCAACCACTTGTAGTAATTCAAATGTTTGTTTTGATATTTCTCACTACTTCGGGTTTTAGTTTATGAAATTTAAAAGGACCCCTCGAGGGAGTTATACAGGCGTTTTTAGGGGATAAAGATGAAAAAAAGGAAAGGAGAAAGGGAGGCGTTGACTGACTAACGGACGGACTCAAGCACTGACTGACAGACTGAATCACTGAAAGACCGTTTCACTCCCTGACTCACTGACTCTCACTGACTCACTGACTCACTGATTCACTGACTCACTGACTCGCTGACTCACTGACTAACTGACTCAATGACTCACTGACTCACTGACTCACTGACTCACTGACTCACTGACTCACTGACTCACTGACTCACTGACTCACTGACTCACTGACTCACTGACTCACTGACTCACTGACTCACTGACTCACTGACTCACTGACTCACTGACTCACTGACTCACTGACTCACTGACTCACTGACTCACTGACTCACTGACTCACTGACTCACTGACTCACTGACTCACTGACTCACTGACTCACTGACTCACTGACTCACTGACTCACTGACTCACTGACTCACTGACTCACTGACTCACTGACTCACTGACTCACTGACTCACTGACTAACTGACTCACTGACTCACTGACTCATTGACTCACTGACTCACTGACTCACTGACTCACTGACTCACTGACTCACTGACTCACTGACTCACTGACTCACTGACTCAGTCACTCGCTGACTCACTGACTCACTGACTCACTGACTCACTGACTCACTGACTCACTGACCCACTGACTCACTGACTCACTGACTCACTGACTCACTGACTCACTGACTCACTGACTCACTGACTCACTGACTCACTGACTCGCTGACTCGCTGACTCGCTGACTCGCTGACTCGCTGACTCGCTGACTCGCTGACTCGCTGACTCGCTGACTCGCTGACTCACTGACTCACTGACTCACTGACTCACTGACTCACTGACTCACTGACTCACTGACTCACTGACTCACTGACTCACTGACTCACTGACTCACTGACCCACGGACTCACTGACTCACTGACTCACTGACTCATTGACTCACTGACTCACTGACTCACTGACTCACTGACTCACGGACTCACGGACTCACGGACTCACTGACTCACTGACTCACTGACTCACTGACTCACTGACTCACTGACTCACTGACTCACTGACTCACTGACTCACTGACTCACTGACTCACTGACTCACTGACTCAGTCACTCGCTGACTCACTGACTCACTGACTCACTGACTCACTGACTCACTGACTCACTGACTCACTGACTCACTGACTCACTGACTCACTGACTCACTGACTCACTGACTCACTGACTCAC
>OZ026598.1:34953671-34963671 GCA_964020085.1 Micromussa lordhowensis | reverse complement strand
ACCTTGACAAAATCTTGTTAGCATTGCAACCTTGACCAAATTTCGCCAGAATCACCATATTCGCCAAAGACTTTGGCGAAATTTCGCCAGAATCGCCATTTTCGCCGAATTCGCCGTTTTCGCCAAATTCGCCAACATTTCAGAGCCCTTCTACCTGAGTTAATTTCTTCGCTCTTCTCATTTCGTCAAAGACCTTGGCGAAATTTCGCCAGAATCGCCAAATTCGCCGTTTTCGCCAACATTTCGGGGCCTTTCTAGCTGACTTACTTTATTCGCTCTTCAGTGAAATTTCGCCAGAATCGCCGTTTTCGCCAAATTCGCCAACATTTCGTGGCCCTTCTAGCTGACTTAATTTATTCGCTCTTCTCATCTCATCAAAGACCTTGGCGAAATTTCGCCAGAATCGCCATTTTCGCCAAATTCGCCAACATTTCGGGGCCCTTCTACCTGACTTAATTTATTCGCTCTTCTCATCTCGTCAAAGACCTTCGCGAAATTTCGCCAGAATCGCCATTTTCGCCAAATTTGCCGTTTTCTCCAAATTCGCCAACATTTCGGGGCCCTTCTACCTGACTTAATTTATTCGCTCTTCTCATCTCGTCAAAGACCTTGGCGAAATTTCGCCAGAATCGCCATATTCGCCGTTTTCGCCAAATTCGCCAACATTTCGGGCCCTTCTAGCTGACTTAATTTATTCGCTCTTCTCATCTCGTCAAAGACCTTGGCGAAATTTCGCCAGAATCGCCATTTTCGCCAAATTCGCCAACATTTCGGGGCCCTTCTACCTGACTTAATTTATTCGCTCCTCTCATCTCGTCAAAGACCTTGGCGAAATTTCGCCAGAATCGCCATTTTCGCCAAATTCGCCAACATTTCCGGGCCCTTCTACCTGACTTAATTTATTCACTCTTCTCATTTCGTCAAAGACCTTGGCGAAATTTCGCCAGAATCGCCATTTTCGTCAAATTCGCCGTTTTCGCCAAATTCGCCAACATTTCGGGGCCCTTCTACCTGACTTAATTTATTCGCTCCTCTCATCTCGTCAAAGACCTTGGCGAAATTTCGCCAGAATCGCCATTTTCGCCAAATTCGCCGTTTTCGCCAAATTCGCCAACATTTCGGGGCCCTTCTAGCTGACTTAATTTATTCGCTCTTCTCATCTCGTCAAAGACCTTGGCGAAATTTCGCCAGAATCGCCATTTTCGCCAAATTCGCCGTTTTCGCCAAATTCGCCAACATTTCAGGGCCCTTCTAGCTGACTTAGTTTATTCGCTCTTCTCATTTCGTCAAAGACCTTGGCGAAATTTCGCCAGAATCGCCATTTTTGCCAAATTCGCCGTTTTCGCCAAATTCGCCAACATTTCGGGGCCCTTCTACCTGACTTAATTTATTCGCTCCTCTCATCTCGTCAAAGACCTTGGCGAAATTTCGCCAGAATCGCCATTTTCGCCAAATTCGCCGTTTTCGCCAAATTCGCCAACATTTCGGGGCCCTTCTAGCTGACTTAATTTATTCGCTCTTCTCATTTCGTCAAAGACCTTGGCGAAATTTCGCCAGAATCGCCATTTTCGCCAAATTCGCCGTTTTCGCCAACATTTCGGGGCCCTTCTAGCTGACTTAATTTATTCGCTCTTCTCATCTCGTCAAAGACCTTGGCGAAATTTCGCCAGAATCGCCATTTTCGCCAAATTCGCCGTTTTCGCCAAATTCGCCAACATTTCAGGGCCCTTCTAGCTGACTTAGTTTATTCGCTCTTCTCATTTCGTCAAAGACTTTGGCGAAATTTCGTCAGAATCGCCATTTTCGCCACATTCGCCGTTTTCGCCAAATTCGCCAACATTTCAGGGCCCTTCTACCTGAGTTGGTCAACAAACCTTCTAAGATGGCGATATTTCGCCAAAATCGCCATTTTCGCCAGTGCCTGCATTTCTGGACATATCTCAGGGTACGATAACATTAGAAATGAGCTCCATTCTCTCCTTTCAACACACGATGTTGTTTTTAAAAGCCTTAATGATGAGGGTAAGATACGTTATTTACTTACCCTAGAAAACGAAACCACTTCAAAGATAGTAGGTAAATACACATATTTAATGTTTCAGAAGAGAAAAGACATCCTAAATGCAAAATAATTAAATATGATAATTTTATACCAATTGTATTAGAAGTAATTGTATGATCTTTTAGTTGATAAGCTATTTTAGTAGATATCATCACCTTTATTGTAACAAGACCGATACCTCCCTTTGGAGAGTAAGGCGCAATAAAGATTTACTGTTTACTGTTTTACTGACTCACTGGCTCACTGGCTCACTGACTCAGTCACTCACTGACTCTCTAACCGATCGATCGACCAACTCACTGATGTTTCAGTCTTTCACTTCAAAAGACTTTTCCACTTTCCACTCTCACTGACTCACTGACTCTCGCTGACTCACTGACTCACTGACACACTGATTCACTGACTCACTGACTCACTGACTCACTGACTCACTGACTCACTGACTCACTGACTCACTGACTCACTGACTCACTGACTCACTGACTCACTGACTCACTGACTCACTGACTCACTGACTCACTGACTCACTGACTCACTGACTCACTGACTCACTGACTCACGGACTCACGGACTCACTGATTCACTGACTCACTGACTCAGTCACTCGCTGACTCACTGACTCACTGACTCACTGACTCACTGACTCACTGACTCACTGACTCACTGACTCACTGACTCACTGACTCACTGACTCACTGACTCACTGACTCACTGACTCACGGACTCACGGACTCACGGACTCACTGACTCACTGACTCACTGACTCACTGACTCGCTGACTCACTGACTCAGTCACTCGCTGACTCACTGACTCAAACTCTCACTGACTCACTTACTCACTGACTCATTGACTCACTGACTCACTGACTCAGTCACTCGCTGACTCACTGACTCACTGACTCACTGACTCACTGACTCACTGACTCACTGACTCACTGACTCACTGACTCACTGACTCACTGACTCACTGACTCACTGACTCACTGACTCACTGACTCACTGACTCACTGACTCACTGACTCACTGACTCACTGACTCACTGACTCACTGACTCACTGACTCACTGACTCACTGACTCGCTGACTCGCTGACTCGCTGACTCGCTGACTCACTGACTCACTGACCCACTGACCCACTGACTCACTGACTCACTGACTCAGTCACTCGCTGACTCACTGACTCACTGACTCAGTCACTCGCTGACTCACTGACTCACTGACTCACTGACTCACTGACTCACTGACTCACTGACTCACTGACTCACTGACTCGCTGACTCGCTGACTCGCTGACTCACTGACTCACTGACCCACTGACCCACTGACTCACTGACTCACTGACTCAGTCACTCGCTGACTCACTGACTCACTGACTCAGTCACTCGCTGACTCACTGACTCACTGACTCACTGACTCACTGACTCACTGACTCACTGACTCACTGACTCACTGACTCACTGACTCACTGACTCACTGACTCACTGACTCACTGACTCACTGGCTCACTGACTGACTGACTCAGTCACTCACTGACTCACTAACTGATCGATCGACCAACTCAGTGATGTTTCAGTCTTTCACTTCAAAAGACTTTTCCACCAGCAACTTTACATAAATGAACTTAAAACTTTAAGAAGATAACCGACACAGCGAAATTATATTTATATTGTTATGTTCATTTTCTCTGGAAGCAACTTTTTGGAAATGAAGGATACTGAATTTAGCTGGCTACTTTGGGGTAGGCTAAATTAAAGAAGAGTTTATCGCAGTTACACAGTTAAAGGAGCTGCGTCACGGCTAAACGGTTTGAAAAATTTAGCCTAAATTTTTCAATTTTGTTGTTTGTAATCCGTGTCAATTTTCACCATCCTTAACCATCCATGTTCCTTTATGATTTATTATTATCTCTTTAGTGTTTTTCTATCTTTGTACAGTAATATTTTCGGGTTTCCTTGAATTTAGAGGTAATTTTGTCGATGGTAGAAATAACTCAAAATACCGTGAGGTAGCCCCTTTAAGGATGACGAATTCCAAAAAATTAATGAATCGGTGCAAAAAACGTGTTATTGAGTGTTATCATATTTGGGTTTGTATCTTAACAACGAAACTTAATGAACTGTTACCTGACCACGAAGATGTCTCGTCAGGTGTTGAAATATTTGGTATCACTTTTCTTGACTTTCAGTTACTTGGCAGATTTTGAGACTTACGTCTTTTACATTTACAGTGTTTCTTACCAACAAAGCCATATGGTAATTTCATGATCCTAGAGCTTTTGAAATTTTTACAGCCTACGGAACCGGAAGTGCAAACGGAAACGGAAATTGGTCCACAAAAGATCATGCAGTTGCCATAAATATTGTGATGTAAACACGCGAGAGTAGTATTATAAATGAGGGTGTAGCCGCATTTCACGATATGAGGACATCTGCCTCTCTGACCACCAAGAAATGACCTTTTTAATTTATTGTAATGAAAAAATATTACTTGAAAAATTTTGATGATGGAAAAATTAAAAATCAAAACGTATCATCTTCCTTTCAAGATGATTCCTTTCTTCCTTTCAAGATGATTCTCTAAGAAATATTTTGATGATGGAAAAATCAAAAATCAAATTAAATCATTTTGAAAAAGTCAAAATTATCTTTCCTAATATTATGAATATAAAGAATAAAAATCAGAAAGAGTCTCTCATCGAAAGGCTCGAAAGAATAATCAACGATGTTGATATCAAACGTTTCCAAGACGTTTCCAAGACGTTAGGAACTATATTGAAACAAGATGTCCCATCTCAAAGCGAAACAAAACGAATCTTGGATGAATTATATGATCACAGAGGACGAGAGAAAACCGGCTTAAGGCTTGAGTATGATATATCAAAAATGGTTAGTGACTACAAATGGTATGTTGAAGGTTTGAAAAACTTTGCTCGTATAAAATTAAAATTGCTTCTCGTGGTAAACAAGTAGAAGCAACAATAAGACCATATTATAGCTCCACCTAATAACCCTAAACCAAAACCTAAACCACAACTAACACGAAATGAGCAATTTCTTGGCAAGTTCATTGATGATGATGAATTATTGTATAGACCAAAACCAAAACCTAAATCAAAACGTAAATCTAAACAGCAACTAACACGAAATGAGCAGTTTCTTAGCCGGTTCATTGATAGCCTGTTCCAGGCTCTCGGTAGTTGGGACGAGCGAAAACGAACGAGAAAAAAAACGAGGGAGGACTTAGTCCTCCCTCATTTTTTTCTCCGCCTTTTTCGCTCTTCCCCAACTACCGAGAGCCTGGAACAGGCTAGTTCATTGATGATAATGAATCATTAATCAAACCGAAAATTACAAAACTAAAACAAGCTCTAAAAGGTGCTGTTAAATCATATGAGATCGAAATTAAAAATGAAAAAGATCCTTTTTGCAACTAAATCATATCAATAAAGATGTTAAAATCCTTCTCAAATCCTTGTTAGTGGAAATGAAAGGTTACAAATTACTTTCAATACTAAAATTAACGTTCAGAAAACCTAAAGGTGATGATACATTATACAAAACGGCTTATTTCAACAGCAAACCCAAGAATTATTAAATTAACAACCCAAGAATTATTAAATAAGATCGGTCAATAGCTTAGTGAGGGCTCTGGTTGGATAATAGAATCGGTCGAGCAGAATATTAACCATACGCGCTAACTTATTCTGTCTTACTTGGGTAGTCGGTTTTTTATTGAACTGTTGTTATCTGTCAAGCAGAATATTAACGCTAACCTTTCCTGCTTTACTTGTGAGCGTTCAGCCTGGCTTCGCTAGTACACGCATGTAATGAACTAGGAAAACTTGTGAGTTCCGTTATTTGGTAATTTCGAAGGCCAGTCATTTCAAAGTCCTCTTAAACACGGAGCGAGCCTATAAATGGAGGCTGAGCGGCTCAGCCCGTCCATCACAAATTGGAATACTCTGCTTTGATTGGCTTATTCACCCAAGCGTGTCCTACTCCCGCGAAATTCGCACGAAGTAATATTTCAGGCGACCGCACAAGGGAAGGTTTTTCGTTTGTTTGCTTTCTTTGTAAAAAGGTCAACGAAAACAACAAGAATGGCATCTACAGAAGAATAATTTAGACAGGTATCGTACTTTTAATACATGTATTTTAACTTCTTATTTTTGTTGTTTGACTTGTGAAAGCATATAGATTGTTTTCGAGTTGTTTACTCAACGTAAATGCCGTATTTTAGTCAACAAAGTGCAAACCGCTGACCTTTTATAGGCTCGCTCCGTGTTTAAATGTTAGGCCACCAATTGAATTGTGTTCGCTGAAGGAAATGTTGGCTGGCCGCGCACTAAATAAACATCACTGTCGTGAACATTCAGCATGGCTTCGCAAATATGTAATGAACAAAAAAGTCGTCTTAGGAGGCCCTTCGAATATATTTTTTTAAGACTTCTGAACTTCCCTTGTCTTGTTAAGTTTCATTTCGTGTGGGTCTGTGCGGAACAATGAAATGAGTTGGACAATAAATATTAGAGAAA
This sequence comes from Micromussa lordhowensis, assembly GCA_964020085.1. NCBI lineage: Eukaryota > Metazoa > Cnidaria > Anthozoa > Scleractinia > Lobophylliidae > Micromussa > Micromussa lordhowensis. The sequence continues at coordinate 34,957,077 of OZ026598.1, read as the reverse complement.
TACGCGTTGTGCGTTTCGCGTAATTGTTTGACTCGACTAAAGGTCTCCGCGCGAGTAACGCCGACAATTCCGCGTGCTCTATCTGGAAAACATTTTCATTATGTCAAGAAATGCATATCAGCATGAGCATGCTCATATAAAAAAAAAGCTCAGAGTAGGAAAGCTAAGGTCAAAGAGTTGGAAGAAAAATTAGAGAACTGTACCAAAAACTGCGAAAATGACCCATCGAAAGAAAATGTTGAAGAGCTAGAATTTTTACAAGCAGAATACGATGATCTTGATGATTATATCGCTCAGGGTGCAATTGTTCGTTCCCGTGCAAATTGGTATGCAAAAGGTGAAAAAATAACAAGTATTTCTTACAGTTAGGAAAATCAAATAAGAAAAAAAGCTGTGTACGGAATATTGTTACAAGTGACGGAACAATTACAACTAATTATGAATGAACTGGAATCATTTTACTCCAGTCTCTATAGTGAGAAAAATAGCGGTCGTTCGTCATCTTTTTTAGACGACCTAAAGGAAGTTCCAAGTTTAACTGAAGAGTTACGAGCCGTATGTGAAGGAAAGATTGAGTATAATGAACGCTTTAAAGTTCTACAAGCCTTTCAGAACTATTATTTGGAGTATGGAGAACTTTCCAATTCTCAAGAACAGGCTATAATTACGCTAATAAAAAAAAGGAAAGGATAAAAGATTAATTAAAAATTGGCGATCTATATAGCTAATAAATGTCGATACCAAAATAATTTCTAACGTTTTGGGAAACCGCCTGGAAAAGGTTTTGCCTAATTTAATTCACCCTTTTCAAAATGCATTCGTTAAAGGTAGGTCCAATTGTGATGCAGTTAGAGCAATTGACGATATTGTAGACTACTCTAAACGAAATGGGTGGTCGGGAATTTTGGTAGCAATCGACTTTGAGAAAGCGTTCGATACACTGAATTTCAAATTTTTAATTAGAGCTCTGCATAAATTTAATTTTGGTCCATCTTTTATTCAGTAGATACGTGTTCTTTACAAACATTCATCCAGTTGTGCAATGAATAATGGTTTTACGACCGGCCCATTTCCCGGCATTAGGTAGAGGAGTCAGACAAGGAGACCCACACTCTCCTTATCTATTTATAATAGCTAATTTGGTTTTATCAACTGGGTTGATAATGTGAATTGGCCACCGTAAAGAGATTCGGAAGCTGACGTTTCGAGCGTTAGCCCGTCGTCGGAGCGAATCGAGCGAATCGAACCTTAGTATTCTTTATTCCTCAGATTTCAGAGGATTCGCTCCGACGAAAGGCTAACGCTCGAAACTTGTTCCCTCTATTTATAATAGCGCTTGAGACCTTAGCTATTAGAATAAGAGAGGATAGCAATATACAGGGTCTTTAAATAGGAGATGAAGTAATCAAACTATCCTTTTTGCAGATGCTAGACCTGCATCTTAAAAGACAAAATTTCATATTCAAATTTGTTTTGTATTCTTGAGTCTTTTGTAGAGTGTTCTGGATTAAAGGTAAGCGACGAAAAAACTGAAGTTTTAGCTTTAGGGAATAATATTTTGCAAGAGGTAGACTTTCCAAAACACAATCTTTGCAAAGTTATCAAAATCTTGAGAATATATATTGGTTATGACGTAAAACAAAGGGACAACCTTAATTTTAGAGAAACTTTAAAAAGTGTAAAAAGATCAGTTAATCTCTGGAAATGGAGAGGCCTCTCCCTGATAGGAAGAATACAAATAGTCAAAACTTTCGCAATCCCAAATTTTATGTTCAGAGCATCGGTTATACCGACGTCCAAGGAACTAATTAAGGAGGTGAACCTTGATTCTTTACTGCTTTAGCTGGAACGGGAAAGATAAAATGAAGCGCCATGCATTAATATCAGACATTGAAATGGGTGGACTCAAGATGCTAGACATTGACTCGATGATAAGTGCAAAACGTAATGTAATGTTTAAAACACAGCACGGTAAAACAGTAATGTATTGTAATACTGTGTATTATTCTGTACTGTAGCTCTGTATTACTGAACTTTTTTAGCCAATAAAAATAAAAAAATAAAAAAAAGTGCAAAACGAGTGACATGTTTAAAGAATTTTTTGGAAGATAACCAAAGTACTTGGAAAACAATTCTAGATAAGTTTCTTTCACCAGTTGGAGGACGTTTTGTTTTACATTGTAATTTCCATACTTTTAAATTAAAAATCAGCTTACCGGAATATTACAAGGAATGCTTTGATGCGTGGTCAGTTTTAAACGGGATAACACCAAGTTGTTATCGAGAAATTTTTAATGAGCTTATCTGGAATAACTAATTTCTCCGCTGTCACGACAAAAAAATCAATGTACAGAAGGGACATAGTAAATTTAGGTTTTGTAAAGATAGGAGATTTAATCTCAACAAACAATTTCTTCTCGTACGGTAATACCCCACTTGTAAATCCCGAACAAAGATTTTTTTTCTCATGAGTATTATCAATTCAATTCCTGCAGAATGGCGTTCTATTCTGAAAGCTTCTACTGATTTGACTGTGAATGACACCCTTCTAAATACCCCAACCATAAGGATGGAAAACGATAATTTAGTACCAATTCTTGACGACTCTTCTAAACAGATCTACCACCTTTTTCTGCAGAAAAAAACAGATTCCACCCACTAACGGACAAGTACCCAAACACTGCAATCAGTTGGCAGAAGTTTTATTCGTTAGTCTTCCAAACCACTTTAGAACCTAAGATCAGGGAATTTCAATACAAAATTCTAAATTGCATTGTCTTTACAAATGAGAGACTCATTCGTATTGGTTTGGTCGAATCACCAAGCTGTACTTTCTGTCGAGAGGTTACGGAATCCGTTGAGCATTTACTTTTCTCCTGTAGGATATCTTCAGATTTTTGGAAACACGTCTTGTCCTGGCTAAGAGATAATAATGTTCTTGTTGGAACAATTGTTAAGTCGGATCTGATTCTTGGAAAATTTGATATTGTAAGTGACTTTGTTTTAATCAATCACATTTTGTTATTAGGTAAATATAATATCTACTGTAGGAGATGTCTGAATGGCGTAGTATGCACTTAGAGGTTTTATGGCGAGAACAAGGCGTGTATACAATATCGAGCTCCATATTGCCAGGGAGAAAAACAAGCTCCTTACGCATTTTCAAAAGTGGGAGAAGTTAATTAATGCATTAATATAACAAAAATTTGATTGTCTTGAGTAGAAAAGCCTTTGTTTGTGTCGCATTTGTTTTTTGTTTTTCACATATATTTGTTTATTTATTTTTGTATTTCTGAGTACTTGTTGCTGTTGTGGTCTGTAAAGTTACAACAATTGTAGTTTGCATTATGTTGTCTTAGATTGAAAATCAATAAAAATTATTAATAGAAAAAAAATAATAAAAAAA
>OZ026598.1:34903671-34948671 GCA_964020085.1 Micromussa lordhowensis | reverse complement strand
CCCCTATACTCCCACGACTTTTAAACCTTTAAAAGCACGCGCCATGTGTGAACATATGCTTAATTGGAGTTGAGACGTTTTCTTTAATTAACAAGCAAACAAACAATACGATGTTAATTTTTCCCTTCATTAACTATTCCTTTTTAAAACACGCGCGATTTTTTAACTGTCTACCTACGCGCGATGTGCGAATATTTCTCATTGAGCTAAACTGTTAGCTTCACTTTGTGTGTGGTAAAATAACCATTTTATCCTTTGATGCAGTGAAAACTTTAAACCGCACTAAGATTGGCTAAGCCCTGCCCTTTCTCCCAGAAGGGGAATACAGCCAATGTTCCAGATACTTCAGCAGGTAGCTACGGAGCCACTCCTGCAATTCACCGAGTATGTATCCAGCACGTGGATTCATGGAACCACATGGAGCCCAGCAGACTGGACAGAATTCAAACATGCCATTCGCTCGCACCAACAACGACTTTGAGGGGTGGCACCATGGCCTCAACCGCCGAGCCTCCGGACGTGGCCAGCTGCCGACTCCTTCACAGAGAGGCTATGCTGACAGCCATCCAGATCCGCCTGGTGTCTGAGAAGAAACTGAAGAAGAATACAGCGCCGCAAGTACCGCGATCTGCGGGCAAAGATCTTAATCTGTAGGACGAGTTTGACGCCAGTGAAAGATCAGCGAAATGTTTACCGATAGAATTTCATAAAACTGTAACCCTGTAAAGTACTAGTGTGATTGAGTTTAAATATAATTGTTTGATTGCGCGCGTTGTTTATTTAGCATTGACTTGTTTGCACTTATACAGCAACAAAGTAAAACAAAGTACGTTCATCGATTGATGGCCAATCAACGGAATCGCTTAGGTCATGCAAGCGGCCCTGGAACGGTACCTGTCCGACAAAAATAACCACACAGCTTGATAACTGGTCGCGAATTTGCAACTTCCAGGGCTGTCTTAGACGCAAAGGCCAAACAGCTGTGTATGAATGGTTACGGCAAGAGACAAAATCGCGCCCAGCCGTACAACTCTTCCGAAGAGGAGCTTTCTTGGAGCAGTGGCTTGTTAGGCGACCACAGTGGAGCTGCCCTAACAAACGTTAACTTCAAAAACCTGTCCGAGCACTTCGGGTTTCGAGGCTGGCAAGACCATTACGACGCTTATGTACAAGACTTCGAAGTTGTGTCAATACAGATCGAGGGAGGAGATAGGGCGAAATGCGTGCGCTTCAGTGAAAATGGCAAAGCACCGAAAAACACCTCAAGAAATGTGGGCCACGGACGGCGGTTCAAGAGATTCTGTCAGACTCATTGAAGGGTTTCTCAGGAGGCGCCCGTCAGAAATGCGACCGTTAAACTCTGAGCCTACTTATCCATAATACAGCGTCCAAAAACCGAAGTTTGGTACGCGAAGTCCAAGATGGGCGAACACAAACTCGGCAGCGTTATAAGAACCCTCGCAAAAACTCTAAATGTAGACGGAAAGTGAATTTCCAATAATTCCACCAGAAAGTCTGTTGTCGCAAAACTGAAGAAAGCCGGACAGCCAAGGCACAAGATCATTCAGATCACCGGCCATGCCAACGAATGCTCGCTCGATGACTACGACGAGGTTGACGAGGGCGAAAGGATCGGAGGACTCTGTCCCACCAAGAGAAAATGAGCCTCATTTTCTCTTGGTCCCACATCATTAGTGGCTACTCTAAAACATCCACGACAACAAGAAGTTCAGAAAAGTAAAAGTAAAAAATATCGACGCATTCAAAGTTACCAAGGAAAGAAAAAATGAAATCACCAAATGGTAGATAGCCAACGAGGGGCATAGCGCCGAGTTGGCTGGCTATAATCATCTCATATCCAACAAGGGCGAGTGGAATAATTGTTTTATTAAACAACGCCCCAAAATAAAGCATACTAAACTTAAAAAAAAAAAAAGAAACGCCTCAAAAAAATTCACGCGTATGCTTACCATATTCGTAGAGCATGGTATAATGGCTCATAGCCCATAATGGCTTAGCCAATAAAAACTCTCGAATTACATTATCCAATGATGCAGTTTTTAATAAGATGTGTAATAACCAATTGTCAGCATTATGTCAAGTACAGCAGGTAAGGCAACTCAATGTAATATTTGCACTGCGTTTTATGCAAAATGAAAAATAAGCCATGAATGTTTTACATCAAACGATCCAGTGCTGTTTTCTTCGCCTATATCCTACCTGTAATCAACGCTCGTGATTAGCAAAATAGCTTTCTTCTAGCTTGGGCGGTTTGTTGTCCATTACAGACCACGTGATATTCTCTAGGGAATTGTTCGTTTATCCATCTGAAAAAAATTCATTTAACTATTTGAAAATTTTAAAGAAAGAATTCTCAAGAGTATTATCGCATGACCATGGTCTGAAATGAAGGGCATGAAACCGCCCGAGCTAAAAAGGCCTGCTTTAGGGTAATCTCTAATCAATATAATATTTTTAGCAAAGTTACATGGCTACGTGTCCAATACGATCTGCGATAAAGAAAATGCGAGACTTAAACAGGGAAAGATCATAAAAACAAGCCTAAACACAAAAAGTCAAACGATATAGCAAATAGAATGTAAACATTTTAGCAAAGGATCTATACAATTCTAAGAGTAAGTCGATTGTTAAATTTGGAATACTATTTTGGAATGCCATGTAGTGTAATGAGATGAACGCTGTGTAGCAAGCCAAACTAGTGCCCACTCTCCTCAAGGAAAAAAAGGCAGGTAGAGTTTTTTTTGCCATTTGCCTCTGTGTCAAAACGAGTCTTTGTGTAAAACCATCATGAAAATGTGTTCTTGCAGAAACGTAAGAGGACTGAGACGAGTTTATTATATTGATTAAATTCAAAATCTAAACATTTCATCTGAAATGTTACTGAATGAAAAGCTACCCAGCCAAGTTTAAGAGTTTTCAGTGGAAAATTGTTCAAATGGGAGCCTCGCAAAAAAGTTGCAAAATTCCATACAAATCCTCATAATTTTGTTTCTTGTCAACCCAATCCATACAAACTCTCTATTGTAGGTGATATTTGAAGAGCTACCATTTTGCTATTTTCCTCGTCTAAATACTTCTATTCTTGGTAAAGACTCTCAAATTTAGTTGATCTTTCATTTTAATATCTCATTTTCTTCAAAAAACCGAAAACAACGATACTCTTTCCCAGTCCTCTCACTTTTCTGCAATGGCCTATGTTCATGGTTATGCAAATCACACTCTTTTTCATACGAACGGTTTCGCACGAAGCCTCGTTTTGAAAGAGAGGCACAAGGTAACTCGGAAATAGCCTATTAATGAATGACAAGGTATTCCAATAAAACTTTAAGGTATTACTAGTTTCAGAATGTTAAACATATTAGAAAGTGTCAGCCGCAGCAAACTATCTTGTAGACACATGTCCTTTATTGAAGAGCGAAGTGCAAAATACATGGTTAGACGGCTTAGTTTTGCAGTCCAGTCACCAGTGACAATAATAAAGACTGGAGTGAGATTGTTGAAAACATAGTCACACTGAGTGATGGTTTACAAACTTATGATATTCAATTCCAAGTGAGAGAGTAAGTGACTAGGTTCTTGTTGTCCCAGGCGTACAGCAATCTTTCTCTGTGGTTGTAATCCACCATGGAGTTGTAGCCGTATTGGTTTGCGAACTGTATGTTTGGGTTCCACTGTGTTCCTGTCTTGGTGTCGTAAGCAAAGTTGATGGTAGTGGGATTTTGATAGTAGCTGTCGATAATGTAAATCACTCCACAGGCCACAAAGGCATTGCCAATATTTCTCATCTGTTCTGTTTCAAACAAAGAAAAAGACAAACAATGAAAAAACAAACAATGTTTAAAGTGCTACTACGACCAAAAAACAATTCTTATTTTTCTTTGAATTTCAAAACTATATTAACTAAACACTAACTGACCCAAGTTTTAAATTCTGATTTTAAAAAGACACGTGTTTTTTCTTACTTAATCTTCCGCCATTACTAACTTTAAAATCTTGAGTGAGCTGGGTCGAGGAGAAAATGACGTCAGCGACTCACTAGTTTAAGAATGCAATGCGTGTGTACGCGGCTGAATTAATATGCAGCACGGGAGTGTTGGGCTTTCAGACTTTTAAACCCGTGTTTGCATGCGTAATAAATTGTGTTTACACGCTGAAATTTTAAGCCAGTGAGTTAATGACGTCATTTTCTCTAGATCCAATCCCCTGAGGTCTAATCGGTCACTTTTGAACGTGAGTAATGGCGGACCGTGAAATCCAAAACTTACACTCAAAATAAACAGCCTTTGGATAAAACTCAAAGCTCAAAAGTTTGCCAGTTAAGTGTTAAGCGAACACGCTTTCAAAATCTGAAGGAAAAAAGAAAATGAGTTTTTGATCATAGTGGCACTTTAAATATTATGCCATGAAGCCATGTTATATGCTATGTTATATTCCATTTTATTAAAAAACTGGACCATTGGATAATGCAATTCGAAAGTTTTCATTGGCCATCATGGGCTATGAGCCATTATATAGTGGTTGAACCGCGTAGCACCCGTGATATAGAAATAATGCTATTTAAATTAATTGTTAAGGTGCCGGTACACCAAATGCTATGCTATGAGCCATTATACCATGCTCTACGAATATGGTAAGCGTAAGCGTGATCTTTTTGAGGCGGTTCTAAGTTTAGTTTGCTATATTTTTGGGGCGTTTTTAATAAAACAATTATTCCACTCGCCCTTGTTGGATATGAGATGATTATAGCCAACTCGGCGCTATGCGCCTCGTTGACTATCTACCATCTCATATCCAACGCGCGCTTGTGGAATAATTGTTAAATACTCCATTCCTCGATACGACGTGTCATCCTTCGACATGCTGTGCTGTGACCTACCGTCAGTCTGCGCCTTGCCGGCCCGTGCCGTGGCATGCCGGCAATGATGCAATGCATACGATGCAGTACAATGCAATGCTATGCTCTGTTGTACTGTGCTTCTCTGTGTCTGTCTTTGTGCTCTATTTTGGCGACTCCGAGCGGCAAAACTGCAAGTGACGAGTAACAGGGTGCGACCTGATAGTTAACAACTATTCACCTCAGTGTCGGTGGCTAGCGGTAGATATTTACCTCGCCGCTTCGCGGCTCGGTAAATATCCACCGCTAGCCACCGACACTGAGGTGAATAGTTGTTTTAGTATATACTAAAACAGTGAGATAATAAACACCAAAAACAAATTAATTTGGATGATTTCTTCACTTTTCATGGATGCAAACCGGACGCCATTTTCTCTCGAGTTGCTCGGAGGTAAATAGCACAGGAAATCCGGAGTTTGACGAGCCAATCAGCGCGCGCCATCAACGCTATCCACTGTTTTAGTATATACTAATCAATGATAGTCCCGGGAGGGACTCTCACATAACGAGGACAGGGAAGGCTAGTCGGAAATTTTGAAAAGAAAAACCCCTAAGAAGTACCAAGATCCTGTTTTGCGGGGGTGGCTTGAAATGTTTTCACCCTTAAGAGGTACCAATTCTGAAACAACACATTAACCGACACTTTTTAATAGCAATAGAGGCGATTATTTCGAATATATTCTACTCGTAAAGTAGACTCTCAAATATCTCCTGTTATATTTTTTTTTCGACTCAAACGGCACCGCAAAAGCTTTCGCTGTGGACCTTTAGAGGCTAATAATAATAATAATAATAATAATAATAATAATAACAATAACAATAATAATAATAATAATATATTTATATAGCGACTTTTCTACAAGCTTCAAGGGCGCTGCTTACACTAATGAAACATAAAAGATAAATATAAGAGAGTACCCCGTCTAACCTTTACAATTAAATGATTACTTTATTAGGAATGCCAGGCGTAAAGGGTATGAGTGAGTGAGTTATTAGGAATGAAATTAGATTACCTGGGTGCCTCAAGGGCTGCCTGAAATAGCCATCAAGACAGCATAAACATGCACCGTAAAGAAAACGCAGGCACACGCAAAGACAGAAACAAAGAAAAGGACAATGTCTTCGCAAAATCCTGACTTTCTGTATTAGTCGCTCTCGCCTGTCATAGCAAATTACTAGGGACCTTAAGGACTCCTTAAGCAATGACGACGGCAACGCCAAAGACGACGCCTAGAAAAAAATGAATTTATATTTTACTGTCGAATTTCGCACATGCTCAGATCTGTTCATTACGTCTATCGGTCTCAGAACTTGCTCAAGCCTGATATGTAATGCCAGCGTTCAATTCCAAAAAAAAGTATGAAAAATAAGCCGCAGTCGCTCACGTTCTTCAAAATACCCTGAACTTGGTCATTCCACGTTGTCGTTTTGCAGAGGACGGCTAAGAAATGTATCAAGAATTAAGGCGGCGAAATACGAGATACAAAAACCTTCAACTTGTTGCGCAACATTGTTTCGTTGCAAGTTTTCGTCGATGTTTCCCGTTTTTACCTTGCGTGATCAACTTGTCGCACAACAAATTTGCTCGTGCCCTAGTAAATCAAGCAACCAGCGCGCCGCATTTCTTCAACCTGCAACAAATGTTTTTGTCGCTGGTCAAGTTGTTCACGCAAGGTGAAAAACGCGAAACATCGACAAAAACTTGCAACGAAACAATGTTGCGCAACAGGTTGAAGGTTTTTGTATCTCGTATTTCGCCGTCTTTATAACGCACGTGCACAGCTATTGTTCTACTCATTAAACCTTTTGTTTGGTGGCGTTCTCGTTGCCGTTGCCGTCGTGGTTTGCTTAAGGTCCCTACTACATATAGAAACGTCTTAACTGGAATTCCAGAGTTTAAATTACCTAACCGCTATATTTTTTTTGCGCGCTATTTGTTCTCACCATTAGACAAACTGTAGCTCTGGACTATGACGTCCTGATCAATCTTAGATGCATACAGTCGATGGTTATCCCCAGAATTCCCCCATAATATCCACAATCCATCCTCGTCAACAGCCAGATCCACTCCACTATATCCTCCCCACTGGTATCGTGCGACCCTTGGTGTATATCCGTTGAGAGTGATCTGGGCCTCAAGGCTATTTGTGAGCAAGTTATACTTGTCGATGTATTTGGTATTGGCCCTGTGTTTGAGAGACATAACGCAGGAAATTAAACCCATCAGTATCATTCACTTAGATGCAATCCTGCCACGACAGAATCTTTCCTAATTTGGAATTCATTAATACAAGAACTATTGCGATTTTCTATCCAAACTTTATGAGTTCGTTAAAATGAATCATTGGCCAGACCCTGCCTATGAGCTAACTGAATTAAAGGGAAGCAGCTTTTGGTATCGCCGGGTAAATACGACCAGGTCTCGGTTTGAGATTTTTGCGTAAAGACCTCACTCTCGGTTAATAAGTAGTTAGTAATTGCATCGTTGTTCATCTAAAAAGATAAGTGATTAAAAAAAGTTTTAACAAGTGCAATCCGATACCTGTTGTAATAGAGATATGATCCATACACCACTGCACCTGTTCCGTCCCGATAATACGGAAGCGTGTATGTCTTACTTTTCACACCTGCTTTGAATTTTTCCATGTTTTCAAACTCTTCAACATTGTTCGTGTAGTAATTTTCCAGGACGAATATGGTGTCATTACCCATAACTCCGAGCGGGTCTTTCATCCAGGCTCCTTGTGTTTTCACTAGCGTGTTGTGGGTAACTGGACTGTCTACGGTCTTGATGGTAGAACAATTAGTGACTGCGAAGAAATCAGCAATAATTTTTATTACCCAAAAACAAATAGTGCGTTAGACAAGTACAAATATCCCATCTTCAATTAATGATCTTTAGCTTTTATGGCGAGTTTCCTTTCTCGTATATTGAGGGGTAAGGACTGCACTACGCTCGCTAGTACGCCCCACACGTTCCATTTCAGTCATCCCGCATAAACCATTCCCTTTCTTCCTTTTGCCCTTTCCCTCAGTCTTCCTCCTTGTTATCCTCTTTCTCTACCTTCACCTTAACGTCGTCGTTGTCGTCCACCTCCTCCTTCTCTTGTGCACCACCGCCTAATCTTGCTTTTGCCTCTCCTACTCTTGTTTCTTCTCCAATTCCGCCCCTTCTGCTTCAGTCTTGCCCTCCTGCTGCTTCTCGTTCTTTTTCCTCTTACTAATACTCCTCCTCCTTCAACCCCTTTTGTAACTGCTCCTCCTGGTCGTATCCCGCCCCTAACTTCTCTTCCTGTGTCAAAACATGCGCATCCCATCCCGCTCCGACGAAGGGCTAACGCTCGAAACGTCAGCTTTCTAATCTCTTTACGGTGGCCAATTCACATTATCAACTCAGTTGATAAAACCAAATTATCTTGTAATACTCCCCACCGACGCAGCACCACAGTTTCTCTAGAAACTTTCCCCCATTGTTCTAGTGTTTTAAAAGCTTGCAATATAAGACATATTATATACTGACAGTTTTCCGCACAGCGACTTCCATAGTATCCCGGTGTACATTTACAGCTGAATCCATTCATTAGATCCATGCATGATCCATTGTTCAAACAGGGACTACTGGAACACCCATTTACATTAACTGTAAAAATGACATAGAATTCCATCAGAATTGTGGTGTAACATGATCAATTAGCGGTATAACTTTTTGTCTCAGTTGTGGCTCAGTTATCGTTTTTTTTTTTATTAAACGAAACTGCCACTGTTAAAATGTCGAAACTGTTAAAATGTCAAATCTATTTTTATAATTTATTTTGACGAGTAGAACTTTTGTTGTTGCAGCTTAGTTTGGCGTTTGGTATATATGTTCCTAACGGGGATAAGTTCCCGTTCTAACCACTTAGCTGGAGTTGTTTCTCTGTAGACCCTAGTTCAACTCATCTGTCATGCTTGTAAATAGAAAACTGGTCTGGATTTTTAAGCCTACTATGTTTATTTGAAATATTTCTTTCTTTCAGTTCAAGTGGCATACTAGCTAGTTGTAGCTAAACACATCAACCACTTTAGACATCCAGCGTTTAACAACATTTGTTTCTTCTCTTTTCAGTGAACTAGACTAAGTAGCAGGTTTAACTAAAAGCTGATATCCAAACTATCAGAGGACTCAATTTCAGTGGACTAGAGTATAGCAACTGTTTACTGGTTAGGTTGAAGATAAATTCGAACGAACTATTTTGCGACAGCATAATTGATCATTATAAATCTGTAAAACTGCAAGCACAGTTATTTCTCCGAGAATGAATACGAACTTATTACGTTGTTCTGCGCCGGCACTGCTCTCTGTAACGTAATCCTGTCGCGCATTCCTATATTTCTTCACGTGACTTAATCACGTGCTCTAAAGCATATATAATTTGACTTTCCAGCGAATCACAAAGTACCCCGTCACTCCCCCCTTAAGTGGTCTATCCAGTTGCTCTTACAAGTGCAATTTTGTCCATCTCCATAGAAGCCAGCTATACAAGAACAAATATACGAGCCCGGAGTGTTCTGACAAGTGGCGTTGACGTGGCATACGGGACTTGAGGTTGCACACTCGTCAATCTCTATCAAGGAGAGGCAAAACTTTCATTAGAGAAGCTAGTGATTTTATATTAAACTGTCCTTAGTTTAATCAAGATCAGATCTTATTATTAGAATCTAACTTAAATGAAAAACTAATTGAAAAGTCATACATCGTGTTTTTGTGGGAATATACAAGACCTAAATGCAAGTTTAAAAATTTCTTAAACTTTAATATTGCTCTTTTTGTTTTCCATTGTGGAATTTGTACATTTGCCGTGTGCGTATATGAATGTCTGTTCCTTAGCCTGCTCCTATACTAAGTGTATAGTAAGTAATTACGTGAGCAGCGTAATCTTTTACTCCAATAAACCGCAAATATAAAAGTAACGAAGTAGTTATCTCCTGTGGCTTTCTCTTCCTCCTTTTCCTTTTCCATCTTCTACTCTTCTCCTCTTTCATCTCTTTCGTCCTCTGTTCGTCATCTTAACTACCTCTCTCTTAACCACCAAATCCCTCTCTTCTTCACACTTTTCCTCTTGCTATACTGCTTCACTCTGTTCCTCTGCCTCGCTCTGTTAAAGCTTTCCTCTCCATGAGACCCGTCTTGTCTTGTCTGAGGTCCGTGCAACTTACCTCTCTAAACTTCATAAACTTTTTTAAATACTTAAAATATACTGACCGTTTTCACACCGACTTCCTTGGTACCCTGATCGACAGCTACAACTAAATCTATTTTCAAGATTTATGCATGATCCACCGTTCAAACACGGGCTACTGGCACACTCATTTACATCAACTGTTAAAAAAAAAGATGATGTCTTTGGTGTGACAAGATATTGGTGGTATAACGTTTCGTCCCAGTTTTGACTCGATTAGGGACGGACCATTATTATTTTAAGGTGGAGGGAGTTTGGGCAATTTTCTGGGGTATGAAATTTTTTCACAACTTAAGGTCAGGCATGTTTCTTTTTGCGGGGCGGGGGGGGGGGGTAGGCAGCAGCTTGTGCAAGACTTTTTCAACATGAAAAATCAAAATTATGACAGTAGAAAGCACCTGTTTGATTTTTTTTATCATGGCTTCCTTTCCCTTCCCTGTGCAGGATTGTTTTGGGAAATTGCCCAACTGCCCTCAAAACAATAAAAGTTCCCAAATGTTAAAATGTCAAGATCTGAAATTTTAACTTCATGTGGTGAGTTTTCACCCTCTAGAATGTTCTACCCAGTTGCTCTTACAAGTGCAAGTTTTTCCATCTCCAAAGTAGCCGGCTTTACAAGAACAGAGATACGAGCCAAGCAGGTTCTGACAAATAGCATTGACGTCGCATACGGGACTTGAAGCTTTGCACTCATCAACATCTATCAAGGAAATGCAAACAAATTATAAGAGAAGTCTGTAATGAAAGTGTCATCAGTTTTCAATCTAATCAATATAATCAAGCTTAAAAGGACTGGTTATCGATTTATGGTAATTCTGCAAGAAACAATAACGAGTAAAATGATGGCCACATAGCGAACAATGATTTAAAAGTATTCACTCTTTTAAAAAACTTGAAATATGCTTGAAGAAATGACAAAAAAGTCTTGTGGATGTTTTTCAAGTTCACTTGAAAGCAATCCGTGTTTATCTTCTCCAGTTTCGCCCATTCATGCCTCTTTTTGACATTTGTTTCTTGTCAGGTCTTGTACGCGTTTAAGCCTTACTGTGACAGTTCAAATAACTGTTGGATCAGTTGTTCATCGCTTAAAGTGCTACTATGATCAAATTCTCGATATCCATTTTTTTACATTTCCGCACACAATAGGTGTGTCCAAGATATTTTGCCAAATTTCAATCTATTACGAACAACAGAACTCATGTTTTTTGGACCTTTATTTCCGAGAATTTACGGCCGCCATTAATTTTCCTTGTTCCAAGTCTGGGTTGAGAATTGGAGAAAATGACATCATTTTCTCAAAAATACCGCACGGGTTGAAATTATAATAACAATTAATGTAGAAAATTGCACGAATTTATGAGCCAAAGCTTTTGTTATTCTTATGCGAACTGCTATACTACTTGTTACTAGGTATACCTATCGATAGAGTGCCAACGAGCGAATAATTTGTGCTATAATAAGGGGTTTATTAATACAGCATAACGGATTTTTGGTTCTCTTCTGTTGCAAACATTACCGAGAGAAAATTATTACGCGTTTACCGGCCGGTAACGTTCGTCACGCAATCCCTGAATATCAAGAGTATTGGAATGTATCGCTGCTCGGTCGAACTTTCAGTTCAATATGATGGGCAAAGTCAAAGTGAAAGTGAACACGCTAGTTTGATTGATGAACACGACTCGTTTAATTCTGTGGCAAAACAGATCCGATTTGTATTTTGAACACTGGATTCGACTGTATGATAAACACGCTCGTTCAGTTCTGTTCGGAAACACTGCCGACTCAACCTTCAGTTCGATATGCTAGATTTCAAAACTGGATTTGCTCTAGTGGTTCGACTGGTAAACACAATCTTTCCAAAAAAGCTGCCCGATGGAACTTTCAGTTCGATATAGGTAAACAGAGAAGGAATACATTGTTTCGATTCATGAACACACTCATTCAATTCTGTGGTGAACACGCTAGTTCGTTTTCGTGTCGATTTTGTGTCTTGGATTTGCTCTTGTCTGACAGTTTTCCTGAATATTCGAATTAGAAGAAGAGTTTTGTAAAGGGTACGCTCCCCAATTGAACTTTCATTTCGATAAAGTGAGAGAGGAAACACACTGGTTCGATATGTTCTGAGACTATGAAATTGTTCACAGTTGGATAAACACAACAGCAAAGAAAACAATGATATTCCACGAGACAAGTCTAGATGTAACGCGCCTCCTGATTGGCTAAAAACTACAATAGCTCGAATAGTTCCGTCCTTGCAATTGGCTCAAACTGAGCCATTGTTACATCTTACACCTTACAGTTACACTTTTCAGAGCTCGATCGAGAATTTTTTCGCATATGCCATTCTTCGCGCGGCACTATTCTCTGCCGCCTCGCCAGCCGAGCGTCTTCGCTCGGCTGGCTCGTTGGCAATTATAATTTCAACCCGTGTGGTATTTTTGAGAAAATGACGTCATTTTCTCCAATTCTCAACCCAGACTTGGAACAGAGATTGTCTAATCGGCGTGGGTGGGTGGGTCGTGGGTTGGTAGGTCGTGGGTCGTGGGTCGTGGGTCGTGGGTCGTGGGTCGTGGGTCGTGGGTCGTGGGTCGTGGGTCGTGGGTCGTGGGTCGTGGGTCGTGGGTCGTGGGTCGTGGGTCGTGGGTCGTGGGTCGTGGGTCGTGGATCGTGGGTCCCCCATGTGTGGTCGTGGGTCCCCCATATATACACGTCATGTATGCATAATTTTACGCTGTTTCCGATGCCCTCTCACAACAGCGGTTTTTGTCCGCGATCTCTTTCGGGCGTGTACACTGAGTGACTCTTAAGGGATTGTGCCAAAGATGTCACGTTAACATTCTGCCAGTGGTTCACATTTTATTATTATTTTAAAAATAAGAAACAAACTGCGGTTGTAAACATAATGAGACAACGCATGTTGTAAAAACTTTCATTTATGAACTTGACGTTACGTATGCTCCAACATACGAAACGTCAAGTTCATAAATGAAATTTTTTACATGCGTTGTCTCGTTATGTTTATAACGGCGCAGTTTGTTTGTTATTTTTACTCAAGTTGAAATGACCGAAGAATAAGAGTGTCTTTATTTATTTTACTTTTTTTTTATCAGCGACTGGAAATTCTCGAAACAGACAAGACCTTACAAAACGATTTGACTGACATCCTTCCTTTGGCTGACAAGGATCAGTCACTTCTCTGTAAATGTCTGTTATGGGAAATTGGAGCACTTAATTCAGAAGGGGCTTGTATGTGGAGTGGTGTCGAAAAATTTATGTCTTGTACCCATTGAGCCGGCCGCTTCGCAGAGCAGCAGCAGTGGATTTCCTTCCTGCAAACAGACGACGATGGACTCGATTACAATTAACTGGTTTCCCATGTACATTGACTTTCAACAACAGTTCTAATTTAAGAATATCCAACTCACCGGCGTATCCGCCATGACGAAGGCTTCTGGCAAACACGTGCATTTCAGCTATTTTTAACCAATCATACTTGAGCATTCCCACGCTACAAAACGAACAACCGCGCGGTCGCTACAAGGCGGATGCATGTCGGCTGATCCTTAGCGTTCGTGAAATCAATATTAATAAAATAAATCATGACCAAACATGAAGACAAAAATCCCATGACATGTTTGCTGGAAAGTGACTCAAAAATTCGGTTACAGCCATGACACAACTTTTTCGTGTTTTCCAAAAGTTGATCAGTTGTTCTTTTCTTTCACTTGAAATGCCGACAAAAAGCCGTAGATCGTTATATCGAAGTTGTTATTCCATTAACGTGAGTTCTGGGAAACAAACAAGCAAGTTCAACACACTTTTCTATGTTAATTAATGCAATTATTCTCGGGAAACGCGCACGCCAATGTTAAACGTATACTTTCGAACACTTTCGTTAAAGTTTACCAAAATTATTCGCCAGACCAGAAGGAAAAATGTTTATAGTTACTGGGAGACAGTTTTCCTTTGTTCAACGTTTCATAAAACTGAGGAGTTCGGGGAAATTAATTCGTGAGCGGGCAATTGCAAATTTGGACCGAGCACTGAGGGAGCTAATATACTTTTTTTTTTATCTTCAAGCAAACACGACTCACGACCCACGACCCACGACCCACGACCCACGACCCACGACCCACGACCCACGACCCACGACCCACGACCCACGACCCACGACCCACGACCCACGACCCACGACCCACGACCCACGACCCACGACCCACGACCCACGACCCACGACCCACGACCCACGACCCACGACCCACGACCCACGACCCACGACCCACGACCCACGACCCACGACCCACGACCCACGACCCACGACCCACGACCCACGACCCACGACCCACGACCCACCACCCACGACCCACGACCCACGACCCACCACCCACCACCCACCACCCACGACCCACCACCCACGAAACACCCACCCACGACCCACCCACCCACGCGATTTAGCCTGACCCCTTGGAACAAGGAAAATTAATGGCGGCCGTAAATTCTCGAAAATAAAGGTAAAAAAAACATGAGTTATACTGTTCGTAGCAGATTGAAATTTGGCAAGATATTTTAGAAAGACCTGTTGTGTACGAAAATGTAAAAAAATGGGTATCGAGAATTTGATTGTAGTAGCACTTTAAGATACCTCGAATTATGTGACCTAGCTAACGCCTTAAATGAAAAGAATCAGCCCGTGATAAAACGTGCGTCTTTTGTGTAGGATTACACGAGGTGTGAATCGAAGTTATTTCATGAACTGAAAGTTTATTGTTTCATTGATTTTCCAGAGTTATCTTCTGTTGAAGCACGCCTTCTTTTTGATTCGGCTTGGATCGAGAGATAAAAGTACGAAATCAGAGGGTCGCTCTTCTCATGCAGTGTTCATTTATAGGTAGTTGGTATGCTTTCTTGCACAACCTAAAGAATACATTAGTAGCGGAGCTCCTGCAACCTTAGAAAATTTGGTAACCCATCAATGTAAAAAAAAAGTGGTTTTCACGTGACTGTCCGTGCGTCCGTACGTACGTACGCCCCTTCATGTAAACGCTGCAGCAACCTAGTTCCAAAAGCTTCTCTCTTAGAGATCGGGAGGGGCAGGTTTACAGCGTACATCTTTGATATTGGGTACCCATGTTATGTTCAATTGACACCTTTGAAAACAAGATATCCGCTGACTTGTTTTCACGTGACCATATCGCGGGCTCATTTTTAGAGCTCATCGAGGTCACGTGTATTTTGAGTTGACTGCTGCCCAGATACGGATTTTTCGATTGCATCGCAGACTCAAGCCAGGTTAGGCTCTGCTTTTAGGCTTGGCTAAATCTACATATTACAGATAATAAGAACACTTAAAGACCACTATGTATATAGCCTCAAAAACAGATCAATTTTAAGACGCTACCTTCGATATCCATATCACAGTGAGCGAGCACAGATTTTCCTGTTTTATTGTCGTCAAACCAGTATTTTCCACTGTCCACTTGTCCGCCTTCACTCGCCTTGATTTCTTTACAGGTTTCAGCGGGCAGCTCGGGAATTGAACCGAGAGCGACTGGAAAGGAAGACAGTCATGTCATACTCCAATTCTCAATACGTTCAGTTACTGAGTAAAATTTCAATTTTATCTCACCTCTATTCCTGACTCGTCTAATATAATATCTGTCGGTGTTAGGCACGAAATCTTCAGGCCTTGCTTCCTTGGTTCGATCATTGAGCTCACACACTGACTGAGAAATGACGTAATTAAAACTCTGACACGTGATCTCCTGATGACACGCCTGTAAGCACTCATATCCAAACGATACATGAATCGTTTTAAACACGTGCTGTTGAAGCATCATCCATGAGGTGGAATATTCAGTTCTGCCGCCTGGACATGGTTGAGTGGCCGCTTCTTGAAAAAATTCACCAACAACAAGTAGAACTGGGAAGAAAAGGAAGGCTGTAGTGACACCCATTCGATCTGTTCACTTCAGAATAAAAAGCCTGAAATCAAAAAGTATATAATTATATGACTTTGGTTTGTAGCCGATCTAACGCGTGCTCTGATTGGTTAATACTAAGGCATTATTCTCCCGTAATGCCCACGGGCCGATTACGGGCCTGCAAAAGCCAAGCAAAAAGCCATATAATAAACAACTTATTAACCTCGAACGTTCGGTCTTTACGGGAAAATCTCAAACCCCGGCCTTGCCGTATTGACCTCGCTATCGCTCGGTCAATACGGCAAGGTCTCGGTCCGAGATTTTCCCGTAAAGACCTCACTCTCGGTTAATAACAAGTTAATAGAGACCTTAAGATCGAGGTTTTTCGGCATATTTTATTATATTATTGAACTAAAGTGAGGTCATTATAGTTGAAATATTGGACGTGCTCGTTTTTCGCAAATTCTTGGACTGAGCTGCAGGCGAGGCCCATAAACTTGCAACATTCGAACAGTATTCTTCAATACATACAATTATAAACAATTATTGGATGAGGTTTTTGTGATATCCAAAATAATCAAGGTCGAGGTAAGAGTTATCAGCCGAAGCCGAAGGCTGAGGCTGATAACCCTTACCGAGACCTTGATTATTCTGGATATCAGAAAAACCGAATCTAATAATTGTTTTATTATACATTGAACGAACGCAAAAACTTGGAAGTCATGTTTCTGTTTCTTCACTGACGGCAAGCAACACGAATCGCGCGAAGTTGATATGATTACCCTTGGAAATCATGCATTGCGCGCGCAACCTACAGATTATTCACTAATCTGTAGGTACAGATTAGTGAATAATCTGTAGGTTGCGCTGTTCCCCAGAATTAACAGTAGGCTTTTAGCCAATGAGAAGACAGATGGTAACTACAATGTATAATAATAATTCTTCTTAACTCTGTTGATAAATTTATCAGCCTCTCCGTGATCCATTCTCAGCAAACGCCGGCTCCAAAGTAAGCATTTATTTATGGTTTTTTATCCTCTTCGTGAACGTTAACTAAACTCAAATTGTCCGCGAACCATTTTGCATGCAATGTTTCTTACAGAAAAAAAGAAAAACAATTCGTCGAGACTACATTGGAAACTCGATGCAACGAAGGTCCAAGACGGACTGGTAAATTTGTTTGCTATAACGAGATCTCGTAATGTCGAGGTTGTTTTCCATTTATTTTACATTATTGGGCGGAAAAAACCTAGGACTTCGTTATGGAGAGCTTCGTTAAAACCAGGTTCCACTGTGATTCGCCACTGATTCATGTTAGCAGCCCGGATTCCAAAAGCTCGAACCGGTCGAAGGACCAATCAGAGTTCTCTTTTCATCTCGTGGACCATTTGTTCTTTTGGTTTTACTTATGTATTTTTGTTTTTTGTTTTTTTTTTTCAAAAAAAATTCGTATAATTACGTGTAACTTTAATTATATATTGATGAAAATGATCTTCCTCGTCGTAATTACTGAGTTTCTCCGATTATACCGGCTTTCTTTCCGTCTTCCTGTATTGTATTTGTTTTGAAAAATAGCAGCTACACGGGTTTCATGATAACCTCGTGCATTCTACAAAAAAGGGCGTAAGTTTTCGCAATTGAGAATCTAGGCCATAATCAATGTGGCTAATTTTCAAGACATGAATTCAAAAAACGCGTTCCAACTTAGAATTGGTGCGGACAGTTGGCAGCTGCAAGACCAAGAGATTTTCCTGATTTCTGAAGCACGAAGTGAAGATAGCTGGCTTTTTCTCTCTGAATGAGATGCTCTTGAGATCCTCTGACAGGTTTTACCCATCAATAGTCGGGATTTCGCCGATACTTATTTACACAGGTTATGGACATGAGACAGTATTAAATTGAATTGCCCAAGAGCACAACACGATCGTGAAGAAACTTACATAACTGACTGCACTCGAAATGTCGACTCACTGCTCTCAAGCCTCTAACTATTGGGCCACATGTAAACTACAAGCTCTCTACATTGGCCTGTTTCTCGAGGAAGAGGACAAAGACACTAAGTCGAAATGGATCTACCCTACATAGATCTGTCTGTGCATTGGGATGTAAGTGTAAAAAACAAACAAAAATTGAAATGAAATCTAAAATGCTGTTAGTTTGTTTCTGAACTAGTGTATACTTAACGCACGAGGGCAAAAAATAGAACAATGAAAATCAAAAGATAACCTCTCTTAAATCAGCAAATCAGTCCTGGAAGAGTTATCTGTTTCCAGCTTGCACTTCTGTAATATTCTCAAGTTATCTACTTTTGAAATGTTAGTAATAAACCAGTTTATTAGTTTTCTCAGTTGTAAAGGGCTAAGCTGATATCCAGTGGATTGCGTGAAATCTAATTGGTCAGGCTTATTAGTTTAATTACGCCAAAAATGCACAAAATTTAATTAACGAAGAGGCTTAAGTGAGATGATCATTAATTTTAATATTTTTGACAATCGCTTTATTAACTTGGTGGGTTTTACTGCCATGCAAGTGTGTGACTAAGCGAGTTATCATGTAAGATCGATTAAAATCACCTTCAATAGGTTTTTTAGGAAAAGAAGATGTAGATTCTATTTTCTGAATGTATAGACGACGAAAGTGCTATGCGGTTTAATTTAGAAATCAGTGACAACAATCAAAGTTTGCCTCCTACAACGATTTCTCTTAACTTTATTGGCTTCACATTGTCTCTTTGTTGGACTGTTATGTCAGAACTACATGTAATAAGAGGGTCTGGGTAGGAGAAGTGCTAGAATCGTAGTTGCCGCTAATTTTTCGGCGATTTCTCAGCTATCGGTCAAAATCTCAGCTCATTTCTCAGATCATTTAATTTTGCAAATCACAGATCTCAGCTAACAGACATTTACTGACCACGCAGTTAAAATTTTGACCAAATTGTCAACTATCAACAAACCCCCAGATCCTCCCATGACGCTTTTTCGTTTTTAATCAATTTGTCACCAAACACTCGTGACCAAGAATAAAAAATGTCAAAAGTGAAGGTCGGGAAAAAATTCTTCCCAATCTCACTTTATATCTTTAGTTTCAAAACTAGTAATAGTCATAGATAAGTAACTTAACTCGCCATCGATTTGTAGTAAAATTGTTACTGTATTAATTACCCAGAATAATTCAGAAAAAGTGAAGTTGTGGCTCCGCGCTATCATGTGGTGAAATAAACCAGTTGCAACGTTTTAACAGATTCATAAGCTTTAATAACTCAAAATGTTGGCAGTCAGCTTAACATATTAATGTGGCTAAAACGGTTAAAAAAATATGAAAGAGTGCTCGAGTACAGAAAAGCATTTTCGTGGAGAAATGAAGGATTGTTTTTATCAAAGGCATTTTCTATTCAGTGCCTTTCTTGTAAATTTCAAGCCGGAATACAATATATTGTTCAGTTCTTGGTAGCAGTAACAGGATGATGAGAGTGAAAACAGAATTTCAGTCTATATATGGGAAGAAGCATGGAAAATTCGTAATTTTATTCTTAACATACGTGTACATGTCGTGCGTAGAAAAAGATATATGGCTGTAGTTCGGTTCCCTAACGAATCAACTGAGTGGTATAAAAATTAGCCTGAGCATCAGGGCTTCCCGATAGGACGAGAGAGGAGATGTGAAGTGAAAAGGAGGAAGCGCTTTTCTTCATTTTTCTTTCCTTCGCTTTTCCTTCCCCTCAGCTCCTTGTACTTAAAAAAGCCTAATAATAAATGTCTGATACGATAGCTTATCTCACATTATTTGGTACACTCTATTGTTAAATTACCAGATAGCCGATATTAACATAACATGACATAGTCAAAACCCATGAGACGCATTGTCATTGATAAAATCGTCATCGAGATGGTCTATTCTTATAATATCACTGGCTAAGTGCATATAAAACAGCGTTAATGCCATGAAATGGCTGCTATCATGGGTTGCACATATGTGCACTAGGAAGGATGTGATGTCAAATTGAAAGCCTGGCAGACTTTTTCCAACCCTGCATTCGTCAAGTCTTCCTTAAAAAAAACACTAAAATATATTTTCACTAAACTACCTTATTACAGCTTGTTCTCCCCTCAGTGATTTAAAAAATGTTATGCAATACAATTTCTATGATATGGTCTCTTTAAGTATGCATGTTTTTTTAAAAAGTAAACAAGCGACTTTGCAACCCATGACTTGTTTATAGATAGATAGCGGATAGCAATTTTATTGTGGAGATACGCTTAGCTTTTGTGAGACCAGCAAGCTAGACTCAACCAGCTAGTTTACACTGGTATTTCACACTAAATAAATTAAGATAACTGATACAATTTATAAAACATCTATGGCGTACTAAGTAAAATTCAGTTCCAAGTGAGAGAGTAAGTGACTAGGTTCCTGCTGTCCCAGGCGTACAGCAATCCTTCTCTGTGGTTGTAAGCCACCATGGAGTTGTAGCCGTATTGGTTTGCGAACTGTATGTTTGGGTTCCACTGAGTTCCTGTCTTGGTGTCGTAAGCAAAGTTGATGGTAGTTGGATTTTGACTGAAGCTGTCGATAAGGTAAATCACTCCACAGGCCACAAAGGCGTTTCCTATCCCTGACATCGCTTCTGTTTGAAACAAACAAACAAACAGGGGAACGCCTGTCTACGTTAATGTTATGCTATGAAGCCATACTCCCGGGGGGGGACTCCCTTATACAAAAAAAGGCATGCTCGCCGTACCTTTTAGGGGTCACCTCCCTATTGTGTTTAGCCTGAAAAGGTCTACAGCTGTAGCTTTGGCGGTACCTCTTAGGGGTTCTTATCAAAATTTCCGACAAGCACCCCCCTGGGAGTTACCCCGAGGCCATGCTATTCGCTACGTTTTGTTATGTTATGCCATTCTATGCTATACGTCTCGCCAAAACAAAACCCATAGCTCGACCAAACTCCACTGATATCCCCCGAAGCGTACCAGAAAAGGTACGACTAGGTATAAATACTGTGCCATGCTAACATCTTAGATTACAATAACGTTACGTTCAATTGTTATGAGTATAATAATGGCTTCGAGAAATTGATGAAACGTTTGTTTTTGTTTGTTTTGTTTTTTTTTTTCATCCTGTTTTACTGTAAAAATACTGGAATTCTAGAGGACTAATATCGTGGTAGGTTATTTAAGAAATGAATGAATGTTAAAAGATGATCACTCGCCGGAGAAAAAGATCAGCTCGCAAAGCGTAGCAAATGATACAATAGGGAACTTAAGCACTGACGACGCCAATGCATTGAAAAAATGGATTTATATTTCACCCTTGAATTTCGTAACTAATTGAACCTATTCACTGCGCAAATTTGTCGAAACACCGGCTCAAACTAAGCAGGTAATACCAGCGAAAATTTCAAAACGAAATGCGAAATATTTGCCGTCGTGGCCAGAACTGGGTGATGTAGCAGCTCTCCTAAGGTCTCAAATGATTGGCTTGCTACCCTTTGAGAGTACAATAGAACAAACAACAGAAACAATGCTCCTATCCCTAACACAATAGCAGCTGCTACAATGATAAAACAAAAGCAGCTTTGGACAGCTGCTACACTACTGCCAGAACTTGATCATTTCACGTTGTTGTTTTGAGGAGGACGGCTAAGAAATGCCGCACAAAGATTCATAAAGCACGTGCACAGCCATTGTTCTGCTCATTAAACATTTTGTTTGGTGACGTTCTCGTTGCCGTCGCGATTTGCTTAAGTTCCCTAATATACGCTGTCGTACTGCCATGTTAAACTCATTTCATGCATAATTTGTTCTCACCATTAGACAAACTGTAGTTCTGGACTATGACGTCATTCTCAATTTTAGATGCATACAGTCGATGGTTATCCCCAGTATTCCCCCATAATACCCACAATCCATGCTCGTCAACAGCCAGATCCACTCCACTGGTTCCTCCCCATTCGTAGGCGACTTGCCTTGGTGTGTATCCGTTGAGAGTGATCGGGGCTTCCAGGTTATTTTTGAGCAAGTTATACTTGTCGATGTAATTGGTATCGGCCCTGTGATTGAGAGACACAACGCAGGAAAGCTATCAGTATGATTCACTTAGATTAGTTAAACTGATGAACCACTTAAAATGCAGAATCGTTTATTCTAAGAAACAAAAAAAAAATAATTCTTAAATCTTAATTCTTAATTTATCAATCAAAAACCGTTGCGATTTTCTGTCTAAACTGGGTTTTTCTTTCACGAAATTCAACGTTCCATTTATGTATGTTTCCAACTACCCACATAAACGTTAACAAAGCAGACTGTATAAACCGAAAAAGGCCCTAAACCAGCTGGTACTGTAGGGCCAGAGCATAATAGTAGCGAAAAGAAACAAATCAAAATACAAAAGCTGCGAAGAAAAAAATTTCATTTGTTCCTGAATTCCTTCTCCTTATTACAAGTGACTGCAATATATTTTTCTAAATTAATTTTGTCGCGCACAAGTGAGACAAAATTATCGAATCGGTGCGTTATGGTATTTAAAGCGTTAACATATAAGAAATATTTACCCAAAATAATAAGATGGTTGAGGGCTAAACAGTAGGTGTGACAGCGAATAATTCCGAGCATAACCTCCAGTTCTGACAGTAGCAGTTTCGTATTACTAGAGATTGAGTACCACTCCTGGAATACTTGCGTGCGTGCAGTTTATAAACAAATGCCACAGGGTCTGACACTCAGAAAAACAAAAGGGACAGGACGGCGAGGCAACCTTTTTCATTTTGTGCAACAAGCTATTCGTTGGTAAAATGCGGTGAATGATTTTGTATTGGAACATCGTCAATTTAATTTGTCACGTGGCTTTGAATGGTAGGAAGTAGGAAGTCACTTTTCTCGACGCCAGACGCTAAAAAATTTTTCTCAGAAGTTGGTGGAGGTAGATCTTCAAGATTAAGCAAGATACAGTATATTGCCTTCCATGCCAGTGAACTATATTGAAGTGGGAGGCGTAACTGGGTCTTTGGAACCTTATTGCAAGGTTTCTTCCAATAGTTTCGGGATAGAAGAAAGAATGCTATAATATTGTAAAAAGTTAAATTTTACGTTGAATTTATTGCAAAAAGAATCAAATGGAAGGAAATGGTCCTCACAGGAGTCAATACACTCGGTTGGCCAACCCCTGAAATAAACTATATCCACAATTCAAATTATTGACTGAATTAACTTTTAATCTGGTCTTCTTCTAAATCCGGTCTGGGGGCTCGAACCCTCGACCTCTCACGCAGGAGACTGGCGCTCTACCAACTGGGCTAACCAGGCGGCCGTTCGTTCATCTAAAAAGAAATGTGAGTTAGAGTTTTGATTGTCGTGAAATAAATCGTTTTAAATTCGCAAGTGCAATCTGTTACCTGTTGTAATAGAGATATGATCCGTACACAACCGCACCCGTTCCGTCCCAATTATACGGAAGCGTGTACGTCTTACTCTTCACACCTGCTTTAAATTTTTCCAAGTTTTCAAACTCTTCGACGACATTGTTCGAGGAGTAACCTTCCAGGACGAATATAGTGTCATTACCCATAACTCCGAGCGGGTCTTTCATCCAGGCTCCTTGTGTTTGCAGTAGCGTGTTGTGGGTAACTGGACTGCCTACGGTCTTGATTGTAGTAGTACAGGTGACTGCGAAAAAATCGACAATAATTTTTATCACCCAAGAACAAACAGAACGTGACACTAACAAATATTCTATCCCTGGTTATTGCTCAACAGTTTTTTTTTTTAGAGAGTTGCATGGCTTTTTTTTACAGGGACTGCATGACGACAATAGACACGTTCGCTTCCACTCTCCCCTTGTCAACTCCTCTTTCTCCTTTTTCTCTTCCTCCTTCCAATCTCTTATCTTCTCCTCTTTCTTTTCTCTCGGTCGCCCTCCTAATCATCCTCTCTCTCTTTTTTTGTCCATGCAACCATAGATAATAATACAACCGATCTTTCTTAACTCTCATTATAATACTTATTACTAAAAACTGGATCATAGGATAATGCAATTCGAGAGTTTTCATTGGCTTAGCCATCATGCGCTATGAGCCACCATGCTCTACGAACATGGTAAGCGTACGCGTGATTTTTTTTTTGAGGCGTTTTTATTTTTTTTTACTTTAGTTTGCTATATTTTTGGGGCGTTTTTAATAAAACAATTATTCCATTCGCCCTTGTTGGATATGAGATGATTATAGTCAACTCGGCGCTGTGCGCCTCGTTGGCTATCTACCACCTCATACTCCAACGCGCGCTTGTGGAATAATTGTTAAATATATGTTGCAGGTCAAAATGAAATTCAGGTTAAAATGATCTCAACCTAGTTTGATTTTCAATTTCCTTTGTCTTCTAACCCTAATTATTCATGGTCCATGAATAATTATGGTAAAGAACAAAGGAATTTCATTTTAACCTGAATTTCATTTTGACCTGCAACATATATACTAACCTTTTTCACAGCGACTTCCTTGGTATCCCGACCGACAGCTACAACTGAAACCATTAACATAATCCAAACATGTTCCACCATTCAAACAGGGGTTACTGGAACACTCATTTATATCTGTACAAAACAAGAGATACAACGTACTACATTGCAATCACAGATCAAATTCTACGTTCTGTCTCACTTATGAGTCGATTTTCGTTGGTTTCGCAAACGAAACTCCCCACATGTTAAAATATCAATATTTATATAGCTTCTTGTGACAAGAAGAATTGTTCTTGTTGCGGCTTAGACATGACCGGCGTTTTTGTTTATTTTTTGGAAGTAGACGGATCTCTTTGACTGAAAATTTAATTTTAGCGGATTAGAATACATAGCAAGCGTTCATTGGTTAAATTGAAGTTCAAGTTTAACTATCTACATCTGGCCAGCATATATACTAGAACAGGATTACTTCAGTTATCGTCATAAACAGCTGCCATGTTACAATGCGCATTGCCTTCTGTAAGTAATAGCTACTGTCACGCATCTTGTTTTTTTGACGTGACCTAATCAAGGACTCTAAAGCATATACTTTCATTTTCCAGCGAACCCCAAAACACCCTGTCACTCCCCCTTTGGGTGTTCTACCCAGTTACTCTTACTAGTGCAAGTTTTTCCATCTCCAGTGAAGCCAGCTTTACAAGAACAGAGATACGAGCCAAGCAGGTTCTGACAAATAGCATTGACGTCACATACGGGACTTGAGGCTTTGCACTCATCAACATCTATCAAGGAAATGCAAACCATGCATGTTTGTTTAAGATCTTACTTTCGATTTTCTTAAATGCATGGTATAGATTAATAACTAATAAGTGCGCTTACTTGCACAAATTGAAGGATATCATATAGTAATTAGTCCAGTCGCTCCACAACCTCTTTCCCGGGGCTTTATTTTGTCTTTAAAAATTGGCAGGGGCAGGCGGCCCCTCCCAATTTCAAAGCGAAAAGCCCTGCGAACGATGTTGAGGAGGGGTTAAACCCCTATATAGCGCGGGGAGGGGAGAGTTCTGGAACTGTACTATACAGTAATTAGAGATCAAAACTGAATAATTAATTATTGCCCCCGCAGTGTTTGGCTCAGAAACCAAAACCCAAGGAGGTATTAATAGGACCCCCCGCGTATAAAGAATGTGAAATATTGGTGTAGTATTGGTAGTGTGCGAATCGAGCCCGATTTGAAGAAACTAGGTGCACACGGAGGTCCCGGTTAAATTTTTCAGTAACCTCGCAAGACAACTCTGGGTAATACTTGCAGCCACAAGGACCAGGAGAGGTATCGCGTACGCGAGGATACAAGAAAGTAATGAATAGTTCCATGTATGTACTTTCCACTTCGACATTGATTTCTTAGCGGCCTGCAGGCGATCCCAAAAAGTGAGTTGCTACAATACATGAACTGAATACATTTTCATAATAAATAAATAATACAGGTTTCTTATTGCACATGAAATTTTTTGCGGCATCTTTATTTTAATCCAATAGCCTGGAAGCATAAAACTAAACGTATTTTATAATAAAAGTTGTACAGTTCATTACATAATAGCGGAGCTCCGGCGGCCGAAGGCCGCCAAGCGGAGCCCCATACCCATATTAGGAAACTGAAGGGAACCCATGAACTGATTTTCTCATGTGTATCATGGCTAGCGGTATTGCTCGTGGGCGCGTACGCACGACGACGACGACGACGGTGGTGGAGTCGCGCAACATGGCGGCCACAATTGACACGTAAACCAAAACGAGGCTTCAGTTTTCGCGGGCTTTCCTTGTAGGTTGACAGAGCACATGTACCCTTGGTTTAAAGCG
This sequence comes from Micromussa lordhowensis, assembly GCA_964020085.1. Lineage (NCBI taxonomy): Eukaryota > Metazoa > Cnidaria > Anthozoa > Scleractinia > Lobophylliidae > Micromussa > Micromussa lordhowensis. The sequence continues at coordinate 34,922,305 of OZ026598.1, read as the reverse complement.
TCCTTTGGACATCCATGTTGCAGTCAATTGACACCTGTCAAAACAAGGAATCCGCTGACCAGTATCACGTGACCATATCGCGGGCTCAAGTTCAGGGCTCATCGAGGTCACGTGTTTTTTTAAAGTTGACCGCTGCCCAAGTGCTGCTTTTTTCGATCAGATCGCGGGCTCATGTCAGGATTAACTTGCTGTAAACAGCGTAGGGTTGGTAGGAAGCCGGTTAACGCTAACCCAGGATTAAAATTTAACCGAATTATAACCTTTTCTTTTGTACAAAGTTTTTTCACTGCTTTTGTTTTGCGTATTTTGCTTTCATTAAAATTCAAAACACAAAAACAATATACAGAAAATCTCACCGCAAAGTTACAAAACTCAAATCAAAATTCTACTTTATCCTCGGCTAGTTTGATCGGGCTCTGAACAACCCGGCCCAGGAGCTACGCTTTTAGGCTGGCCTAAATCTATATATTAGGAAACTGAAGGGAACCCATGAACTGATTTTCTCATGTGTATCATGGCTAGCGGTATTGCTCGTGGGCGCGTACGCACGACGACGACGACGACGGTGGTGGAGTCGCGCAACATGGCGGCCACAATTGACACGTAAACCAAAACGAGGCTTCAGTTTTCGCGGGCTTTCCTTGTAGGTTGACAGAGCACATGTACCCTTGGTTTAAAGCGTCCTTTGGACATCCATGTTGCAGTCAATTGACACCTGTCAAAACAAGGAATCCGCTGACCAGTATCACGTGACCATATCGCGGGCTCAAGTTCAGGGCTCATCGAGGTCACGTGTTTTTTTAAAGTTGACCGCTGCCCAAGTGCTGCTTTTTTCGATTAGATCGCGGGCTCATGTCAGGATTAACTTGCTGTAAACAGCGTAGGGTTGGTAGGAAGCCGGTTAACGCTAACCCAGGATTAAAATTTAACCGAATTATAACCTTTTCTTTTGTACAAAGTTTTTTCACTGCTTTTGTTTTGCGTATTTTGCTTTCATTAAAATTCAAAACACAAAAACAATATACAGAAAATCTCACCGCAAAGTTACAAAACTCAAATCAAAATTCTACTTTATCCTCGGCTAGTTTGATCGGGCTCTGAACAACCCGGCCCAGGAGCTACGCTTTTAGGCTGGCCTAAATCTATATATTAAACGTGATATCCAAGGCGGGAGCAGATGTAGTGAGAACAATTACTAGTCTTAAGGTGTATTTTAAGTTACCTTCGATGTCCATGTCACAGTGAGTGAGCACAGATTTTCCTGTTTTATTGTCGTCAAACCAGTATTTTCCACTGGCCGCTTGTCCGCTTTCACTCGCCTTGATTTCTTTACAGGTTTCAGCCGGTAGCTCGGGAATTGACCCGAGAGCGACTGGAAAGAAAGACAGTCATGTCATTCTCCAGCTCTCAGAGTTACGTTTAATTACTTTATAACATTTTTTATTTATGTCTCACCTCTATTCCTGACTCGTCTAAAATAATATCTGTCGGTGTTAGGTACGAAATCATCAGGCCTTGCTTCCTTGGTTCGATCATTGAGCTCACAAACTGACTGAGAAATGACGTAATTAAAACTCTGACACGTGATCTCCTGATGACACGCCTGTAAGCACTCATATCCAAACGATACATGAATCGTTTTATAGACGTGCCGCTGAAGCATCATCCTCGAGGTGGAATATTCAGCTCCACCGCCTGAGCATTGTTGAGTGGCCGCTTCTTGAAATAATTCACCAATAACAAATAGAACTGGGAAGTAAAGGAGGACTGTAGTGACACCCATACAGTTCTCGTCAGTGGAATCCTGAAATTAAGATATACTAAATGAATTAGCGTGAAGTCGCGCGCCAAAGTTAAGAAGTTATTCACGTTTTTTAGGTCGTCTTCTCGAACGCTAAACCATGGTTGATACCAACTATGGTCAAATATTTTGCATGCAAGAAATGAAATGAAAGAAAACCAATTCGCCAAAAATTGCCAGTGCTAAATTTTATCAATTACTTTCTCCGATTATCTTCTTTCTTACTGTTTTGTATTTGTTTTGCAAAAATAGCAATTATGATTGTTGCATGATAACCCTTTTACATTGTAAAAATAGGGCATGCGTTCCGATCAGGAATCGGATTCCAAGTTTTAATTAAGGCCGATTCTCTGGCTATCAATTCGAAAGCGCACTCTTACTAAGGAATCGATGCAGGCATTCGGTTGTGCCTACAACGCCAGGAGATTCTCCTGATTTCTAAAGCACGAAGTGAGGATTATTAGTTCTCTCTCTGAATGAGATGCTCTTGAGTCCATCACAGGTCTTACCCAGCACTTGATTAGTCGGCATTTGTCCGGTATTTATTTACTCATCTCATGGATACTGCAGGAGTATTAAAACGTCTTGAATTGCATAAGAGCATAACACGATCGTGAAGAAACTTATGTAACTGACTGCACTTAAGGTGGCCGAACACAGTTTGCTGATGTAATTCAGCACGTGCACGAAATTTCAAAACAACAAACATGTCGTCAATAGAGCGATCATTTTACTTACTCAACACCCGCACTATCTGTGCTATTTTTCTCTATAATTGAACGCAGTGTATTGATGACTTTAGTCTTTTATTACAAAGATATGTTGGAAAAGGTAACGATGCAAAGAACCCAGCAATTTTCAGCTTTTGTTTGTTCCCGAAAGAACCGAAAGAACCCAGTTAAATGCAACGCATGCGCAGTAGCTCGAAAAATTGAGACCGATTGCTTTGGCACAAACTTGCCGATTTCTAACGATCCTGTCGTTAGAATTTCAAGAAATTTGGCAAAATAATAGTTCAGAACCCACTTGAATGATCTATCGCGAAAAATCTGAATTTTGACATAGGGAATTTTTAGTAATACAGAAAACGATTTAAGGCGAATTACGAAAAACGCCTATGTCAAAATTTTATTAGAATAGTGTTGACAGCTGGGATTCAATGCCAATTCGTAGTGGGCAAGCGATGAAAAAAATCTAACGACTGGATTTTTATTAAATAAACAAAAACCATTTTTTAAGTCTTGTTTTTAACCAGCCCCGTTGCCATGGCAACAGCACACACCCTTGCCAAAATGCGAGAATAAATACTTCTGAGGTTAACCTTGATTCTTGCAGAAAACGGGCGCCAAAGCATAAATGGTTTAAAAGTAACGGTGAATTAGGCATAGGCACTTGAAAACTGTGTTCGGCCACCTTAAATGAAATGTCGACTTACTGTTCTCGAGGCCCTAACTATTAGTCCACCGCCACAACAACATCCTTTATTTACACACGATTTAGTTTAAAGCAATAGGTTTGCCTGTAGGGTCGTGTTCATGGCCCACCATATCGGTTTCACAAAGAAAAAACGTTTTTATACATGTAAACTGCAGGCGTCCGCATTGGCCAGTTTCTCGAAAAAGAGGTCAAATACATTAAGTCGAAATGGAATACATCTATGCATTTGAACTGAATGTATATGAAAAACAAATAAAAGTTGAAATGAAACTCTAAATCTTGTTACATTGCGGTTGCTAAACTAGAGTGCACTAACAATACCAAGAACAAATTAATAGAACGCCGAAACTAAATAATAAAAATTAAGGAAAGCCTCTATCTCCTACCAGCAATTTAGTTTGGGATAGATCGCGCAGTCTGTATGTTACAAGCACTTCTGTAAAATTCCTGTTATATTTACTTTTGAAATGTAAATTACCATTTTGAAGGGCAGATAACAGGTTGTTTGTTTTTCCTTGTGCTGACTGATAATGATGCATTTAGATATTGCTCAACCCCATAGGTATTTCAAAACAGAATAAACTAAATAGTCTTTTTTCCCTAGAAGGGCTTTAGAGGATAACATAGGTGAAATTAATATACATCAACGTACAAAAAAAGCTAAGATGATATCCTGCGGAAATATATAATGAAATATTTGTGAAATATAATCGGTCGTGCTTATTATAATTTTAATTTCGCCATTAACCCGCAAAATTTAATTAAGGAGGAAGCTTGAGTAAAATAGTCATTAATTTTAATCTATTTTTTGCAGCTGTTATTTACAAACTCTGAATGCACAGCCATGATCACTGATGCAGAATTAAAACAGAACTTAAAACCACCTCAGGACTGTGAAATTTAATTTAAAAAATCAATGCCAGCAATATCGTCGGCAGCAAACAACGATTACTCTCAATTTCATTAGCTTCAAACTGTCCCCACGTTTGACAGTTCGAGACAAAAGCAATGGCCTCTTATGCAGTATCGTTTCCGTGCTACACATAAATGACCAATTTCTCAGAGGATCTGGGTTGGGGTATTGGCAGCTTTAGTTGTTGATTAAATTTTCTGTGGTGGTTTCTCAGTTATGAGGTAAATTTTCAGCCCATTTTTTCAGCTCAGGATCTCATATATCAGATGTCAGTTAGAAAACGTGACGTTTTCAGCTGCTGCAGTTTGCGTATATTGCACAACCCTTTGGGTAAAAATAATTAACGTCAATTTTGTTGTTGCTGTGACGTGGACTAAAATCGTTAGAGCTATAATGTCAGGTGTTGGATGGTCAGGGAAAAATACTCTTTTGGAGAGAATCACGTAATAGTCTTTTTTTTACCTTAAAAGAAAACAAACAAATTAAATAAAATTCAACGTATATTTTTCCACCCTTTTTCACTTAAAATCAACGGATTTTTTTTGTCAAAGCTGGGTTCGTTATATTTGCTGAAGTTGAAAGGTTCGCTGATAATGATAAATTATTTAACGCTATATATATGAAATTAACTTTTTTTCCTCTCGTAAATAGATGCCCAACATGCATGCTTGACACGACGCCAACTCACAAATTTTTCAAACATCACGACCTATTTGTTCTGTGAAGATGGACGTGAAGAAACTCAGGGCTACGCACGAGAACACGCGGGAATCATCTTGAACGTGAGAACGCAACGCGTGAAACGAAACACGCGTCACATTTGCTACTCATTGTTACGATCGCTCGCGTCCGACATAACCTGAGATACTATTTAAAATGGGAAACAACTCATAGTAATGGAAGATATGTTAAAATGGATGTACTGAAAGGAGTTTTCGTAGCGTATTTCGGAGTGAACATCCGCCGTTTCATATTTAACAATTATTCCACAAGCCCGCGTTGGATATCAGATGGTAGATAGCCAACGAGGCGCATAGCGCCGAGTTGGCTATAATCATCTCATATCCAACAAGCGGGAGTGGAATAACGGTTTTATTAAAAACGCCCCCAAAAAATAAAGAACTAGACTACGATGAAAACAAAAAGGCCCCAAAAAATCACGCATACGCACGCCAGATCATGGTATAATGGCTCATATACCATGATGGCTAAGCCAATGAAAACTCTCGAATTGCATTATCCAATTTTTAATGATACACGATATTACACGGGGATTTACACGAGGGGGTCAGGGACTTTATATAATGTCCAGCAGCGTCCAGCATATATGATGACTGTGGGCTCAAATGGAACAAACATCAACAAACATGGCGGCGGCCGCTTGCAGAATGAGATGTCTTCGTTCCTCTCAATTAGGCACTAATCATGCCACCAAAACCTTCCTTTACTGTAGACATTTCTGTACCTCGACACAGGTAAGACGAAAGTCCAAAAAGTGCGCACTTAGAACAGTTTTAGGTCAATAAATGTTTGTAGAGACCAACGATTAGAGGTCATTATTGTTATTATTTTTTTTTGACAAGAACACCGTTGACGAGGAGGAGATCGAGAAGCTGAGTAGGACAACAAGTGACTGGTGGAACCCGAATGGCGACTTTGCTGCTCTTCATTCGATGAATAAACTTCGAGTTCCCTTTATAAAGAAATCTCTTGAACATCTTCATACACAAAACTTCACTCCTTCAAAACCCCTCAGAGGCTCTAGAATTCTGGATGTCGGCTGCGGTGGTGGAATACTGTCAGAGGTAGAGTTTTCTCATAATTATTCCAGGGCTATTGTTAATTTAAAAAGGAACATTATTGTTAATTTTTTTAAACATATTTTGCAATTAGAGCAAGAAGCCATGTACGTGTATCATCCTTGTAATAAACCTGATGGAAATTTGAAAACTTCAGAGAAATGAAGAAAACAGGAGCAAGGTGCATATTATACAGTGCTAAATATTCTACAAATTATGGTTTTGTGAGAGCATTGTATAGTTCGAACGCACACATAACTATGGAAAACGTAGTGTACCAACTTTATACAGTGATAAAAAATTTGAGCCAGTTAGGGAGCATGTGGAATTCAAAAAATGTATTATTGCGCTAAATTTTTGTACCAGCACACGAACCTGAACTGCAAAAAAGGATCTTGGCAAATTTCTAACAGTGAGTATTCTTTACCATATTCATGATGTATCAGAGGAGAGGTCCAACAGTTGAGTGCCTTTGAACTTTTTCATCTTACAGTCATTAGCGAGACTAGGTGCTGAGGTGACTGGGGTTGATGCTTCTGCACGGAACATACATGCTGCCTTAAGACACGCACACCACGATCCAATGGTGGCTGACAGAGTACAATACAAGTGTACGACAGTAGAGGAGCTAGCTGACAAGGAGCCGGAATCTTTTGACTGTGTTGTTGCTTCGGAAGTCATTGAACATGTAACAGAGAAAGACATATTTATTTCTGCTAGTACTCAATTAGTCAAGGTGAGAAGAGTTGAAAGAAACAAAACAAAAGCCAATCTGACTAAGATATGCTCTTACATTTACATCCCTTGCATATCTAAATGTACCAGTGCTTAGGTTCAGTAATAGGGAACACATGCAAACCGCAATGGCAGTGGAACCCAGGAGGGAGGGGGAATATCCTTATAAAAAAGCTGGGGTACTCGTCATACCTTTTAGGGGTTAGAAAAGTGATTTTGGTACCTCTTTGGGTGTTCACTGCCTCGAAAAGTCACAGTGGGAGTCTGTGGTATATTTGATAATTATTCCATGAGCGCGCGTTGGATATCAGATGATGGATAGCCAACAAGCCGCGTAGTGCTGAGTTGGCCATGATCATCTTATATCCAACAAGCGCGAGTTTTCTATATTTTGGGGGCGTTTTTAATAAAACAATTGTTTTATTAAAACGCCCCCAAAATATAGAAAACTAGACTACAATAAAAACAAAAAGGCCCAAAAAATCACGCATACGCTCCCCATTTTTGTAGATCATGGTATAATGGCTCATATACCATGATGGCTAAGCCAATGAAAACTCTCGAATTGCGTTATCCAATGATCCAGTTTTTAATAATTCAGGATATTGAGCCAAACGAAAAATATGACAGGAGATTGTGTTGCTGGTGAAGAACATTTCTAGCCATGCCCACAAAACAGGATCTTGGTTCCTCCTAGGGGTTCTTTTCAAAATTTAGAGTGAGCATCCCTATCTTTATTTATCTATTTTTATATACAGTTCCCCTCGGGCAACAGCTATAAAAACTGCCACTAAACAAAAGGTTTAATGAGCAGAACAATAGCTATGCACATGCATTATAAATCTTTGTACATTTTGTGACCAAGTTTTGCATATTTTGGAGAACATAGGTCACAACAGCAAATGTATCACATTTAAAAAATATAAAACATGTACCGTGTTTCTATCGAGGTATAGAAACACGAGTGAAAGTTTGGGAGAACAAGAAATGCTGTGGGAACACGAGGCACAGGCGAGTGTTTCCACAGCTTTTTCAAGTTCTCCCAAACTTTCACAAGTGTTTCTATTACTCGATAGGAACACAGAGAACATTTTTTCTATTTCTTTTAGAAAATACTGTGACGAAGAAAAAGAAAAACAACTTGTTTACTTCGATCATCAAAATGTATATTCTCTTTGTTCGCGCCATCATTACAATAATAGTTCACACCAGTTCTGTGTTTCCACCAAGTTATAGAAACACGGTTTTAAACCAATCAGGGTGCATATTTGCTTTGAATTATTTTCCAATTCATTTTGGAATTGATCACTGGTATTACATGTTTAGTTTGACAAGGTTTTTAGACTGCTCTGCATATTGAACAGGTTCGGATACAGTGAAACCCGGTTAATATGGACACCAACGGGACATGCCGTAGTGTCCGTATTATCCGGGTGTTCGTATTAAGCGGGCTCTGAGAGAAAACGTCAGGGACATATGTACGAGCAGAGGATGGTACAACTCGCAGCAAGCAAACAACATCAAAGAGGAAGAAGGCTAAGAGCAATGGCTACAACAAAAAGCCAAGAAAGTGAAACGTGTGTAACAGGAGGCACAAAACTTTATTAAAGGACTAAACGTAGTACAAAAGTCAAACACTGGAAGAAAGAAAGACTGTTCAAAATCAAATATTTCACACTGCTTCAGTTGCTACTGGGTTTTTTTAGTACTAAAATTTTATTAATTACCTGTAAAAATCTGTCATTATTTTACCAGGGTACAATGTCTACAATTATCACATAATTGTGACAATGGAAATAGACAGTGTGCAGATAACCAGTGTCCGTAGAATGGGGTTGACAAGTATGGGAGTTTGTGACTCGGGACACAGAAAAGTGTCCATTGTCCGTATTAACTGGTGTCCGTATAAAGCAGGTCAATTTTAGAGAAAATATATGAGCTTTTTATCGGGACAAACGAAACTGTCCGTTATAAGCGGGTGTACTTAGAGCGTGGTTCCACTTTAGTAGCAAAATGCGAGGATAAAATGTAAGTTCATTTTTTACACGTAGGCTTTGTCTTTGGCGTCGCCATCTTAAGCTCCCTAATGTCTAGGGTTTCTCGTTAGCAGGTCAAACTGAGCAAATTTGTATGGGGATTGACACTGGAATATACTGTGTTGGGAAATAATAAAGAGATTGCTTTGAATAGTTCCATTCTCTCTATCCACTCCAATCTCTCTCTTGGAACAGGGAAAAAACATTGCCGCCATGAATAATATTGCCCAGGCATTATTTTTACAAACCCCTTTTTAACTGTTTGAATTTGATGTTCCAGCCAGGAGGTTCATTAGTAATTACAACAATCAACCAGACAGTTTTGTCGTATGCCGCAGCTATCGTGGGAGCAGAATACATTCTTAGACTAGTGACCCCAGGAACTCATGACTGGAACAAGTTTGTGACAGTTGACGACCTGAGCAGCCTGATATCTCAAAGTAAGTGAACAAGACATTAGTGCCATGAAATAACTAGTGATGTCATCATACTGGAAACCCAAAGTTTAGGTGCAAGTGATGTTTGCAGAATATTACATGTTTTTGTGGTTGATTTATTAGATTACCAAGTTTTTGAGAAAAGGGTAGAGTTGGGAAAATTTCAAATCCAAAATTTATCAATGTGAAGCAACGTTTTGATTCACGGCCAGCATTTGGGATATTGTACTGGAACTTTGTGGTTGTCTGTTTAAAGTAACCAATTAAAATGTATCAGCTGCTTTCTTTCATTGTTTTTAGATACTTGTGTGCTAGATTGCTGGCAACCAGTCTTTTCTTTAAGGGTCCAACAAGTGTTTATTGGCAACTGCGAACACAAAAGGGCAGTATGGAAAAGAAGGGGTTGGGCGAGAGTTTTTCTTCTCATGAGTGCTGCACCCATGTCTCATTCAAATCCCTTTACCTGCCGATTTTTGAGAGAAGAGACTGCTGTAGTCCAATGCCACCAATTCTGTTCTGCAGAACGACTGTCCATTTAAGTTTTGTTAAATAATTAATTAATTAAAAATAATTGATTAAATTATGATCCATTGATAGACGGAGCAGAAGTCGTTGATGTGAGAGGGATGTCTTATCTGCTGTTTTATAACAAATGGTGCTGGATTGAAGACACAAGTGTTAATTTTGCCCTTAGGGCAATAAAACCTGAGGAAATATCACCAGAGGTGACATCAGATACACAAACCAACACTGAAACATGATAAATTATTGTGTAGAACATTTTGACAAAAAAATAAACTGTTCAGTAAAGAACTGAAACATGCCTCTTTATTGTACTTTGTTTTCTTTTTCTATGTATAAAACTCATTCTACAACTTAAAAGCTTCCCCAACAAATAGACCACTTTACAGTTCTGTGAAATGTAACCAAGTCTCTCCATAGAAGCGAGGCAACAATAAATATGATAGATTAGGAACTAGTAAGCATAACGAAATCAATTCACATTTGAAAAGTCGATGTTTGAATCATAACTCCAGCCCCACTTCTATTCAAAGGCCTGATCATTCAGCACTGAACTGTAAAATGGGCTATTCTCCCACAACTATCGAGACCTTGGTGTCAGGGCTACATACTCTAGTTAACCAATGAGTATGGGCAATGGGCAAAGGCAGATGAATGAGTGAGTTGTTGAGTAAATTGCGCCCCACCTGATTACATAGTGGCCAATTTGCCACTTGCATGTACATGACAAAAGTGAACCTTCTCTCTTTGGTGTGCACAACATATGGGATTACTTCTTTCCACCCTTACTCCAAGATCTAGAGAACTTGCTCCCAAGCTAGCTTGCTTAGAGGTGGATAAGAAACACCAGCAAATTGTGTAAATTAACTGTGTGCTAACTGCATGTTAACTGTCATAAGTAACTATGCCAACTGAAACAAAGCTTGGCCTTCATCGAAATATCTTTTAATGCTGCTACATGTTTCAGTTGACAAGTTACTTAATATTTTTCTTTATTCCAAAATTAATGCTAGGTCAGCATCATTCTGAAAGGGTCCATTAGTTTAATCAATACGGTAGGCCCTTTACACAACCCAGTCACACAGTACAAGATCAGTCATGCTGGGAGGCAAATTACACTGCGGGACTTCCAAAACAAAGGCACTTGTACACTCCAGATTGACTTTCCTAATTAAGTGCCAAAAGTAACAGCTAGGTTTGTTATCTCCTGATTAAGAAGCCTACTGCAATTTTCAGCAAGTTGTTACTTCCAGATAGCTAAAGCATTCACCAGATGTGGGCTGTTAAATCTTACCAAAAAAAATCAACTGGTGTTTCATACAGCTCTTTCAGTTTCAGGAACATTAGATCAAAGCAACAAGATGGTGGACCTACCGGTATATGTAAATGTCTATATAGTCTGCGTAGCAAGCGTTCCCATACGAGCCGAAAAATAGGGCGAGAGCAAAAATGTCGGGGTTTGCGGGCAAGCGTTCCCACCCAAATGCGAAAAAAGCTGTTTCCCTTGGTCCGATTTCATTTGGGAATGCTTGCTACGCAGGCTAATGTGTATAGGTACAATAAGACATCTGTTGCACATACTGAATACTATAAACATTTGAAAACATAATTTTACAATAACTTTTTATTTTGTTCATTAATTCATAGAGGCTGATTACCTTGACCAACATAACAGAATTCAATTTCGGAAGGATAACAGAAGATCAGATAGCTGATATATAAATATTTTTTACAAAATGTCAATAAAAATATTCCTAAAATTAGTTTAATCGTTCTCCTATTTTACAAACATTCCTTGACACAGTTGCCGTTATTTCCCAAATCTTTGTTGACACTGTCCAAATCTTCTAAGAGATGATAGAAAGGTTGAGTAGTCAATGCTGATGTGAGTTTGCAAAGGCCTGGGGATAGAGGGAGACAATGGTTCAGAAAGAAAAACATGACTTAGCACTTTATTTTCTCAAGTAATAGCAGGGCTCGAAAAAAAAACAACTTGAATTCCAGCTTGCCTTTGGGACAGCTATCTCTCAAAATTTGCTTGTCCTGGGCAAGTCCTAGTTTGCTCTTTTAATGATATAGTTGGCAGACAACTTGCCTGAACCTTTGCCCGGCGGGCAAGTGAGAATGAAAATTTATTTGCCCAGCTGAAGGACAATCTTCTTGTCCCGGACAAACAGATGGCACTTTTTTCCGAGCCCTGAATAGCCCCCAATGGTTATTTAATATTAGCCTGGTGAGATCAGTTTTGACTCCTGCAGCTTTTAGGAGCTACCTCAGATCACAAAGTAGATGGGGACATATTGGTGGCACTAGGCTACTTTTCAACTGTAGATTCTTTTTGTCATCAGCACTACTTAACATGCATTATTTAATCTCACGCCATCATTTTCATGTTGTAACATTCATTTAACAAATAAAGAAGCCTGAGCAGTGTATTACACTATGATAAAACACGACAGGCATTTGAGAACACAAGGGAAACGTAGAAAACACGAGCCGCAGGCGAGTGTTTTCTACATTTCTTGAGTGTTCTTAAATCTATCACAGTGTAATACATGGCTTAGGCTTCTTATTTGCTTTATGATATATATTTTATGCGTGCAAAAAAATAAAACACGCTCTTCTATGCTTTATACTCTGATAAAGCATAGGTTTTTGACCAATCACAGCATGCACAGGGTCCTTTCTATATTATAATGGTCACTAATTGACAATGTCTCACAAATGTCAACAACATTTTGTATTTTTCATGTTTAAACAAAAAGCTGCCTCAATACTAGCATATAGGTCAATTTATGTGGCTAAATGCAATTTAGGCAGAGCTACACTTGTAAATGCGAAATAAGATCCTGGCCAGCAGTCTCCTTCAGAGTGGTCACGGGGTGGGTGGCCAGGGATTTGTGCAGGGGCGCATGGATTTTACAGCTCAGCTTCACATGTCAAACTATTCCGCATGTTTTTGCACTGCTGGATACTTGTTCAGCTTTTCTCCCAGCCCACCCTTGCCTCTTTGGCTTCATGGTAAGTTCGTGGTAAGGATCCTGTGTTTTCACTGTTTTTGTGATGGTACCTGGTGGTTGCCGCTCACAGGGTTGTCATGGATACCCTATGCACTCTGTTAAGTTTGCTTTCCAGGCACCATTCCCCATGCTCATCAATATTGTTGATGAGTTTAACATGCCAAATTTAGTACAAATGCAAAGTTTCATATTAAGAACTTAGGGTTAGGCATGTCCCATATAATTTTCATGAGTTTGCAATGGACTCTTATGAGACTTTGCATATTTACTAAGTTCTGCATGACACATGTAAATCACACAATAGGCTTAATTTATGTTCAGGAAATTGGAAAAGCATGATATTGTCAAAAAGATCCATTTAGCACTGACCAGTAGTTTTATAACATTTGAAGCTATGATTGGAGATAGCTAATCCAAAACTAACTTAAAACTCACTCCTTAACGCACATTCCTTAGGATAATTAAAGGATAACTTACAGAAATTCTGTGAGTCTGGTTTGCCACGGTAGATATCCCATTATCATTTTTATATCACCAAACTTGAAGGCAAGTTCAGGGTCTGGTATGCCATAAGTAGCTGCAATGAAGGAATTGTACATTATTTAGAACAAGATACACTTGATTTTTGCTCTTGTTAAAAGGGGAAAGTTGTAAAATAATATACACTACAGTCTAAGAGAAGGTTTGATGGTGCTCCTGTCACTTGACAAAAAGATAATCAAATGGTAACAAATAAAAGCATTTAAGAATGACAAACTACATGTAGATGGGCACAAAATTTTTCAACCAACTACTGACACAAATTTAATCATCTCTATGCTGCCAGTTGAACTGAAACACAGCATTGAATAGTTTGATCTAAAATTCTTAAGAGTGAAGATACTACTTCCAGAGTTGAGATTGGTGATAGACATTTTGTAAGATTTTCGTAACCTGGCCTGACTACAAAAACCTTAAAAAATCCTTTAGATCTAACACCCTTCTAAAATTCCCAAAACATTTTAGAACTAATTCAAGTTGTTTGTCATAACAAGCTCTTTCTAATAACAATACATTTTAAAACAGAACAAGACAGAACAAGACAGACGTGTAAGTCTGAAATGAATTATAATAGACAAGAGAGATCAAGGTAAGCTGCATCACAGGCAGCAGCTGTCTAGAACCAATGTACAGTAGTAAGGAATATAATGCGACTTTCCATCAGTTACCTTTCAAAAGGCTGTTTAATAAATCTGGTTCCATTTCTTTTAGTGCTCTTTGCTTTGTTTGGATCCCCCGACAAAACTCTCTGGCAGCCTCTACAATGTCTCCTTTACCATCGTGCTCTGACAGCAAGCTGATGCACACTTGTGTTGGGGCTAACAATAAGACAAAAAAAAAATTGATATTAACATAGTAAAATAACCTCCACCATAGCCTCAGAGGGTACTGCTGGATGCTCTATGGGTGTACAGGAATAATGATGATGATGATGATAGCCTCAGCTTTCCATAAGAATGCATACATTTTTTGAGGGGCAATACATTAGCACTTTTACTAAGAACAGTTTTACATGTATAGGAACTTTTGGAACTTTGCAGCAGCAGACAGATTAACAAAACATCTGACTGTTGAACAGCTTGTAATCTGATATTTGGCTTTGCAAAAACACTCCGTGGGTTGAGTATTGTTCGATACAATTTCTGCTGCGAAGCATCATCAATTGTTATTTCCAGGCAAATCTTTAGACTACCAAGGAACCAAAAAGCATGTAGATGCCGAGTGATGGAGTATAACGGAAAAACTGTTCATTGCAATGAGAGTGAGGGCTTTCTCAGGCACTCCTGAGACAAAATTAAAAAGGTAGTAAAAACTCCTCTTCTATCCGGTGATTTAAAAAGACTAACCCAGCAGGTAACTTGACCATTTGGCCCTCAGGTATTGTGGATAGCTTTATCTCTACCCTGATATGCAACTGGATAGGGATTTATTTATTGGACAAAATACTCTGCCCCTGGAACAACTGAGCTCTGATGCAAGAAGAGAAGAAACCCAATGGTGAAAATGTAGAACATGAAAATATAGCAATTCATCAAAAAAGGAATTTTTTTTTCATGAGAAAAGTGCAGAGAAAAGTTAGAGAACAGTAACCTAAAAGAGCTCTGTGCAGGAAAATTGATCAAAGCTGTGAAGCTACAGGACAAAATGTGCGAGATTAAGGGGAATACATCTCAACCTTTTAACATACTTAAGAAAATCTGGCATTATAACCCCAGATCAAATTACTAGAAAATCCCAGAATCCTGGACTGATCTTGTCGAACAGGAAAATCAGGGACCCACAAGGATAGGTCAAGGAGATCAGGAGTGAAGAGGAATAAGAAAAACATGATTGATCATCACAGTTATACACACAACTTAAGCAGTTGCAAAATGAAAGGGAAGACGAATAAAATAGATTGCAAATTTATGAACAAAACTCACAATAGAAAGTCTGGTTGGACTAGAGCACAACCAAATAAACTTGATGGTGGCAAAATATG
Organism: Micromussa lordhowensis; assembly: GCA_964020085.1. Taxonomy (NCBI): domain Eukaryota; kingdom Metazoa; phylum Cnidaria; class Anthozoa; order Scleractinia; family Lobophylliidae; genus Micromussa; species Micromussa lordhowensis. The sequence continues at coordinate 34,907,084 of OZ026598.1, read as the reverse complement.
AGTCACGTATGTGACCCTTTAATATTATTTTAGTATTTAGTGTCACATGTTTTACATTATAACACCTACTTGTGCATCTGAAACTCACTTGACCAGCAGTTGAGCAAATCAACTGCTCAAAGTCAACTAGCATGAACTTTGATCACGAGCAATTACATCCAATTATTTACATGCATGTTGCAAAAAAGTCTGCCAAGCTACTGTCACGACATGAGATTAATGTACTCTGATGTGGTCGAATATTTAAATTACACAGAAACGGAAATGCTTCGTTAATTGGGTTTTGTGTTTTGGAAGGAAATTGAGCATCGTATCACGTTATTTTAAGTTCACAAAGTTCAGTGTAATTTGAGTCGCAGTGCCCTTGGACTTGGAACCCCAGGAAGAGCAAATCTTTAATACGCAATAAGAAAAAGTATCAGAGAATCGAGGGAAATGTTGCTACAATATAAAATAATTTTAGGTTGATACACATCTTTACATCGAACATAAGCTTACCCAACATCTCACAATCAAATTTCACGTCCTTTGTTCTCAATACAAATGTGTATTTGCTGGACTCCTCTTGAAAAACTTCCTTTTGCTTCTGAATAATTTCGCTCGAGAGAGCTGCAACATTCTTCTTTAATACACCTAAAGAACGACACGTATTTGTTTAGTTTACACTTCACTGCAGAAATGCATCATTTCAGGTTGTAGCAACCCAAACACGAATTGCATCATTTTTAGGCAGGGATTTTAGGTGAATAAAAACGCCTTACCTTCTCTATCGTAGACACTAATATATGGAATCCCCATAGCCATGGACCAGACAATAAGGTGAGCGAGGTCTACAAAACTAATGTCAGACTCCAGAACCACGAAGCTGATGTGTCGCGGAAGCCTCGTGAGGTTTCTCGAGTCGTCCCTAATTTTTCCATGTGTATACGTTTGTAAATCGGTTGAGAAATAACTTCTAATTTGTTGAAATAAAATAGCTATGGCTGCTTTTAAGTACAATAGTAGATATATACAACTAAGGAAACATTTAAAGACCCACATCGTGGGTGAAAAGTCAAGAAAATCAAGGTTACCGCCGTTCAACGTCCATTTTGAAAATTTTCCATCGAACACCAGTGAAAAGTGACAGCGTGTGGGCATGCGTACGAGTCAGATACGAATTTCCATTTCCGGTAAGCCGGTAAAGTAAGCCGGTAAGCTATTTCCGGTGGTCTTTCAACACTGCGTGACTCTTGACAATAAGCAGTTAGTCTTCTTTCCAGCTTTGGCCAGAAAGTAAGGAATAGTGACAAGAAAGGCTATCACCAAGTGTGAGAAGGAAAAATCTCGTTCTGCTCAATTTAAACCCAAACATCAGTCCAAACTGGTTCTGAAGTGGTCTTTTTGTCTCTGGTGTCCAGGGTAACGGTAAACGCTTGTAGAACATTTGATAAAAAGTCTGCGTGGCACCGGATATATATTGACTGATGATGGCGCTTTAAGAACTGCAATTTTTGCACAGGTTAGGTATTTTAGAAAGAACAAGAGGCGTAAGGAAGCTTAAAACTGCATGGTGAAGTTCATTGTGATGAGATGGTGTGCATGAGTGCGGTTTTTAGTGTGTCCCAAATTTTGAAAGCTTCAGTTTCAAATGAAAAGTAAAAAGAGTGATTTAAAATTGAAGTTTTGTTTGATTTGAAAGTATAGAGAGTTTGGTAATAATCCATCAAATGTTTTCGCTCCCACGCGATTGGTCTAAACGCGTCACTTGACAGAAAATATGCTCCAGCTACAAATCTTCAATTTTCAAATTTGTGCGAAAAACTGATTTGATGGATAATAAATACAAAAGCCTCCAATGGCGCGAAAATATGCTCAGATATTTGTCCTTGGACATTAGGTATCCATTCTTCAAAGCTCAGAGTTTTCCTTGAGCTACGCTTTTGGAAACTGTTTGTTTCTCGAAACAGGTAATGTCCGCGGACAAATCTCCGAGTATTCAACAAATTGTAACATTATCCAAATATGGTCATGATGCTCTCGATAGGTAACAGATATCCGGCGGTATACGTAGCTTCGTACGTGGGAAGAAAAAGTGAAGTGAGAAAATGTCGACAGAGAGATTTAAAAATGTTAGGCTGTTTTGTTATCAATTTGTTGAATAATAAAACAATTATCCTGCTCAATCTCTCGGAATATCGTCTGATTTTAGCCGACTCGGCTAAGTATCAGACGATATTCCGCGCGATTTCGCAGGACAATTGTTAAATATTTTTGCTTCAAATCAAGATATATTGTTCATCATAGACATTCAAAAAATTTGCCTAAATTGAAGTTTTCTATAAAGTCGTTGACTTTTGCTTTTTATGTACTCTAAACCTACATTTTGCTGAAAAGTTGTTCAGAAAGGCAAACCTTGCTCGAGGCTGTTAAAACCTCAAAAAGTTGCTGCAAACGCCAAAAGTTGCTCCTTGAAGTTGCCGAGCACGAGCGGGACAGGCCTGGTCTCGATGGACGGGTCGCGTGCGTTAAAGCGAGGCCGATATACCTTATTCTCCTTTATTTTCGCGGGACTTAAATTTTGCGAAAATTTTCTCGGCACCTTTCGCGAGTCTTTAATTTCGCGATCGCGGAGAAAAATTTTGTTTGCAGGGAATTTAATTTCGCGAAATTGACGATTAAGTGGCATTATTTTTTCTTTTTTACAAAAATTGTACGTTAATCAACAATTGAAACAAAACCAATATGCTGTTCCTTAGCGGCAGCTGTATTCCTCTAAAAGTCAGTCTTACAGTAATGAAAAAAGTCTTCTTGTTCTTCCGAGTCATTATCGAGTATCGAGAGTATCGTTTGCCCAGGGAGATTTCTAGAGCTACTCGCTTTTTCTTATTGAGAGGTGGGATGGTTCATCTTAAAGTTACTGATGAAAACTATCGTCGATCCCCATTGATTCAGGGAGGTCTGGAAATTCCTGTTGAGGTGACATGTGAAATGGACCAAGAAACAGGGCAATAATGGAAAGATACAAGACACTCGTAACCACATACTACAAGGAGCCGGGACAGGATGGTCAATTTGACGACTATACAAAGGATGTATAAGGGGAAATGTGCGAAGATGATTATTCAGATGCCGAAGAACTTGAGGCGAATCTTGACACTGATTAACATTTAAAGTTGATAGATGATAACTCCTTGTTCTAACACCTTGTGTTAAAAATTGTTTAGGACCCTTGAAAACACAAATACATGATTTTTTCTATATCCATTAAATTTCGCGAAATCAAAGTTCGCGGTCGTTATTTTTCGCGGGTCTTTAAGTTCGCGAATTTTTTAAAATCGCGAAAATCGCGAATTTAAGAATCCGCGAAAATTAAGGAGAATAAGGTAGTCAAAGCGAGGCCATAGTCCTTGAAAATATCTTCGAGGCAGCTA
>OZ026598.1:34873671-34896171 GCA_964020085.1 Micromussa lordhowensis | reverse complement strand
TCAGGTCAATTCTGCAAGACTGATTGAATCTTCAAGTAATCCTCTGATCCCTTTAATTGTATTTCCTAACTAGGCTTTAAGCTTCCCTTTCCATGTGTGACAGCCCCGTTATACATAACACAAGGCAATATTTACTTATCAAGGGTAAATAATTATAAAATAGCCCAACTATTTTCCCTACAATTGGTGTTAAACACTGTAAAAACAGTATGTTCTATGAACAACATTGACATGTATAAAACAGTTTTCCCAGTCTATATCATGTTTTGTCATTTAAACTTATTTATAAGAAGTTATACATTAAATATTATTATCATACACCAAATTCCAACAATTCCCGGGACAGAACATTTAAAAAATGCAAGTTTAACTTGATGGGTAGACTTCAACACTTGGTCGCCTTGCTCCACCCTCCAGCCTTCAAGAAAAAATAAACAGAGTATAAAAATACTAGCAGTCTCCTAATGGTGTACTAATGCATTTCTTACTATTGAATGGTAGTGACCCAAAAGTCCATGTCTACAGAGGACCACAACTTTCAGAGGTCACTGCAGCCTCTACCTAGGGGTTTCATTGATACTGTCGGCAGGAGGGCACTTGGCTTTCACAGGTGGACAAAACTTTTAGAACTCAACTCCTTTATAAAAAACGTTTTTCTGCTAGATAGTCAAGCCAGGTGAACATTAAATCATCCTCACAGCCGATCAATTTGACAGGTGACCGGCCCTGAATGAAACCCATGCCTCTCCATACATGTACTACTGTATGTAGGTCAATGCAGAATCCACATCATGTACTAAATAAAATAAATGGTTCCAACATACATAGTGATAAAAAAAGAGAAATAAAACTGAAAGTAATTTATGTCACAAAATAATAGATCGTTTTCACGTGACGTCACCGCTTTCTAAAATCCAAAACTAAAGAGCCATCATAGTTTTTATCCTCATGAGGCATAAGAGACGATATATTTATATATGTTTACAATTTTACAGCTCCATAGCGTGCTTCGTTTGGAAACCAGAGCATTTTGAATTTCAGAGTTATGGCGGTGCGTGACATAAAACTACGATCGTATTTGTCGAAAAAGATTTACCTATCTCATGATTTGTAGCCTTTTTAGAAATTAGAGCATTGGGAAAAGTGCTCATGTAAATGCTTGTTTGTTAAGTACAGATAGTCAGTCGCCTAGATAGCCAATGCAAGTTCCAGATGTTTACACTATTTTCCGGCCGCCATGTTGGTGCACATCTGATGTGCACCAACATGGCGTTTCCATACTGAGCTCTGTAAATTTCTGCGAAACATTTCCACGAATATCTGCGGTTTGGGACAACGCGCAGACCTAAAACTCGGAGAAGTGTCTTCTTTATTTAGTTCCAATAAGATCACAATTTCTTGACTTTATCCACTAAACGGTTTTCGATTTATTTTTTTATTGCGTGACAGTGAAAACGATCTATAAATCGTTTTCACTGTCACGCAATAAAAAAACAAATCAAAAACTATCCAGTGGAAAAAGCTAAGAAATTGTGATGTTATAGAAGATACAAAAATAAGACACATCTACGAGTTTTAGCCCTGTGCGTTTCACCAAACTTCAGATATTCGTCGAAATGTTTCGCGGAAAATTACAGAGCCCAGTAACAATGTTGGTGTACCTCCATGGTACACCAATATGGCGACCGGAAAATAGTGTAAACATCTGGAACTTACTTTGGCTTTCTAGGCGACTGATTATCAGTACTGAAAAAACAAGTATTTACATAAGCACTTTTCCTAATGCTCTAGCTTCTAACAGGGCTCAAAATCACGAGATAAGTTTATGTTTTTCAACAAATTTGATCGTAGCCTTGTGTCACGCACCTCCATAACCCGGAAATTCAAAATGCTCTGGCTTCCAAACGAAGCACGCTATTGAGCTGTAATGTTGTAACAGATATAAATATGTCACCTCTTATACCTGATGAGGATGAAAACTTTGGTGGTTCTTTACTTTTAGATTTTAGAAAGTGATGACGTCACGTGAAAACGATCTATAGTCTACTTCTTTAATGTAATATTTATATTTTCTGAAATGATTGTTTGGAATAAGTATCACAGAGTCTAAGGGATGGAAATATGGGAACATGTACTTAACCCCGGTGATTGCTTATAACGAACACATTGTTGTGTATGGGTTCTAATAAATTACATCTCGTCTTCTTCAAAATTCTCCTTTGAAACCACACTGACCACTAATCCTTGACGTTACTTTGCCATGCACCAAGTGATAACCTATTATTTATTTTTCAAGATAATCATTTTCATAAATATCATTATCTGTTAGCTTCAACTGTAAATAAACCACGAGGAGAGGTTATTATACGTTATATTCACAAATGCTGAGCATGTAAGTGTACCTGTATTTGGCAAATCTTCCGAGTTGAACAAGCTGACAGACTTCATTTGAAAAGTGGCAAGCAAACAGAAGCATATTCCGAGGTTGAACCTTCCATGCAAACCTCATGAACAACATTGAGTAAATACAAAGTGCTGAAAAAAAAACAACACAAAAGACTTTAGTTAGCAAGTTACCACATAACGTAAATTATCTAAAAAACGCCCAGGATGTTTACTAAATGTTTGTGGTGTAAGGCCAGGGGCGTTGAATAGATATGAGGCATTTATTAAAGAGGGGTGTATGTTTCAAGTTAACTAGTTAACAACTACTGGTAAAATCCAAATAAAAGTTCATACACTGTACATGTAGTTCTATATCAATGCGACGACAACAGTAAATTTATAGTTCTAGATATCAACGTGGCAAAATCGAACAGGATACAATTCATAAGCCATTGCTGTCCAAGCAACCAAGGTGATAAATAAATTGTGTGATTTTGCTAAATACAGTGTGCTTTCTTGAGTCAGTAAACAATTTTTTGGGAGGGGCGCTGTTTTTAGAAATGGAGCATTTATTTGAGAGGGGTGTCTATTTCAAACTTTACACCACACCAGGGTGTTTAATGGATAGGAGACATTTATATAAGAGAGGGCGTTTATTAGCATTTACGGTATGTAAGATCAGCCTTTAGAGATGCATGCACTGCCATTTATCAAAGTTATTTTGATTTAGTTGTGACAACTTTACGATGGCTTTTGTTTCAAATGGCCAATCAAAATGTCACAACTACAAGAGGAAAGGTAATCATAAACTTTGTCGAGTGGCAACAGTGTCAACAGTATGTTATGAAACCTTCTCTTTAAAACAGACAGCTAAAGATCATGGTAAAGAACCTAAAACTACATGTATCCCCTTTTTCCTGACTGGGAAGAGTGTGCGTTTATCAAACAAGGAAAGATACCCAGTGCAGAAGGGAGTGGATTAGATGGCTAGCCACCCCCCATTTTGGAGAATAATTTTTTTAAAAGATTGTCAGTGATTACTATGGCAGAAATTATGACAAACACTCAAGACAGGTACATGTACCTCATTGTAATTTCTAGTTTGTGATATGGCTAGTATTCCTGGTGTAACAGTTTTAAATTATAATTATTATAAGTCAAAAATTGCAACATTTGGGGGTCATGCCTCATTGATTCTGCAACCCCAAGGGGCTAACCAACCCCCTTGGACATATTTATAGACATTATATGAACTCTTATCACTTCCAAAGATCTCCCAGATCTTTAAATTCAAATAATATTTTAGTTTAATCATGTATATAACATGATTAATGATTTAGCTATTTCATGAGATCATCAGGTTACTTGAAGACACTCGTTCCTCTACCTGTTGTCATTCTGCCACTTATATACTCTGGATCTCTCTTCATGTCAGACATAGCAGCCAGGGGTAGTCCCCAGTTGGCAACTAAAAGAAAACAACATTGCAACCTCTCTCAGGAAGGACATGGGAGAGTTCAAAATGGCATGCACATTTAAAAACACTTGAAGCTTGTGAGCGAGTAAGGAAAAAAACTAACATGCTCTGGAATGAAAGCTAACCTAGCTTTTTTTAGTCACACCAAATCAAGATCATATTGTTTAATTTTTCAAGGGTGCATGCAAGTACAAGACTCAGAGCAATTTTTGCAAAACTTATTTTGTTAACTTTTTAAGCTAAGCCTTGGAAGGTCTGAGTGCCAAACCAAGAAAGGTGACAGACATTCCTCACTGACATTTTTTTGGTATAATTTATCAAAGTCAGGGATCTCAGCCAGGCATGTTTCAAAAATTATGTTCTTTGACATGTTTATTTTTGTCTGACTGTGCTCGGTTAATATCATGTTTTATTTTTTCCTCTGTGTAGTGAGTAGGCAAAATGCAACATATCCTGCAATCCGATTGGTTCCGGGAGCAGGCAGATTTTTTTGCTAGGGGCCACCGTACCTGGGACCTGAGGGTAGAGTTTTTTCCTGTACGGGCCTCCCAGCCATTTATTTACATCAATAACACGCATTCCTTATATTTTCATTCCACAAGGCTGTCTTGTCTTTATTTTCTGGTATGACTAGAAACTAGGCTCACAGATTGCAAAACTACCACAAAGAAGTGTTCAGGAAACCACACTGAACAAAGAAAGCACTACACAAAAACAAATACACTTCGAAGATGATCAAGAAAGCACCACACACGATGAAAACAGCACTGCATATATTAAGCACCGGATATAAAGAATGCATGGAATACAATTACGAATGAGTACCGCATATATTGAAACAAGCACGGGCTAATTATTTCATGAAAAAAGGCACCCCAAAGAATGGACATATGTATCTTAATATCAAGACAGTTGAGCGTTGCAATTCCAGCCGATAAATGTACACGTGAAACCTGATGATCGAATTCCAGCCGACTATCATTATAAATGTACACGTGAAACTAATATTCGAAAGATCGAATCCCATTCGAGTAGTAGTGCCCGAGTTCACGTGCAGTTAGCGCCGAGTTGATTTGTTCCGTCCCGATCCGGTCCCAGTGTATGCGAGGTAACATTTTTCGACTACCAACGCAAATTTTTGCAGTATTTCCGTCTGATCTTTTCTTAACATGTGGCAACATTGATTGGAAATAAATAATTCAGAAGCTATTAACGTAACACAAACAAAGTAAAGAAACTTCTCCGATTGAATCCATCGCAGGACACGACTTCCAAAATAATAATAATAAACAGCAGATCAGAACAGATCGGAACAGAACAGAACAAATCAGAACATGTTATTGCTTCATTCGATCGAACAAAAATTATTCTTACTCAATCAAAGTTATGCAAGGCGAACTTGACACACAAAAAAGCTTAACACATACAACCACAATTCGGCTTTAATAAAACAAAATAATGGCACTTACCCGGTCCCCAAAAATGCTGTGATACGTGCGTGGGAAATAAACAAATAATGTAAGTTTATCTACGGAAACACTTTACAGGATTGAAGGTCAAACTTTTATGAACTGACGAACAATGACTTACCGTGCTGAAAAAGAACAGAAAACAGTCCTTTAGTACCTCGGAAACTCATAAACTGTGTCATCTTGTTTATAGATGAGAAATCAAACCTACCTGCATAAATATTCCCTAAATTCTTTACTTTTGAGATGATCTAATCCTCTTCGTACAAATCTGCCCGCCATTTTTCGCGTGTGCCGGGTATGCCGGGTTCTTGTGAGTTGTGACGAAAACTCTGAGTGTTGCACAACACCTGAACTGTCCTCACTTTAAAACAATGGTCAGCGGTAGTGTCACGCCAGAAGCTATCACGCAATCACGCAACCGCAACCGAACAAAGCAACCGTCAGCAACCGTAGCTCCCGGAGCCAGAAGGGAAGGTTCCCGCCAACCCAGTCAGCAGCTCTTTCGATCATCAAGGAAGTATAGTGGTGTGTCACTCTGTATTTTGTCAGCGATGTCAGCCCAAATTCAAAATACTACTACTTCATCTGTCCAGCGTCGAGACAGCGCGAAGAGTTGGACTGGCTCGGAAATTTTCCATCCTTTGCCAAACAACGCTGATGTCTCGCTACAAAACGACGATGCCAAATCTAAACTTAGTGGGAAGGCATGGGGGCGGGTGAAGAAGTTTCTTCTGTGCACAAGTGGCTTTCCATCAAGTGTTTACTACATTGTGAGTAATGAATTCTGCGAGAGGTTTTCGTATTACGGAATGAAAGCTATCTTGATCCTATATCTGACCAGAGTACTTTCTCTTGGAGACAACACAGCTACTGCCGTGTTTCACTCTTTCTCCATGTTATGTTACTTCACTCCTTTGTTTGGAGCAATGTTAGCTGATGGCTGGCTTGGAAAATATCGGTGAGTAAAAACATCCTGTTTTCTTCTACTTCCATAACTACTAGTTTGAGCCCACTATCTTTTTAAAGGTAAGTAAGCAAGCAGTTCCTCCACAAAAATGTATCAAACAAACCAACATGCCAACAGGTGGCAAAAATGGATCACGTGTACTAAAAGGCATATGCCGTCGAGTGTTGATTGATACCCTTGATGGACCCGTGATCAACATTTCCATCAACACTCAATCAACATCTCCATGGATACTCAATCAACACTTGTTTGACATCTCGGTCTACAGTCGGTCGAAAGTTGACTAACTTTTGCGGACACGCCATCTAGTGTCGGTGGATACATATGAGTCAGTTGACACTCTGTCAACTATTGACCAATGATCCCTTTAGTACACATGATCTGCCAAAAAAATATGTAAAATGTACTTTACCATTCATATCCAGGAGTGGTGACCTATACAGGAGATTGGGAGATTCAGACTGTACTGCATGTATTCGGGAGATTCTTGGATACTCCAGGAAACTTGGCATAGGTGTTCTCATAGGTTCCAGAATTAAAACCTAGCCTATATATTCATAATCGGCTGAAAAACTAGTCCATGAGGGGTTTGGAATATAAATATGATTCAAAGGGTCAGCCTGGTTTATGAATTCCTTTCATTCCTATATGTGTATATAGTAAATATCTCAAGGTGAATACAGTCAACTCTTGTTGTAGCAGACATACTCGGGGACGTCGTTTAGTGTCCGTAATAGCGAGAGTCTGTAATAGCGGGGTGTGAGTCAGATGAAAAGTTCCCTCAACATGCAATAAAATAATTATTTATAATAACATTGACAATATCTGTGAAGCAAGGACTATTGTGCAGACAAAAAAAATTGATGTGAAAATAAACATTCCAGAAGTTTTTGAAGTGTATTTTGACAAATAATGAAAAGCAGACTAATTTTACATGAATTATGTTATATGAGAAGTATGTGGTATCCACTTTATCGAGAGTCAAAACAGTAAAATTTTCATTTTGGTACCATGAAAGTGTCCGTAATGCAGTAATAGCGATACTCCGTAAAAGCGGGAGTCATTTCCAGTCAAACCTCTATTAATAGCTTTTGCCAGGGATCTGGATTTTGTCCGTAATACATGTTTTAGCAAGTGTCCATAATAGTGAGGTGTCCACAAGGCAAGAGTTGATGGTAGATCTTAACTAGATTTTAACTCGCTGATGATGCAGATCACCATTTGAAGCAAATGAGCACCCTAAAATTAATTGTCGATGGACAGCTCAGTACATTAGTTGACATCCTTATTTAAGGACCTATGCAAGCTGATTGTCACATGACACTTTTACCAATGAAAGTGCATGTTATTTGTTCTCAACTGATAGTTACACTGTCTTTTTTCAGCACAATCTTGTATGTCTCTATTGTTTATTGCACTGGGAACTTGATAATGTCCATGACTTCTTTTCCTCCTCTTGGTGCTGGTGAGATTGCAGGCCCAATGATTGGTTTGTTTCTAATAGCGCTGGGCACTGGAGGTATCAAGCCTTGCGTGTCAGCATTTGGAGGAGACCAGTTCACTTCTGATCAGTCTCGCTTGCTTCAAAGTTTTTTCTCTGTGTTTTATTTTGCAATAAATGCTGGAAGTTTGTTGTCAATGTTGATCACACCAGTTCTCAGAGGTAGGCATACTAAAAACTGGTTATTGTTCAATAATTTATTGTGTTATATTAAGCTTGTGGTCTTTCTTCATTTGGTTATAAGCAAGCAGCAGTGTGTGGATGATATACAGTCGAACCTCCACTAATGGCCACTTCTCTAATATACAACAGCCAAATACGAAAGTAACCCAAATACGAAAGTAACTTCTCAACAATAACTGATGAAGAGTGTGAAACCCCATGTTTTATTGTAAACAGTCACCAAACTTGATCCATACTGTGTGCCTACTGGTTGGTCTCTGTTTCTGTTTTATCGATACCTTTTTATTTACATGTATATATGCTAAAATAAGCATCTTTTGAAAGACAAAATGTTTCAACCCTAAAAGAAATAGGTGTGTCATATTACTCCCCTACTTACATCTGTACTAATAGTAAACATTGTGACTGAAAAGCCCTGTTGAAGGGAGTTCAATAAAGTATGTAGGTATGTATGTACCCATAACAGTCGCCTCTCTATAAAGGTCACTTTTTTCTGTCTAGGAAGGAAGTCTTCTCTGCTGTCGTACCATGTAATCAAATATTATTTACTAGGTACAATATATAATATCTGATGTTCAATCATTACAGGAGATGTGAAGTGTTTTGGCAACGACTGTTATCCCCTGGCCTTTGGCATTCCTGCAGCCTTGATGTTAATGGCTATTGCATTTTTTTGGTGTGGTCGGCATAAGTACAAGAGGGTTCCTCTTACTGATAACGTTTTATGGCAAGTAATGAAGGCTGTCAGTTATGCACTCAAGAAGAAAATTACAACAAAGGTTAGAATCAAATGATGTACATCTACAGTTGAACCTACAAACATAATCTAGGTGCTATAAGTAACAGAAACAGGCTGCTGATATAATCTGTTAGTAAGGTAGTTTATGATCTGTGCTCAGTCATTATCTTCGTCATCATCATGATCATCATTGCCATCATCATCATCATCATCATCATCATTACTCTTTTGTTGTTTAGGGAGAGAAGAAGAATCATTGGATGGACTGGGCTGATGATAGATATGACGCACATTTGATACAAGACATCAAAGCTATGTTTAAAGTGCTATTTATGTTTCTTCCACTGCCTGTGTTCTGGACACTGTTTGATCAGCAAGGCTCACGCTGGGTTTTGCAGGCAGGACAAATGAATGGAGATGCTGGTCAGTTCAAATTTTTATTGTTACCGGTATTTAATTTTTTTATTTTCTTTTTTTAATAGAAGTGCTGATTATTCTTTGTTGCTTTTTTAAAGTCACATAGTATACTATAATTATTGGCATTTAAAATTACCATCATTACACATCCTAGTAGACATTTTATGTTAAGTGCAAAACAGGTGGTAAGGACAACCACATCTCCAAATCCCTCTCACATGTCATTTCAGTGCCACTGTGACATTATTTAAAGAACTAGTATCCCGCCATGTCATAGCCAATGATGCCTAAGTAGTAAGTTACGAAACATTTTCAATGATGACAGTGATTTGTTATATTGTAGCAATCTTTGTCAAGTTTATAAATTCAACTCAAGATGGTCATTTTGTTTTAAAGTTAGTTGCATTTGTTGGTTGATTTATATTAATTAATTATCATACATGCTGAATACAGGTGCTTTGGGAACAATAAAACCAGACCAAATGCAAGCATTAAACCCACTTTTTATCATCATCCTGATTCCGCTGTTTGAGACTGTGGTGTATCCATTGTTTAAGAGGCCAAAACCACTCAAGAGGATGTGTGCAGGAATGATTCTTGCTTCAGTAGCCTTCATTTTTGCTGGATTTCTTCAAATGAAGATACAGGTACAGTTATGTAATATCAGAGGATTCATTAGGGGCTAGGCACCAGGCAAATAGAGAGTCTGTGAGGACAATTTAACCATCAACCAGACAACTTTTCTTAAAAAAGAAGCAATTCTCAATTTTGCCCACCTGTGAAAACTATTAGGCCTCCTGCTGAAAATGTTATACAAAAGCCTGAATACATGTACTCAGTAACATATTAAGCAGCTACAGTGTATCAAGTGACTCTCAAATGTGGGTAGATACATGTACATGTCATTGATCGTCATTTCAACAAGAGTTCCAGGGTACCATGATTTGAGTAAATTTCTTGGGTGTATCTGTTGCAGTGGGTGATTCCAGAGAATATCGTACCTTATTATCCATCAAATATTTTTGCCCGCAGGCGATTGGTCTAAATGCATCACCTGCTAAAACTCAGTGGGGAATATGATTATATTCCCCAATTTTCAAAACTGTTGTGAAAAATATTTGAAGGGTAATAAACACAATAGCCTCAATTAAGCAGGAAAATGTGCTTGGATAAATTTTGTCCTTGGACATTATCTGTTCCTTGAAGCTCACAGTTTTCCTTGAGTTATGCTCAAGGAAAATTGTTCGCTTCTTGGAACAGATAATGTCCACAGATAAATATCCTGGTATAATTATTTGATGCACTTACTGGAGGCGCCATTGTTTATATAGGTAGCACCATCATCAAAACCCCACCTTGGCTTTGGAAATTCCAAAAATAATGCTAGCCCCCCCCCCCCCCCCCCGAATTCTAGTCTATGGAGCCCCTGCTCCTTGGGATTTCTGAGATGCCACCTGTGGTAAGGTATGGATATTTTCTGGAACCACCCATTTGTGAACAGAGGGTAATGGATTGTACAGTAATTTGGATTGTACTGTGTCTATCACCGTGTTAAATAATATGGATCATGTGTATTAAATACATCCATGGTCAAGTGTCGATCAATACCCTCAATCGACTTTTAATCAACACTTGATCAATATCTTATCAACACTTGATTACCATCTCGATCAATACTTGGTCAACACTTGACCAACATCTTGATTGACACCTGATCAACTCTCAATCGAGTGTTGGTTGATACAGGTACATGTATGCAGCGAATGTCAACCAACTCATATTTATCAGTCAACATGCAATGGCCTTGATCAAGTGTTGACCGACGTGTCGAACGAGTATTGATCAAGTGTCGATCCAGCAGGATCAATGGAGGACAATCAATCAACACTCGACTGTGGATGTATACATGATCCAATTAATAATAATTATAATAATAAGTAATAGTAATTGGACCGAGTGGAGTACAATTCAGGGAGTAATTGCGCGAGTAATTTCAAAATCTGACGAGTGCGAAGCGTGAGGCCGATTTGAAATTACGAGCACGATTACTCCCTGAATTGTACAACACGAGGTCCAATTACTAATTAATCGTATCTATAACAAATTTCGAAATTAAAAAATGTCTTTTGAGAACTTCTTTTGAGCGAAAACGTCTGTAGCGCTTTTCCTAAGTTTTGAAAACTGTAGAAAACTTTGCTAAGGAAACCATTAAAGCGCGTGTAATTGACGTGAAAATCACGTGGGTATCAAATTACAGGTGTCCGATTACAAAAAGTTCAAATCAGACACCTGTAATTGGACACTCACGTGATTGCGCGCCGATTACGTGACAAGTAGGCGCGCGGAGAACCAATCACGATCGAGAATTTTGTTATAGATACGATTATAATAATAATGTAACATGGTGAAAGGTAATAGTAATGTTACATTTTTATTATTTTGCAATAAATTCATTGTAAAATTTCAGAGTGAAAAAGACATCAAGAATGCACCGCCCAAAGGACAAGCTAATTTACAAGTCATAAACACTTTGGACTGCTCTGTTTCACTTACCATTGGAAATAAAAATGTAACAGTGACTTCTTATGGACATTCTACTGAGATGGAGTTGTCAGCGGCTACAAACTTGACAACCATAATGTATACAACCTCTGCAAATTGTTACAATTTGTCAAGAAAGACATTTAAGAATGATCTCAACTTGCAAGAAAAGCAGTGGTTCAACTTGGTGATTAGTGAAAACAGAAGTAAAATAGTATCTCATCTAGTCAAACAAAATGTAACTCTTCCACCACCAGGGAAAGCAAAGCTTTGCACAGTTATCTTGCCCTTATCTTGTGATGACAGTACATTTGATATTTTTCTTGATAAAGATAGCATTCAGGAAAATGTACCGGTTTTGGGAGAATCAAACTGCTCGGTTATTTCAGCGGATCACTATAAGCTTACAGTTAAAGGAAAGAATTCAAGTACAACATATGTGTCAAGTGACATTGTTGTTCAGAGTGGCGGGATATACACTGCTGTAATACAGAACACGCAGCGAGGATCAGCAGTGAAAGTCAGTCTGTATGAAGATTTGGAAGCTAACAGTGTGTCAATGTTGTATCAGATTCCTCAGTATTTTGTAATTACAAGTGGAGAAATTCTGTTCTCAATTACTGGTGAGTCTGATCTCTTAAGTCTTAATGGAATGTATAATATAATAATTATAATATATTATTATAACATGGGTAGGTAAAAGTCTTTGTTTAAGCTCAATGGTACCCTGTAGCATTAAGCAACTACAGTCGAACCTCCCGTAAGCGACAACCCCAAAATGTCAAGCCTAGGTGGTTGCTTATGAAAGCTTAGACCATATTTTGGTCAAAATATTGCCTCAGTAGATCATATGGTAACTGCAGAGACTAAAACCATGTTTCAAATGTGTTGTTCATGTAAGGAGTCAATTTCAAGAACAAATCCGGTACCTACAATAGACCCTTCTCCAAAATGGCGGCGGAAAATTCAAATACGTTAGAATAAGCTAAAATTAAAAACGAATACCAGCACTAGAAAGAGCACCTTAACTTTAGTAAACCTGCCAAGTTGCAGCATTTCAGGTAAAATATTAGCTGAGAAAATATATGTTGAAAATTGAAAAATTTACAGACGTTTGTATGACTGGGGGTATGCATTATACCCCCAGTCATACAAACGTCTGTAAATTTTTCAATTTTCAACATACATTTTCTCGGCTGTTATTTCACCTGAAATGCTTAAACTTGGCAGGTTTACTAAAGTTAAGGTGCTCTTTCTAGTGCTGGTATTCGTTTTTAATTTTGACTTATTTAAATTTTCGGCGGCCATTTTGGAGAAGGGTCTATTGAGAAATTTCCATCTCTTGTCATACCAAGGAATTTAATAATGTTACAACAAATTATTATCCAATTTCCGCTCTAGATATTATCTATCAAGTGGTCCCTTACGGAAGGTTCAAAAACTCATTAATAATTCATAAGCACATGAGCCTATCAGAGACGTCAAATTGATCACGTGCATGAACCTTTATACCTGGTAAAAATGAGAACGACTACCA
Source organism: Micromussa lordhowensis (assembly GCA_964020085.1). NCBI lineage: Eukaryota > Metazoa > Cnidaria > Anthozoa > Scleractinia > Lobophylliidae > Micromussa > Micromussa lordhowensis. The sequence goes on along the minus strand of OZ026598.1, from coordinate 34,882,952 downwards.
TGATCTTTATATAAAGATCACACGTAATCTTTATATAAAGATCTCCGTGTGATCTTTATATAAAGATCTCAATCAATTGTTCTCAATGCACGCGTTTTCTCGGGTTTTCGAAGCCGCAGAAGAATTCGCATGCACGTGTTTTCTCGGGTTTTTGAAACAATAGAAAAATTCGCAGGTAGGTGTTATCGCGGATTTTTGAAGCTGTTCAAAACACTCGCAGCACGTGTTTTATCGGGGTTTAAAAACACTCGGCTACGCCTCGTGTTTTTAAACCCGATAAAACACTGCTGCTCTTGTTTTAAACAGTACTTAAAAACAAAAGAAAATTTCAAACTTTTAGCTCTAAAAGTGGTTGTGGTTGCTTACAAGAAGTGGTTGCTTAAAGGAGGTTTCAAATATAGTGATTTCACTTGGAAACTACAGTGAAACCTGTATTAAGTGGACCCCATATTAAGCGGACACCCTCTATAAACTATTAAGTGGACACCAGCTTGAGTCCCTAAATTTTCTCCCTACATTTACTGTAAAATAAACCTGCATTCAGTGGACACCTCTGTTAAGCGGACGCGGACACCAATATTAAGCCATTTTGCACAAAACCTGTAATAAGCGGACACTTCAAGGGCTTTTTTCTTCTAAATGCTCAGCTCAGACACCTTTAACATTGTTCAGCGATGTCGTTTTAAAGCTAAGTAGATTATTCCAGATTCATGGATTGACTGTCTGGACATTATGCTGAGAGCAGTCTTTGATCTCATACTGTGTTACAAAAGGGTTGATAATTAACTATTATTGCTGAACCTGTTTGGAGTGGACACCCTGTATTAAGTGGACAGTAGTGAGTGTCCCAACGGTGTCCGCTTAATACAGGTTTCACTGTATTGGTATTTTGGAAAACTGGTCAATAAGGAAAGGTGGTCGCTTTCGAGAGGTGGTTGCAACCAGAGGTTCGACTGTAGTTAATCTCATTGCCAATAGAGTGGTGGGAAGGTGCCTGAAAGCTCAATGGGAACTGTAAGGGAGTATAGAGGGACCCGTGAAAGTTTGAAACCACCAGGCACTGTTACACCAAATAGGCCATTCCAAAATTGTGCAGGGAACTGGGGTGATTTTCAAATTTTAACCACTCGATAAACTGACACCACCACATGAATGCTCATGTTGACAGTAGTCATTTGACAAAGTTTGATGCTTTAAGGGTAAACAGAGACAAAGTCATGGACCTTGGAATTTTTTATGATTTCAGTGATACTCTTAAAAATGGGTCCTGGCTATCTCAGTGAGAAAATGTTTTGACTGTGGAATTTATCCGCTAGAATCACAGACTTGTTGATTTCTCTTTCTATTCATTATTAACATAGGTTTAGAGTTTGCATATTCTCAAGCACCTGCAAGCATGAAGTCTTGTCTTCAGGCTGCCTGGCTTATGACAGTGGCGTTTGGTAATCTGATTGTCGTCATTGAAGCAGAATCTCACCTCTTCACTAACCAGATGACAGAATATTTTTTTTTTGCTGCCATGCTATTTGTTGTGATGGTAGTGTTTGTAGTGATGTCCTATTTTTATCAATACGTGGAGTCTCCTTCAGCGGAACCATGCGTACCCATACCTGTAGATATGGATGACGATAGAATTGGTATTGTGGATATGGATGAATTAGCACAGATATAAATCTGACTCATAATGGCTGACAAGGTAGTGACATGAGTTATTACACCCTTTTTAGTAAATTATATAACAATGATTCCATGAGCCCAAGTTGGATATGAAGTGATAAAATAACCAATGAGCACGTAGCGCGAGTTGGCTATAATCACCTCATATCCAACAAGGGCGAATGGAATAATTGTTTAGTAAATTCTCAAGCTGGGTTTTGCCGCCGATTTTTATTTCGGCCATTATAGAGGGCTGAAGTTGAAAACTTCTAGTGGAAAATTTTTAAACTTGGCGCACTATTTTCCATATGACGTAAAACTCCAACTATTGGCTCATAGTCGGAGTTTTTTAGCCAATCAAAAAGCTAGAAATGGTATAATCGGAGCTGAGAATTTACTAACTTGTGTTATTGTGCAAGACACTCGAGGGTTGTGTAGTGCACCAGTAGTGAATAGACTATTCATATTAACCCATTTCTTAACATTGGACGGGAACTAAAATGCAATTTTGAAGGCTAATTCAGGGGAATTTTACAAAATGCAAATGGTTAATGAATCTGCAAACTCATGGAAATATAAAAAGTGGAATTTTTATAAAGAAATTGATGAGTTGTTTTTTGTTTATAGGAAAGATATGAAAAATTTGTTGATATCGCATGACATAAGTTTTTAAAAAGTTCTATTTGTGAAATCTTGGTCTTCCACTGCAAGCCAAGTCCAAATGGAATAATTGTTTCCGTGGCTGGATCTTAAGTGAGTGTGGGTGACTGGACAGCCACCTGTAAAATTATTATTTGTACGGTACAATTTTAAAGTTGATAGACAGGATACCAAGTGAATGTCTAATAGGTATGAAATACCTACTTGTATAGTATATAATAAGCCAGTTCAAGAACAGTTAAACTGAGGCTGAGGAGGAGTTATTTCTAGAACAATGCAGGGTTAGCTGAGAAATATGTAATGTAGAGCTCTGTTGAGAATGAAGAGGTTGTAAATTGTTAGTTAAAATCAAAAGACTCACAAACACCCAAAACCCATCCATGGTCTACTTGCATGAAAGGTAAATAATATTTTTTCACAGTTGTTTTGTAATTATCTATTTTTTTAAAAAAAAAAAACTTTAAGAATCGAAGTTGTAATATTTCACGACAGCTAATGTATATATTTTTTTATTTTTTTATAGCAGTAAATAATGAGTACCAGTAAAATTAAAGGATTAAACTTTCAAAATAATGAGCCTTAAATGTCAATCTTGAATTTCTTTTATATTTCAAATTATGCCCTTCCTAGAACTGGGCAATTCCAGAAAATATCCAAGGCATACCCAACCACAAGATAATTTGGTTTTATCAACTGGGTTGATAATGTGAATTGGCCACCGAAACGAGATTCGAAAGCTGACGATTCAAGCGTTAGCCCTTCAACTCGCTCCGACGGAAGGGCTAACGCTCGAAACGTCAGCTTCCGAATCTCTTTACGGTGGCCAATTCACATTATCAACCCAGTTGATAAAACCAAATTATCTTGTAAAACTCCCACCGACGCAGCACCACAGTTTCTTTAGAAACTTGCCCCCTTTATACCCAACCACAGACGCGACTACTTCACAGTACACCTCCTTGCACTAATATATCTATTTGAGATCTTAATGCCTAAATGACCATTTTTCTTACCATTTTGTATACTGGAACAAGTGGAAATCCTATCCTTTTATAAACTTTCAGCTTGAAAAAGGATTCCTTTCAGGCAGAGCATCCCCATAAAATGTAGTGCATTATGGGGATTACCCCAGGAGGTGTGTGTAGGAGGCTGCTATGACTGTGCTTCTTAATACCCCTATTCTACTAGGGTGGATCTGGGGAGGGGGGTTTTCAGGGGGTTCGATTGAACCCCCTAAATTAAACAGCTAACGTCCAAAAGTTGTAAAGATATTAAAAGAATACAAAATATTAAAGAATGGAATTCTAACTTTAAAAATGAGATATTAAAACATGCTGACCTCAGAATGGCGGAAATTGTATTTCAAAATTTTACGGGGGAGGATGCCCTCGGGTGGCCGCTTTTCATCCTAAAAAAAAATCCTCTCCTAAAAACCTGTATCTGTGCAAGCTCTACTAACCTAGTGCTCAGATCATGAACCAAAATGTCACTGGTTTTACTTGCACTTGCGTATTAAAATAGCTGTAACCTTCTTCCACTCCTCCCTTGCGAACCCTGGGAAGGAGGTTGACATAGCTGCGACAACTTACTTATATCATGCATGATGACCATACTAGTAATATGGCCAAAAAATTAAAAAAGAAGCAATCTTTAGGACCTTTAGCAAACAACCTTTTCTAGCGGTTTGATTCCTTTGAAGCTCAATCCCCCTGCGCAACTTACGACCGCGAGTACTGGATCTCACAAGAAGTTTTGGATAGTCCCCAGTCTCCCCTTCCTGTTGGAATCAAATATGGCGGACGATTTGGACGATGAGTGGTGGTTGGAGGAAAAAGACGTCGAGGATATTGGTAAATTCTTCCTTGCAAATCATCCTGTTTGTTATTTTTGTTAAAGATAAGTCATAGCACTTAAACCACGACTTTCATTTTTAGAACATGAGGCAAAGGGGGAAAAGAGGAGACGAAAAGAAAAGAGTGATTCGATTCATTCAAGAAACAACGATAAACATGTGAGTTGGTTACAAGTCTGAAATCTTTTGATAATGTCCATCAACATGGCTGCTGTGATGTCACATAAAAGCCAAATATTTAGCCAGTTGTTTATTCTTTTGAGTGTCAGCATTACATGTGATGAAATTATATCACTCGCCTGCCTGATTTTATGGGTATTTAGGCTGATATTTTCACTTGTCTGAGTTCTAAAAAAATCACTAATTGTATATTTTTTTACTTGTTAAACTCAGCTTGATGGTGACAATAACAACAAAAGTAAAGCCAAGAAAAAGCGGAAAAAACCAAAGGTATGTTATGTAGATACATGTCTGTCAAAAATACACCAGAAGTGTTCCTGTATTAGGCTGTGAGCAGGTTTAATTATACCACAGAGAGGCCAGACGTTGAATACGATTAATATGTGACATAATAAAGGGGGCAAGTTTCTAAAGAAACTGTGGTGCTGCGTCAGTGGGAGTATTACAAGATAATTTGGTTTTATCAACTGGGTTGATAATGTGAATTGTCCACCGTAAAGAGATTCGGAAGCTGATGTTTCGAGTGTTAGCCCTTTCGCTCCGACGAAGGGCTAACGCTCGAAACGTCAGCTTCCGAATCTCTTTACGGTGGACAATTCACATTATCAACCCAGTTGCATTATCAACCCAGTTGATAAAACCAAATTATCTTGTAATATGTGACATAATGCTGTGGGCAATTGCGTTACAATTTTTGCTGTTTATAAGTCAAAGACGATGTATGAGAATGCTTCGAAAATTGCTCTGAATACTACGTGGAGAAAATAATTTAATAAATGTGGCTTGTGCATTCTCATACATTGTCTTATAAAATCAATGGCTAAAATTGTAACGTAATCGCCAACAGCATTATGTCACATATCAATCATATTCAACATCTGGGCTCCCTGTGATTTTATGTGCAATAGTGCAGGGGAGCCCCTTGTTTTTCCCCTCAGATATAAAATTATTACTTTTCTGCTTGCACAGTAGATCTGGGGAATAAAGACACTGTCCCCCTGCATATACAATACAGAGGTATAATTTTATTTATGCCTCTTCATCTGGATTTACTGCATGTTAACCAACTGTGAATACACATGATTCAGGTCAATTCATATTGCTTGAATTACCAATTCCAGGCTAACCCTCAGCAGTGGTATTTTGTAGAACACTGACTGCACTGTTTGCTTGCAGTTAGTTTCACTTGTGTTTGCTTGTGGATAACTGTTGGAAAGGAGAGCATATTGTATTGTAAATTGTATTGTCCCTTTCCAACAAGTTATAAAAGCTAACCACAAGCAATCATGAGTGAAACTAACTGCTAGCAAACAGTGCATTTGGCATTTGGTGTTCTGTATTCGGTGTTCAGCCTTCTGCAAATTACCCTGCTGACTGCCACTTTCTATAGAAATGAGTAGAGCAGCAATGGAGATTATGGTAGTAAAAGCCGCTAAATTTTGGAACTCTTTAAGTCGGTGTTTTAAAGGCAATATTTATTAACTACTGTACCACTACTACTGTATAAATCTTTTATACTACCATATTTAACTTACTGCCACCTAACCTGGCATTTTTGCAAGTCATCGGACAAAAGGAAACCAGAACGAATACAAGAATGAGCCCTAAGAGTAATATATAAATCCCACTCTGCTACATATCAAGAACTCCTAAGCCGTGCTGATATACCTTCTTTATGTAACAGACGGCTTCAGGATATCACAGCACTTATGTACATGGTCTTGTACCTGACTGCGTTTCTGATCTATTAATCCTCAAAGGCTCAACACATTCGCTATGGAATAGTGACTTTGTATTACTACAGTTGGAAAGTATAGGCTATGGCAAGCACTCTGTTAGATATTTCGGGCCATTTTTATGATCAAAACTCACAGACAATCAAAGAGATACGCCTAGTCTACCTGTTTTTATAAACAAAATAAGATAACTGAACCTTGCCGACATTTTAATTAACAACAGCAATAGACCTTTTTACCGATACGGCGGCCATCTTGAATTCCGAGGAAATTATGGGATGCCCAGGGGGCAGATGAGAAATAATTAAAAAGAATACTGTGGCGTGATAACTTTTAACAATAATTTTTCGATAACCATAGGAACAACTGCCAAATATCGTGACGGAAAGATGTAACGCTTGTAATATTTGTTATGGAATATGAGAGACAAGCAGTAAAAATTTATCCTGAAAGCTGTGTATACGATAAATTTTCCAGCGATTGCCCCCTCGGCAGCCCATAATTTCTCAGTCAAAACAATAGAATTCAAGATGGCCGCCGTATCGGTAAAAAGGTCTATTGCTGTAATCTTTGTCCTTAATAGAATTATTTTAACTTTTGAATTTTAAATTTATCTTGTGTCCCCTATTAGTCTATCTAGGCAAAATACATCAACCCTTAGATAAAGGTTTTACTTACTTACTTACTTTCTTAGCAATTTGTCTTTTTCAGATCGAAAGTATAAGCACAGAATTTCGTGGCACTGAAGCTCCTAAGCTGTTATGGACAACTTTCTGTGACTGTACTGCCGGGTCACTTTCCACATTAGAACTCGAGGATGTCATGATTGATGGTAATGGTGAAAATAGTTTCCTAAAGGTGGCCTAGAAATGCTGCAATGCTGAAGAAACCAGCAGACCACTCACCTTACTTTAAAGCTTTTCTGAAACCTTGAAACTTTATGTAAAACAACAACGTTTTTGAATTTATAAGACATCTTGGGACAGAAACCTAAGTCACCAGGGTGCAGTAAAAAATTATGTTGATCAATAGCCTGTGGCTAATGGATTCTGTCCTTAGCTTGCCCTATGGGCAAGTGAAGTTTTTTTAAGGAAAAACTTTTAAAGGAAATTTAAATTACAGAAGTAATGTTTTATTCAGGGCTCGAGACTAATGGTAGCCAACTAGCCCCAGACTAGTAAAAAATCTATTTTGGCTAGTGGTTTTTGTTCTTCACTAGCCATTTTGGCTAGTGAAAATATGTGAGCACTGGAGGCCCATAGGAAACCAATTCACAAAACGAAATTGAGTCAGAGCGTGCAGAATTTAAAACATTGGCTATTATAAATATCACATATAATTTATCAACCCAAACAAGAAGTTTAAATTACTGAAATGCAAAAGAATGATTGACCTTTTTGTTTTTTTTTTCCCTTAGTCAAAAGCAAAGAATGACAAACGAACTGCTTGCCAGTAATGATTAGTCATGCATGAGATATACTATCTCCTAGTATAGTGTACTCTGTCTTAGGAGCATTTTTATTATTAAAGCATAAAAGGAGCTCTAGGGATTATGTTTCATGGGCACAGCATCTCGAGGTCACAAACGCTTTGAAAAAATTAAAAATTCGCAACTCCAAGATTTGTAAATAAAGTTGACATGGAACGAATTACTGTGTTCATGAGAAATCGTGAATCCGCCGCATTTTGAAAGAAAGGAATGTTTTTTGATGGCGAGTTGCGAAGTTCTGTGAGAATTTTGCATGGTAGCGAAAACTTGGGTTTTTGTTGTTGTGCCATGCCTATAATGATGGCATCGATGTCTAAGTTTGCAACGTATAGAGGTAATGTGGAACAAGTTATTTTATTAGTGAAAATCGCGAATCGGTATTTTGAAGGAAAATAATGTTTTTCGGTGCGCCAGTTCAGAAGTTTTGATGCCAGTTCTGTGAGAATCAAGGTCACAAAAACTTTGTACTTGCCAGATGTTCATTCAAAGCATACTACCAGCTACACAGGCTAGCATTTACTTGACTTGATGCGATGATGGATATTAGAGTATCTGGCTAGTGAAAAATTTGTTTTGGCTAGTTAATAAAACCTGTCACTAGCCACTGGGCTAGCAAGCTGAAAAGTTAGTCTCGAGCCCTGTTATTGATTTAATTTTTAATTGATTTGTCTTGTTAATAAGAAATTTTTGACAGGCCATAGTGAGAATGATGTTTGGACTAGTATGTCCTATTCACGGCTTGTCCAAAGGGAATACTGGTCTTGTTTGTAGCCTGGTCATTGTCAGTTACAAAATTGTATTTAGTTTGAAGAACATTAATACACATTTTTTATACTTAATTTATTTTCCTTACCTTAGATTGCTGTTGCTTGGTAGATGATTCCACACACACGGGTGCATCTGATGAACTCCTTCCTTATCTCAGTACAGGTTTGTCTTGACTACAGCGACCAAGTTTGCTAAGTAATGTCATCATTAGAGACCAGGAGCAGTTGGTTGGGGCAGGACATGGTCAACGTTGCAAGCTCCTGGGTCTCCGAGGTCGGAGTTATGTGGAATGAATGATGAATGTGTCGGTCCAAATGTCCACTGTGTGACACAGGAAAGTTTACCACTGATTCTTATCAGACTTATTGACCAAAACAAAATCATAAAAATCTGCTTATCAAGATCAGACATCTAAACACATTTATGGGATACAGCTATGTTTCAGTCAATTATCAGCTGATTAGAATTAATGTTTTCCTTCCATTTTGGCTTTTGCAGTTATTCCTCATTGGACAGGTCTTGTTGACAAACTAGACAAGAGAGGTGATAAAGGATCTCCATTACTTCTTTTTATTTCCTCAGCAGCAACTAGAGTTGTAGAACTCAATAGGTAAGTGATTAATTTTAACTTGTTTTATTAGTCAGTAGATTGTTGGAGAGCTGAGTGTTTAGTATAGCTGTATATTTTGTCATTATCATCATGACATCACCACCATCATTTTTTATTTAACATAGAAAGTGTTTGTAGGAGTTGAGTTGTATTTTGCAAATCCGCTTAGAGATTTTACAACCTCCTCCACTGCCTCAAACAAAAAGCATTCAGATTAGGTAAAGTGAACTCCTCTTTCCTTTTATAGATCAGCAGTAGAATTTAAAGGAAAATGCAAAACAGTCAAACTGTTTGCCAAACACATGAAGGTATAGTTAATTTATCACTTGC
>OZ026598.1:34833671-34868671 GCA_964020085.1 Micromussa lordhowensis | reverse complement strand
TCCACCAACCGGTTTCTCCAAGTAAATGGTAAATAACCATCATAACTGCTTGAGCGGGAACCTCTAAAAAGGAACCGCGTTCGAAAAAGGAAAAAAACCTCAAACCGTTCAATTAACCAGCTGTAGCGCAAGGGGTGGCTGTTGTTTGACTAGCCCTTCCACGCCTTCTCCACCCAGAAATATGCAAAGAAAAGGTGAAAAGAAAACCTCGCCAGTATCGTGTCATACTGATCTAGTGCCTTTAATAATGACAAATCTAGTTCCATCCTACTGTTGATTTTGATTCAATGGCTCTCCTACTGAATAGTCCCTGACATACGAATAGACTTATACTTTCACACTACAAATCATTTTAGGAAAGTAAGTAATTGAGAAGAAATCCTAAAACATCAAAACTCTAGTTAAACCATCTGAAGAAGGATGATGATTAATGAACGGCTTCAGCGTCACCCATGCCATGTTTTCTAGCTCCTTCGCCTTCTGTTTTGATTTCTCCAAACTTTCCCTCTCCCCTATACGAGCCAACTTTTCTTGTTCAAGTTCTTTTCGTTTGTCGGCTACTATGTGCTGAAGCGATTCCTTTAATTCGCCGAGCTGGTATTCTGTTAGTTTTTCCAGTTCTTCCACTGTAAATTTCATATCTGTTTCCTTCTGGAACAAAGCGCCAAAGAGCTTGCGAAGAAATCCAAAAGGGTTGCTCGCCCGATGCGACTTCACGTTAAACCGCTTCAACTTGGCTTCAATTTTTCGTCCAGCCAAAAGATAGCTTCGAATTCTGGCGTAAATTGTTTGCCTTTGTGTTTTCATATGTTTACTTTCGCAATTCTTGCATGTTGCACTCAAAGCCCTTTGTTGAGAGCGGATCTCTACAATGCAGTTTGAATCCACGGTTTGGTCGACAAATTCATCAAACTTATCAGAAAGACTACTATATTGAGCAGTTTGGTTTGTTACATCAACACGAGCAGAGCCTGCCATGGTCGATGTCTTCCCGTTACTTGAATTAAGTTAGTCAGAACATGTCAACGAATTTGCGTCACCATGGATAATAGACGTCACAGACGACACACGACGAAAAGCGCGCGCACATTAAATTGGCGAAAATTCTACCTGATCGAACTTTCGGAGGCACATTATTAGGCGAGTTTGATCTAGCCATGGTTCGTATTTTCGCTCGACTACTCGCCAAAATACCAGTGGAGAGACCAAACGAGCCTGATATACCAGCGTACCAAAAAGGTACGATTAGTTATCAAGTGCACCCAAATTCGACCAAGCGATCATGATATCGTAGCCATATCAGGTCAGTGACTTGATATCGCAGGATATCAGGACAGTAGACACGCCTTCTGATTGGCTAATTGCGAATTTGGGTACGGTAATTTAAAGAATTGGACAATAGTGCAAAAGAAATTGAGCATTTACGAAGATAGCCCAGTTCTCGTAACCGCACCCCAAAAAGTCCATATGGGACGGGACGGGACGCGCGTTTACTCTTTGTTGTTTGAATTTTATCATTGATTGAACTCCCTAAGGTTAGAGTAAAGAGAATTCAGGTCAAGGTAACGTCTACAAGCATATGACACCGCACGATCAGTAAATTAGCACGGGCTCTTTAATACACGAAAAGTACAACGTGTATTTGGGTTATGTATGACAAAATATAGAGTACAAAAATAGGGAGCTATAATACAGAAAGTCAATGAACGGCAGCGGGCTTGAATGGCAAGTTATCTGACTCTGTCCCACCTCCATAGGGTGCCGTCATCACATACAGAGATTAAAATCCTGCAAAGAACGGAATCAGGTACAGATTAAACGTGAAACCTACGACACAAAAAATACTATGACAATCGCGATGAACTGAAATGTAATATATCAAACAAGAGAGACTATGTTTTACCACATTTCCAAGTCGAAAATACGACGCGAAGTGGAGTATCTTTGACGAATTTCGAGGCGTTTGGAAATGTGGCAAGACACTGTCTCGAGCATTTGATATAATTATCTCCTCAATCGAGACTAAACTAAGGATAAAAGGGAGAATTAAAAGCGTAAAGATCTATGCTCACAAGATCAGACATCCAAGCACTATCACGGTCATGATTTCCTTTGTTTAAACTTGATGAATTATTGGTGCGTTTGAGATTCTGATAGAAGTTGTTTCAATATACATGATCCTCATTTGAAGACACCAGTGTGACTTACTTGCCATCTTTGCTGAATCCCGTCTGCCTGATGGCTGAAACACACTTGTTGTGTACAAGCGTTGTTGACCTGAACAAAATCAAGTTCTGTACGTTAACTTCACGCTTAGGTAACAAATCGCCACATTCATATTTATTGCCAACTTTGTGTTTGGCTTTTTGTTATGCTCCATAAACGTTTAAAGGAGAATCGCACAACTAGCGGTAGCCAATCAGAGATCAGATATCACCTCTGCTTTTCCCGCCCTTGGAACAGGCGGTCGCTGAATTTTTTCCCGCGCTTTTCATTTTGAGTTCTGATTGGTTTATTGCACACTGATTGGTTTATTGCACACTGATTGGCACTGCGCACGCATTTATTTAAGTTAACTTTTCAGTTTTAAGAAAAGCTCGAGAAATTTTTATATTTAAAAGAGAACCACGTACGGACCCAGCCCAGGGACTTAGCCTCAGTGTCAAATGAAGATTACACATTAAAAAAAACACAACAAAGAATATTTACAACAAGGAAGATGTACCTAGCTTTCGTTGGATCATCAACACCAATATCCCAAACAAATGTCTTTCCAGCTTGATTGCCGACCGCCATTAACTGCAATAAAACATAAACACTAGTGAACTCATCGGATCCGTTTGGTGTGTTTACTTCCTGTAAACTGTACTTTTCGTTGGGTAAAAAAAATAATAAAATACTGTAGTACAACGAGGCGAAGGTTGTAGGGCATCTTCCATTCGGAATAAACCATTCAACAATTCTTACCTTTTGTTCGTAATCTAAAGAGAACCGCATGTACCAAATGTCACATTGCGAAAACTCGAACCTGATGAAATGAAAACGAACAAGGCCAGTCAAGATTGACAAATAAAAAAAAAGAAAGGAAAACTTTATGAACGGAGAAAGGCTTCGTTAAGAGAAAATGCCGTGATTGCTCACCTGTGAAGAACAGTAACGACTCGCTCAGAATTAAATGGCTGAAAAACAGAAAGGAAGAAAACGCTCAGCAAATCAAAGTGATTGGTTATCCGTTTTCCAATGTCAAGTCACGCCTCCCACAGTTCCGTAGAGCGATGATGACGTCATTCAGCCAATCAGAAGTAAAACTCAAATCACGTGGAAAAAAATGGTGCGCATATACATGTATATGTTGTTTAATATGTTTTTCATTTTTAAGGACGTTCGCGCCCATTGCTACTGCGCATCTCTAGTGCGCACGCTATTCATTGGTCACGCGCGTGCCACGTCATTTTCAAGCGCGCGCACCGAGTCGAAAACTTAACAAAATATAGAGCTGATGACCTTTGCGTTAACTTGGTGTGCGAATATTTTTGTTGGAAGCTCGGTGACCCCCACTTTTTTTTCGGCAGATCACTTCCTTTTTTAACTCTCTACATTATACTAAAAAAACAAAAAAATCTGTGTGTGGGAAGTTGTAATTATTTGTCATATACTATTAAAAAAGGGTCGAATTGGTACATGGAGACAGGTGTGCGTGACTTAGAAGTTGTCTTTTTTAAGGCTAATTCTAGCAGATTTAATGACATATGTAGCAAAGATCTATCAATTAGGCCTATATAAGCCGTGTTAAACACTCATAGCTTAGAGATGATTCTTCAACTTAAATATATGCCGATAGTAATGAATCCGGCCAGAATCGCCTCGAATGACTGAGAATCGTAGAAATGCTATGGTCTGAGCTACGCTTTATCTTGAAAACGAGTTCGGTGACCCCCGATTTTTTTTACGTTTTTTATCTAACCTTATCATTTTCTACCGTCAGTCAAAGTTTTAAAAAAATCTGTGTGTGGGAAGTTTTTGGGCGCGAACGTCCTTAAATTTCCATCGCTTCACTGGAGCCTTAATTTGCCTCAATGAAATAACTACAGATACTGAGGCTTGTCTTACCCCTTTAAAGATGTCCTCAAATCGCTCTTGTGGTTTCCAACATACAATGCAGTTTTCACAAGACTGAAAAACAAATAACAGTAAATCAACGACCAAGGAAGAGAGTTTTATTAACGCCTACACTCAATGAAAAGCTGAAGCAAGTTACCTTGGACAAGACAAGATCGCCAAACCAACGGACACTGTCCACATAGTTTCTATGAATATCACGAGTGGTGAAGTCAGGATAATGAACCTTGATTGTGTGAAAAGCTCTGCAACGTAGACAACAGATCAGCGACTTCAGTCATTCCCATACATTGAAATCAATTACGTAAATGCTACCATCTTGGGCACTTTCCATTCGATGATAAACTCCGGTCTGCATTACCAGGAATTTCCAGTGACGAATGGAACAGTATAAAACAGAACAACCCTGCAAGGTATACCGAAATTTTCCGAAATTTCTGACTGGGAATTTCCATTTTATTTGACTTTCCTTCCGGAATTTCAGGAACGTTCGGTTTAGTGGTTCGTTTTTCGGAAATTCAACAGTTTCCGAACCTTTCTCAGGAAATTTCCGTACCATATGTTCTCGTGTCGAAATATTCGGAAGTTTTGGTTGAGTGGAAAGCGCCCCTCGTGTCGTAAAAACAAAACCAATGTAAATTCTCTAGCCAATCACAAACGACACATATAATCAAAACTTGATGCGAACGAGTCACGACTGGTTCTGGTATTACTTCTGATTGGATAAAAAGTGGCGTGACATTTTCAGGCCAATCGTGTATGAAAACCACTCTATTTCATGCAACTAAAAGATGGCCTTTTCACATTTCTAAGAAAAAGTCGTCACCAGAGTGCTAAGTTTCTCCCATTACATGACGAAAAGCAGCACTTGTTTACAAGAAGTTAAAATACTGTGTGATCAACAGACTTTACAGGATGTATACTTACTTCTCAGTTTTGCTCTGATCGTAAGCGTGAGAGTCTACGATAGCCTAGCAAAAGCAAGAAAGGAACATAAAATAAGGGACAGTTAACTTTAAATTTGGGATTAAGTTGTTTTGCTTTCTGATTCAAATTTATTTTTTTGAAAAAATCGCAATTTTCCATCCCATCTATCTCCCTAAATTGGGAAGGAGATGGAAGGATGGGAACTGAGAACTCAAGAGAAAAGAGGCGGGTAGGTCAAAGAATGCAGGAGAGCAATGATTGGTAAGCAAGATTTTAATAATCGATAATTGAAAGTAATTAATCCATTTGTTCCTAAACTGAGGCTCAGAAATCAGAGGAAAGGGCTTCAGGAGGGGAGGGGGAAAAAGACACATTTCTGACCCCCTGGGCCCTCTGACCACTCTTATCGTCCTAATATGAACATTCGAACTCATTTGCAACACTAACGCAAGTGCGTGTTTTGGTTTGACATACTTTTTTCATAGCATCAGTTTCAAGTGACCATATCTTAAGCGAGTGATCCATGCCACAAGACACCATCTTTTCACCGAGGATGTCAAAGTCCTTTGAAAAAATAAAATAACACATGAATGAGAAAATGACAGCACAACTCCTTTACGGAATGTGCTTTCCAACAGAAAGGAAGGCAAAACAAAAGCACATGATTATCGTAAAATAAACTTTTAGAGGTGTACAGAATTTTCCACGCTCAGAGAAATGAAAACAAAATAGGTCAGCCTTTTGTGACCATGCAAGCAGCTCGTAAAACCACAGCTGAAAGTAATTTAAGGAATCAATTATTTTGAATACAAAGTAATGAGTATGAAATCTAGACAGGCTTCAACTTTAATAATTTTTGTTATTTTACTCCCAGAAATTCTGAAGTCTTACTAATTCTGTTTCAGTCACTTACTGTACTAAGCACTTCATCTCTGTGACCATCCACTCCTCCAAATACAGCAACTAACACATCTGTTTTGATATTCCACAATCTCAAACTGTGATCTGCCATCAATACAATAAGTGGGGGGCATAATTATTAGAACACTCATAAATTGGAATAGCCTATGACAAAAATGCCTTATGATCTGGGAGATAGATGCGACTGCTAAATAGAGAATGAGGGTGTTAAATCAAATTGTTATAAACAATGTGCAAATCATCTTGGGAAAATTTCTTGCTTTATCAGCTGAAGGATCCACACTGATCAAGTCCTCGGTCCTTCAAACCTCAATGTGAATTTAAACTGAAAGAAAATAACTCTCTGAATTTGCACACAAGGCATCCAGAACTGTTTAATAAAGATAAATCAATTGCAACTTGCTAGTTTTACTATTACTGTTCGGGGCTGTCAACAAGGGCTGTAACCCGTTACACCTGTTATGGCTGAGTATGTTTGATGGGCCCTTAAAGGGTGGACTGGCCTGTAGTTGATACAATTCACCCACAAAGTGACAAGTTTTCTATGGCTGTGAAGATCAAGGCTACAGGTGAATAAAAACGTAATGATAGCTCTGCTGTTTTT
Organism: Micromussa lordhowensis; assembly: GCA_964020085.1. Taxonomy (NCBI): domain Eukaryota; kingdom Metazoa; phylum Cnidaria; class Anthozoa; order Scleractinia; family Lobophylliidae; genus Micromussa; species Micromussa lordhowensis. The sequence continues at coordinate 34,862,100 of OZ026598.1, read as the reverse complement.
CAGTATCTGTGAAGAGGACTTGACAGAAGTCAAGCAGTACTGTTGCTGTTTCAGGTGAAAAAATATGGAGATTGACATGTTTCTAACTTGGTCCAGAGAAAGAAAGCTAGTTAGTGAGTGAGGAAATGTTTATAACAATTGCTAATGTACCTTTGCTCGCTGAGAGAAGAAGATAAGGATCCACAGGATGAAACTTGAGCTCATTAACAGCTCCTCCGTGGCCAATATAATGCTAAAAGGAAAGCACAGCGGAAGGTAATAAATAGAACTGAAATTCTCAGACATCTGCTTTTCATGCACTTGTCAAAAGCATTTACATTATCACAGGAGTGATGTCTGTGACACCCCTGATAGTACATGTATTAAGAAAACGTAAGCCTTTAAGCTTGTTTGGGGGAGCATACATGTATTTAACAAATAAAGAAGCCTAAGCCATGTATTACGCTGTGACAAAACGAGCCGCAGGCGAGTGTTTTCTACATTTCTCGAGTGTTCTCAAATGCCCATCATGTTTTATCACAGTGTAATACACAGCTTATGCTTCTTCATTTGGTTTATGATATAGAGGTAATGTGGCGAAAAACAATAAAACACGCTTTTTCTCTGTTTTATGCTCTGATAAAACATGGGTTTTTGACCAATCAGAGCGTGCGCAGGTTCCTTTCTGTATTATAAATTAACATAAGATTATTGAAAAAACATGACCATAAGGACAAGTCCCTGCTGGCTAATTAACACCTTACTAAAGCCTTTGACTTTGCACTCACTTTGATACAGTTCATACTGATAGGACTGAAAAAAACAACACACAAACAAGGAGATCTTTAGTAAGTATTTTTGTCTTGTTTCAACTGATTAGGAACTAAATATATTATGATCATCTATTTATAAAGGTTCGGTTATCATTTCAATTTGTGTATTTTACAAACTTCCTACTACAGATCTCAAATTGTCTTTTAATCTGCAATAGTGATAGACAAAAAAAACCTCTCTGGAACTACATTCAGAGTACACAGGAATCTTAGAAAGGTTAATTAATATTAAGTAAACTTCATCAATAGACATACATACATGTATAGTAATCAAAACCTTTTTGTAGTCGAGATTGATCAACTGTTCAGAAAACTAGCAGTAATAAATAATGGATCATGCTTGCTGTAGGTTGTGTCGATATATATCGGTCGATTGTCGGTTGACACTCGACCGATAAATTGACCGAGAGTTGGTTGATAGTCGGTCGACACTCGGTCGATAGCTGGGCGATAGTCGGTCGGGGTTCGGTTGATATAGCAACCGACTATCGGTCGATATTGCGCAGACACATCTTGATCGAGTATCGGTAAAATTTGGGTGGGATATCGGTCAAGAGTCGGTGACATATCGGTGAACTGTTGCTCAAATATCAGGCATGTGTCGGCCGAGATCTCTCGGTCGACAGTCGGTTGAGAGTCGCTCAAACTCAATCACTAGCTGGTCGATAGTCGGTGGGTGGTAGGTTGATATAGTGGATCAGTTTTTTGTGTGTGCGTGAGCTCACACACTAAGCTGGCGGCCACAAACTTTGCAACAGTAACGTGATCGACTATCGGTCGACTATCAGCCGATATATCGACCAACATATCGGAAGCTTTTCCTTCGACCAATAGTCGACCGATACTCAGTGAAGTGTCGGTAAAGAATCGGCGAAGTATCAGCAAAGTGTCGGCGAAGTATCAGCGGGGTATCGGGGAACTAAAAACTATAACGGCCGACACACATCTCGACCGATATATCTACCAAGAGTCGAACCCGTCATCGGCCGAATATTGACCGACTCTCAGCCAATATATTGGTCGATTGTCGGTCAACACTCGACCGATATATCGACCGACATAGCGATCGAGACTACCCACAGTAAACATGATCCTAAATAATTTATTACTTTAATCATTATTGATACAGCAATACATGAATGTTTATGCATGAAGGTAGATCATAAGACAGATTGAAATAATTAAAAATAAAACAGTACAAAATTGGTAATAAAATTTATATACTACTGACGGAATAGTCAGAAAATGTTTAAAAAAATAATTTAAAAATTGTCTGAGTTATTATAAATAATAGTAACCTGATAAATCTGATCATTCCTCTGGTGCCAGCGACGGCAAGTAATGGTTCCCCTGTGTCTGGGTGGTAAGACCAAGCACAGGTGTAGAAACTTTCCTCTGGCTACAAGTTGCTAAGGTGTGAACTAATTGATAAAATAGGCTTTTAACCATCACTTTGTGAATCAACACCTCGCAAAAATAGTCTGCACAGTTTTCAAAGTTATAAATAGCGATCATGTACCAAAGAGCATTGATCAAGTAAATGAACTGATCCGACTTAGAAACAGTAATTACGACCTAAGAGGAAACAACATTTAAGAATACCATTAGAAAACTAGACTTGGTCAATTTCTCATTAAACCCCTATTATTTATGTTAAGTAAGATTAGCTTGAGGAGGGGGAGAGCAGAAGATAATCATATCAACAGAAGGATACATCGGCATCCATGTATGCTTGCAGAAGCTTGACCACACCTTTTGCTTCACATTGGTAGATTGTTACCTGGTGAAATAATTAAAGAATTTTGACTCAGTACATTTAGCAAAAATATCCTATGAAGTCTTGTATCTGTCCATTTTTTTAATGTGAACCATTTACTAACATGGAAATTAATATACTAGGAAGTGGCATATTATTTTTATTTATTATATAAAAGTCAGTGGTATAGCGAGTAGTAACAAATTCATAAAAACGATACGATATCCTCACATGTGAAGATATCGATGATTTCAGTGGCATCAGGTTTGTCTCTTAAATTGTACTTAAATTCGTTGGTGTATCATCGAAACATCTTCGGGTCTTCCTTGAAAGTCTTCGGCAATCTTCGGACATCTTCGGAAATTCTCGGAAATTCTCGGGAAATGTTCGGAAACGTTCGTCTGGTCTTCGGGACAATTTTGGAAAATCTTCGGAAATCTTCAGAAAGTGGTCGGAAATCTTCGGAAAATCATCAAAAACGCCATTATCAGTACGTTTATATAATAAAAAGAACATTACACGTTAGCTCGAAGATATGAATTTTATGTTACTCGTGGCAAGAGCAACATCTCACTCGTTCGCTGCGCTCACTCGTGAGATATTGCTCTTGCCACTCGAACATAAAATTCATATCTTCTCTCCACCGTGTAATATCCTCTATTTAGTACATCTGCTGAATATCTTTTTGAAAGTTTTAATTTGTTGAAAACCCAGCTTATTTAATACTGGAAAAATGGGAGTTCTAACATTTATGAATGAAACAATTAATGCAGTTTTAACAGTGCCACGAAGTTACGAGGGTTACCCTGAGAACTTTCAGAATTATTTGAGATTTTCCTGTTATTTTTTGGAAATGTCCTGATGTATTAGGCTCCTGGGAAATATAGATCTTGATTCCAGTGTGGCACTGCATTTATCAAAGATGTTGGCTGCCTCTGAAAAAAAATTGATTTTCAGTTATTGTACCCTGTTGCTGCCCACTGTGGCAAACATATGGAGATCATCTGTTCCTTCCGGTACATTGTGATTAAACTGAACTGCAAATATGGGCTGCTTATGGTCCTCCTGTTAATTTTGGATGGAAAAAGAGAAGAACATATTAAATTAATGTCTACTTACAGGAAGTAACATTTTAGGAGGTTGAAGCAAGAATTATGTTGGTGCTGAATTGAAAGGATAATGTGCACACCATCTCAATAATGTTTGTCGTAATAAAGAGGATGGAAAGCATGACAGCCTAAATGGTTAGTGCTGCATACATGTAACTGTACACAGTAGAACCTTGATATGATTAGAAATCAAGGGACTGAGAAAAACTATTCATTAAAAATGGAGGCCACTTATGTACTGAGTTATTGTTCCTTGACCATGAATTATGCCGATAGTAATTTGGGTTGGGCTTAATCTTGAATACTTCATTTGTCATTGGGGTTACATGGTAGCAAATTAATACTGCATTTTTTGGAACTTTATATTCAAGATAAATTTCAAAAATTAGAGTGCCTTTCTCTTCTGATGTAGAAAGGAGCTTCTTCCAGTTCATCTCCTTGATTAGATTTTAGAATATCAGAGGCTGATCCAAGATTTTTAAGGAGTCATGGCCAATACCTTGGATTTGCAGAATCAATGAGGCATGCCCCCGAAATGTTGGAACCTGATTGAAAACTTCAACCAGAAATACCAGCAATTCCATTTACAACATGGAAACTGTCAAGAGTGTTTGCATTCATTTCCACTATGATATTCACAATTTTTTCACTTGTTTATTTTCGCTTCTTCCAAACCGGAGGAGGGGGAATAGAGACCAAACCACCCAATCCCCCCTACCCTAGGCCCTGAACAAGTAGAATCAGACAAATCAATCCAGAATCTGGGTCTCCAAAGGTTTTGCACTTATCTCCAGGATTGAACGCTAAAGAGATGTATGCTCCTTATGAGAAGCACCACAAAGTGTCATTTTCATATTTGACATTATTGTGTTTGTTTTGGTGACTTTTTTTACAAATGAGAACACTTTGTGATGCTTATCATAAAGAGCATACAGCTCATTAGTGTACATTCCTGGACATATCTGAATTTTATTATCATGCCAGGGTTCAAAAGAAACTTGAATTCCAGCTTGCCCTTGGGACAAGTAGCTCTAAAATTTTGTTGCCCTGGGCAAGTCTTAGTTTGCTCTTTTAATGATTTAGTTTGCAGATGGCTTGCCGATCCCTTGAACATTGGGCAAGTGAGAATGAAAAGTTACTTACCCAGAAGGAGAATCTACCTGTCCCATACAACTGGAGCCCTGCATACTTGTCAGTGGCAGATCCATCTAACTCTCTATATAAGGCACCCCCCCTTTTTTCCCCAGCCCTTCAGGGAAAGTGGGAACTCAAAACATTTTCAGCCATTCAGGTTTAAGTATTACCACCAATAAGGTAACTGCAAGAGATTTTCTCAGAAGATTTTTTTATGGGTGGCTGTTACAGTTTCTCTATTTTGAGAGGCAAAATAAATATTGCTTTATTTCCTCAAATTTGTACTGTCTTTGTTCCTCTGATGCCCCTCCTGTTACTTGGCAACTGAACTGACCAGCAATTTTCGCGGGCTTACTGCACGTACTGCTCAAAAAATAGTCAACCGATCTAGTCAACCATCTTGGACAAGATCACATAACAACGAAAAAGATCTCATAGCAACCGACTAATATTCGTTTTCACGCATTTCCTTAAAACAAAATAGTAACGACTCCCAATTTTCCAAGTTTCTTTTCACGAAACACAAAGCACGTGTTGCAAAGCCTAATTAAAATATTTTAAAACGCGGGAAACAAAGAGCAAAATTCATTCACTTCACTTCGACAACATGACAAGAATTAAACCAGTAACTGAAAAGACCACAAATGAAAAAAATGTTACCTTGAGAAAATTGACGCATCTGAAAGCTAAACTTTTCTTCTTCCTGCCTTTGCCACGAAATCCTCGCTTTCCTACCGTTGCTTGGGTTGAATTCGAGTTGGAACCGCTGATTGTGGAGTCATTATCACTGTCTTCCTCGTCAAATTTCGCTTGTTTTCCTCCTCTTTCGAGTTCTGCATCCGATCCTGTACCTTCCACATCTACTTGGGGTTCTACTGGTAGAGAAGGTACCCTTTCTTCGCTCATGCTAACACTAAAGCTTGATGTTCAGTCTATCACTCAGGTTTGTGCGTGAGCGGCCGGCATGTCACGCACATTCGGCCCAATCCTCCTCGGCCTTCAAGCAAGGTTCCCATGTTTTGTGTCCTTTTGTCGTCAAACCTGGTCAGATTTTTTCAGGTTGTCGAAGCGACATCGAATTAAGCAATAGAGCACTCCGGGAGAGCACTTTTTTTTCGTGTTACTTTAGCCTCATCTAAACACGAGAAGGAATAGGAGAATGCGATACAGTTATGCAAACCCTCGACTACTTCTCGGGTTTGCATAACGTTCGAGAATTCTCCGAACCCTCCGAGTGTTTAGACGAGGCTACGTAAAAAAGGAAAAAGTGTTCTATTGTTTTTATATTATAATTCATAAAAATGCGCGAAAATCTAAAACGTCACAGCCGTGTTTACATACTCTCATCTAAACAATCCTAGCTATCGACCAATGAGAGCGTGCGTAGTGGCCCAGTTATTTTATAATGTATAATAATTAACAAATAGAAAACATGTACCATGTTTCTATGGAGTCATAGAAACACGTGTGGAAGTTTGGGAGAACGAGAAATGCTGTGGGAACACGAGCCGCAGGCGAGTGTTTTCACAGCTTTTTCGAGTTCTCCCAAACTTTCACGAGTGTTTCTATAACTCGATAGAAACACGGTACATGTTTTCCATTTCTTTTAGAAAACACCACGACGAAAAAAGGAAAACAACTAGTTTACTTTGATTTTCAAAATGTAAATTCTCTTTGGTCGCGCCATCATCACGCCAACAACTCGTGCTAGCTCTGTGTTTCTGTCGAGTCGTAGAAACACGATTATTAACCAATCAGCGCGCGTATTTCCTTGAGGCTGTCTTCTAATTAATAATAAAGAATTAGAGTGTTTCAGCCGGTCTTTTTTTCCGACGAATTTTAAGGAATCTTGTCTTTTCCCAGTTCCTCGCCTCAATAGCCTTGCGCGGTACTCCTTAGCGAGCTGAATAGGTTGCAAACCGAGTGGTAAAAAATATGCCTTTGCTTGCTTTAACTTTATTTACTTTTAAGAACAACGCAGTGACGTAGTACTAGACAAACAACCAATCGCAGTCTACCTTGATTTCTAGGAATTCAGCTGTTTAGGCGGAAGTGCGTATTTCCCAGAAAAAAAGTTGAAATTTGTAGAAGGCAGGACTTGATTGGACTTATCATTATTATGATGGCCTATTAAGTTCCCCAGTTTAGTGCGAAATATTTTCTTCTTTGAATTTGAAGGCGGTTTTTAAAATTAAATCGAATCATTGTCGATTTGTGCTCGGTTTCACTCGACATGGCGAGTCACGTATACCCACGTCTGAGCGCTCAGATTCAAGAGAGATTTCTAGCGTTGCAACAAACACAGAAAATTTATGATCAGAAGGATTTGTGGCGGATGGAAATGGAGCTGATTATCCAGGAACTTTACCCAACGTGTCGCCTTGTTTTGTGCGGTTCTTCAGCCAACGGATTTGGAAGCATTGACAGTGATATCGACATGGATTTGGTACTAGGTACCGAGAGTAGATTTGTCAGAACTGGGGACATGCTAAGGAGAATCGAGTCGCTTTTCACTCGTAAACCTCGTCGTTTTGAAACAGAGGTATATATATTTGTGCAGTTATATTGTAGAGTTTAATTGATGTTCTGGTTTCGATAACGCGATGTAACGCACCTAGTTCTTTGAGCCTCGATAGAAACTTTTCAGTGTTGGCTCAGTAGTCAACGCCTGGGAAGGAACCAAGATTATTGCGGCGAAAACTACTTAAAGGCTCGGTTGGTCGCATGAAATTGCAATATATCAGAGTTATGCATTTTAGAGAGTTTCCAGAAAGTTTGCGGATGGCAAGTCAAGTCACCCAAGTACATGTTAAGTTTTCAAAAATTACGAAATTTCCATACGAACTTTTTTCTAACAAGCGCGCATTTGTACTCATACAATAACTGGGATAAACTGTAAGTGATTTTAGGCCATTTATTTCTATCTTTTTGACCTATTAGCTCGAAACTTGGCGAAATTCGGACTCCTCGAGACGTTTTCTTTTGGGATAATGGACATCATATGATCAATTAATTCCTAGGCTCATATTCGTTCAATTTACCTCTAAACTGGCATTCGCCAGGAAAGTACTGAATGTACAATGAGCGCATTAGAGCGGTACGGGGTGAGGGGAGGGTGTTTTATAATCGTGACCCCGACTTAGTTGTTACTTTGAGGAACGCTCTTTGACAATTCGACAGATCAATTAGCCGCCAATATCTTACAGAGCACATTGTCTCTAAACTAATTTCAGGTTATACCGAATGCCAAAGTTCCCATAATCACACTCAAGGATAAGGAGAAGTCTTTTGAAAGTGACATCACCGTACAAAACTGGAACAGCGCGCGAAACGCCTTCCTTTTAAAATGCTACTCCGAGTGTGACCCGAGAGTCAAACCACTGGGCATTGTGATCAAACTGTGGGCTCAAAAAGCTGCAATTGTTGGCGCAAAATTAAAGAGGCTTCCAGGTAAACGTTTTTCAGTAAGTTCCTTAAGCCACCGCATAGCAATGCGTGAAAGGGCATTAATTTGACTTTTGTTAGCTATACGTATAAACCGAGAGAACAGGAGTCTAATAGAATGTAATTAATTGAATAATTTAACGCATTTAAACTTGCTTAGCTCGACTAATACTATGCGATTGGAATTTTATTTACACTTTTGCCTAGGTTTTGCTGTAGTTCTAATGGTAATCTACTTCCTGCAAACCGGGTGTTCCCCTCCGGTTGTCCCCGTCCTGCAAAAAGACTTCCCAGAACTCTTCCGCTCATCAAATACTGAAGTACTAGACCAGCTGACTGGAGAAATTCCTATTCAAGTTCAGGAATACAAGTCTGCCAACAAGCAAAGCGTTGGAGAGCTGTTGATCGCGTTTTTTCGGTATTATTCTGCTTTTCAATGGGCTGACATCATTTCTGTTCGAACAGGAACTATTTTAGACAATATGATGTATTCCAGGGTTTGGCGCGGACCGAAGATTCGAATCGAGGATCCCACGGACAGAGGAAATGTCACCAGAGCAGTGTTCGACGAACATGAAGCTAGACGCATAAAAAGCGCCTTCAAGCTCGCGTCAAGAAATTTAAATGGAAATGCTTCTTTAGAAAGTATTCTTTGACTAAATTACCTCAAGACAGTGAATCTCACACGGTGGTATATACGTTACTGAATAAGGACCCAATAAGGCAATTTCTGTTCCCGATATGTTTGAATTATTTGGGTGGTCTTCCTACGCCTAGGTGAGACTTACTACAAGTGGGAACAAAAACGTTGAGACATTTTCGCAAATGAAACGTTTTATAACAGAGATCCGTACTTCGCTTGATGAAAAAAAAAACTTTTTCGTCAATAACCATCCCAAAAAAATCCCTCTACACGCCAATCAATGTTGAAACACGCTTTGTAGACGCTGTCACGTGGTTATAACATTGGAAATAGGAGATTGGGGAGAAGTATGAGGAAATAGGAAGTAAAATAGGACAAATTACACTTAAAGGGAGAGGCCATATAATAGCCACAAAAAGAATGGCGTCCAAGACTAGAGCACATCCTTTGTAGGCTATGTATTTCAATATGTATCCCCTAAAATACTAAAAATGCCTTACTATATCGTTGGTATAGAGGAAAATTATCAGACTATACTGAAATAGCTTTTTCTGGCTTTACAGACCAATCGCGTTTCAATGAAAAAATTCAACTCTACCAAGAAATGGCAAAAATAATGAAAAGTAAATTACAAGAAATATTCAATAGAATAGAACGAGTCTCAGATCTGGAAAAGCATATTTAAGAAGAAAACAAGGGAATACTTGACTTTGAAATGAAAAGTGGGTCTTGTTAATTAATACACATCCTGCTAGCGGCATGTAGTATACATACCTTTAATAAAATCACCGTACCTGTTTTAGTATCAATATATTTTGTAACGATTTCGATGTTTGTAACAGGAGTCGTTCAAGAAAAGCCAAGAAGGGTTTGTTCAGATTTTTGCTCTGCAATATCTGGACTCACTGTACTCACTCCACACTGTACTGTAAATGTTATTCTCAGGAACTAATCAACAAAGATAAGGCAAGACTTATCTGCAATATAATTCATGTTATGATCCCGTTGGTTAGATTGGTTTGATGTGCCATCTTGACCAGAGCAACTTTACGTTGATAGTACTGTGTGCTGCACTACTGAGAAAAACGGTTTACGTAGGTGACTTTTTGCCTTGTTCTTAGGCCTCGATTTTACGGCTCGGTCAACCGTTTTTGGGGTCACGTGTTCCCGGCCCGGTATACTGTCACCGAGATCAATTGACCGCGAAGGCCTGAGAGAAAGCCGTACAGGAACTAGGCAAGGTGTCTTTCAAAACATTCATCCCTGAACGTAACAGATTTGTCTGAGATTTGAAAAGCCGTCCGGTCCCTGGCTAAAAACATATAGAACCTCTTTAAACCACTCAGCTCTGAGTTGACTGAAGGTTGAGTCAATACTGGACAGGATAATCTTATGGATCCTGGTTGCCCAAAATCGGTCATAAAGTCTGGTTGAGCATTGCCTTAGTCACGGTCAAGTAGTTACTATTAAACTCAAGAATGGTAACCGTAAGACTTATCCACTATTTATATGTCGCATTTAATGCATTTGAAAAAAAGGAAATAGGAAAACATCTGCCCGCAGGCTAACAAACCAATCACGGTTCATGCTCGATTGTCGATTTCTGGGAAATATACTGTTTACACTGGAAGCTCGTTTTCGTAGAAGAACATTGAAATTCTTGGAAGATGCGCATCTAATTATTTTAATAAGTCCAACAACAGAACGAATCTTACCTCGGACACAACTCATCTTTGAAGGTGGAAATTGTCACAGATATGGCAAATGAGAAGACTGATCGCTATACCCAACTGAGCTCCCAGATTCAAGAGAAATTCTTAGCAAATCAACAAACGCAGAAAATTTTTGATCAGAAGGATGCTTGGCGGGTGGAAATGGAGCTGATTATCCAAGAACTGTACCCAAACTGTCGCCTTGTTCTTTGTGGATCGTCTGCTAATGGATTTGGCAACATCGATAGCGACATCGATCTGGTGATGAGTGTTGGTGAAGGCGGATCAAGTGCCGTACCATATATGTTGAGGAGAATTGAGTCGCTTTTCACTCGCAAGCCTAAGCGCTTTGAAACAAAGGTAATTTTAAGAGAAAATGCAATTTCACTTTCAAAACCTGAATACCTAACCTGATTATCTTACATCGCATAAACTAAATATCGAGGGTAAAACATGACCGTCAATTGATGTCAGTCACGGGGAAACGTTTCGGAGAACTGGCTGAGTCAAGGATTTTTGTCAAGGTTTTTTGTAATCATTCCATAGTGATATTAATTACATGTAAAACAGACTCAACAAAAATTGTCATTCATCATTGGCCAAGCGGAGAAAACAAAACTCCTTGCAGCGGTAAAACTCGCTTTTCAATAATACAACGTTCGATTTGTCTTCAATAGAGAACTCTGATTAAAAAAGAGAAATTCCGGAACTGGTCACGTCGGTGGCAAGTGCGTTATAGATATTGCAGTGGAGTTGGAAAAGTTCCTTTTTCTTTGAGCGTCTTTGCTATGGCGTGACACAAGATTAAAAACCATATTACCATTGTTGTTTTTTTATTAAGCAGTCTTTATAAGCAGAAATGGATAGTTATCATGAGTTATTTGTTCACGATGCTTGCAGAGGAACTTGTGCCAGGTTATTCAATCGTCTTCAGTTAAGTTCAGGAAGCTTGATGCAGAAGAAACAATGAGTAGCATTTTCGAAGCTTCCTTTAAATCTGGTGGACGATCTAGAAAAATGCAGCTTTTGCAACAGTAACCGTGATGCGTTGGCGACAAAACTGAAGGCATGTTAATTACTGAATTTCTGACCAGCTAATAATGACGATGACAAGCGAATTTTTTTAACTAATTTTGTGTCGGCTTCTCCACTAAAATGCTGCAACTTCATTCCTTTATCTTCCTTCTAAAAAAATCACTAATGCTAAATCTTCAGTCGTGTGCTATTGCAATCAACCCGTCTCAATCGCAACCGTTTTTGGCCGATTTGCTTGAAAGGAATTTTGCATATACAATATTCATATATGATTGTGCCCATAAGTTTGTAACTAATTCTAACAAGGCTAAAAATGTTTAAATGAGTAAAAAGTAAAAAAAAAACGATTAAACGTTTTCCACGTCATGTCATTCGATCAAGTGTCTAGTGACGCCGTAGTTCATCTACCTTTAAACTCAATTATGACATAACGTCAATCTCTTGCGCCAACATAACATGACGTCTATAACATCAGCTTCATCAGCCAGCCTTTTAGTGAAGAGAGAAACAACTACAGCGTCACTAGACACTAATCTTTTTCCCTGTGTAAATATTTTCAGGTTGTATCAGATGCTAGAGTTCCTATCATCAAACTCAAGGATAAGGAAAAGTCGTTTGAAACTGACATCAGCGTGGAGAACTGGGCCAATGTGCGAAACGCCTTCCTTTTAAAATGCTACTCCGAGTGTGACCCGAGAGTGAAACCGCTGGTTATAACTATCAAACTGTGGGCTCAAAAAGCTGAGATCATTGGCGCCAAATTCCACAGACTTTCTGGTAAGGGTTTCACACGGCAAGAATTATTTAGTTTTCTTGAGTGAGAAAATGATTAAATAATCTACATGTTAGTGACGACTTAATTAAAAGAGGATATTCTCAATACTTCAGGGTTCACACATAGCTCAGCATTGTGGTAAGAAAAAAAGACACAAGATTATGCGATTTTCATGAAATCCGTGAGCCATCTTCCACAACCTCGTTCTCGTTCCTCGTTCTGGGAACGAGGTTGACTCTTCCACTCTTCTCCCTACAACGTCTGCTATGATTCCAGGCCTTGTAACAAAGAACCCATGTTCACTTGGCCCCCTCTCTCTCCCCCACCTATTTGAGCATGTTTACTGATGGCCACTGGTTAAGCGCTCTGAAAGAGATTCTGAACATAATGCTGCCATAGTCAGTCTTGCTCGTAAACTTCTATGAAAGAAAATTTCTCGTCGCAGCAACACTGAAACAATACTGCTAAGAATGACAATTTATCTTTTTACACTTTTCGATAGGTTTCGCCTTAGTCTTACTTGTCATTCATTATCTCCAAGCCGGATGTTCCCCAGCGGTTCTACCCGCGCTACAAAAAGACTTCCCAGAGCTCTTCCGCTCGCCAGAAACCACTGTCGTGACAGAACTCAGAGACGACCTGCCTCCCCAAGTTCAATCATACAAGTCTATCAACACGCAAAGTCTTGGCGAGCTGTTGATGGGTTTTTTTAAGTACTATACTGCTTTCAGCTGGGACAGAACCATCTCTGTTCGCATGGGTAGTACTCAACAAACAAGGAGCGGAAGGATTTGGAGTGGACCTTACATCAGACTGGCTGACCCAACCGACGAGGGCAATGTAACCAGAGGTGTTTATAGATTGAACGAGTTTACACGCATAAAGAATGCTTTCAAATCTGTATCAGATCAGTTAAGTCAGAACGCATCTTTGCATGATGTTCTTAAGTGAAAGTAAAATTCTGATGAAGCAACCGTGTGTTATGACCGGAGTAGAAACTATCCTAACATTAGTCTGTAATTATATTTTTATTTAATGTCAGGAGCCAATCACTTAGGAGCGTGCAACTCCCATACAAAGCCTATGTCAAGGAATGTTTACAGACCGGTCTATTTTTAGGTTTCGCGCATCGGTAAGAAAAAAATTGGCGACCTCAGGTGGACGGGTCGACATGATGCGCCTAATTCCCTCTCTATTTTCCTGTTGTGATTGGTCACCGAGGTTCCTGCGCCCGGGGGGGGGGGTACTTAGTTTAATACAGGGAGGCTCCGTCCCGAGGTCCATCCCCTTACCCTTTTATACCGCAGTTTGGCAGAAAAGGTACCCCTTTTATATACCTTTTATAGAAAAAAGGTACCTCTTTCACATACGTACTTAAGAAAGTCTTGTTCTCATTTTCATGAAGGGCTTAATAAAAAACCTCATACAGCCATAAGGGGCGTATATTCGAAATATCAGAATAAAAGGCCCTTTAAAATACCTAAATGACCGATTTCCCTACCCTTTTATATACCTCAGCTTGTGAAATCCCTACCCTTTTATATACCTGAAGCCACAAAAAGGTATCCCTTTCGGGCGGAGCCTCCCCGTATAGGCCATTATAGAGAGTACCCCCCGGGTTCCTGCGGGGGTCTGAATTCGCCGTAAATTCAAACTAAAAATAGATCGGTCTGTGAAAATGCCGTGACAGGAATGTGGGGTAGTTCCTCGCTACTAGTGAAGGGCTCCTGATTATGTTTCGTATCCCTTCAGTCACATACAAGAAGCTGAAAAGAAGGCGTAGCTATTCAGGGTTCCACAAGGTAAAAAGGAATAAAATGACAAGTGGTTTAACTTTCACTTGAAAACCTCTTCTATATTAATTTTCAGTGAATCACAATACGTTCAGTAGAATTCCGGTCATTTTTTCTTTTCAGTCACCCCTTCTTCATCCTGCAAGGTTTCTTCGTAAAACTCTAGAGCAGTGTTTCCGTTCCAGTCGCTGAGAGCTCTTCGGCGACGTTTGGCAGAAAAAACTGCGTTTCTGTGAAGCCAAAAGTAAGATTTTAGTCACTCATCGTGTCCTATTGCAATTCCGTGAATTTTGCTGATGGTTTTTGTCTGAATTTCACCCATCTCCTCGAGTCATACTTAAGAGCGTGCCACTCGAAGAGGCGGCCCAAATCAGTTTGTATGGAGATCAGGAATCGAAATTCAAATCAATTAATGTATGATTAATTCACTGAATTAAGGTTTTTAAACGTTATTTTAAGTGAGTTAGCTTATTTACCCTACGGTGTTATAATAGGAGACAAGGCAGGAGTCTGGCGAGATTAACTTCAAAGCTTTGTTGGGAAATGATTTGAAATTTTCACTCCCTCCTGAGTAGCATTTAATCACAATGTTTCGCGCTGAACTCGCAAGGCCTGCAGAGCCGTTTCCTGCAATTCAATGGACCATTTTGAGTTTGTCAAAACGAGTCTTGCGAAACCATTCAGGAGAAATTTAAAATTGGCGCATTCACTCTGAAAACGCATCAAATCTTTTCCTTCCACACTATACCGGAGAAATTTTGAAAACGCAACAATCACCGGTCATTTCGGATTGGTGTTTGAGAAAAACTCGGTAAAGGAAATCACATGACTTTCGTGACGCCATCGTTTTCGAAAAGTTCCGTTTTCAAAATGTTTTGTCTTTCCACACTAAAACGCAAAGCCAGCGTTTTTAAATTCTTCCGGTCTGAGGAGCGTTTTTGAAAAGCTCCAATTTCGTGTGGATTAGTGTAGACGGTAGGCCTATCCGCAGAAATAAAGCTGCGTTGTCAGATTTCTCCAACCTAGTGTGGACGGGGCGATTTATGAAAATCACATGAAAGGTCTAGCACAAGGCTATTCGTGGCTATAAAGCACACACACTCCGCTTAATAATAATAAATAAGCATATTTATGCAGGATGACTATTCCAGTTATAAAAACTGCTATCAACATGGGTCCGCTTTTACCATGTTATCGAGCTGGTGGAAATCTCGGCGGAGACTGGGTACGTTGCGCACCTATTTTTGAGCAACCATTATCCATTTCCCCGAGGGGTTGAACTGCGTTTGCCTGTGTCCAAACCGTATTTATGCCAATGGTTGAGGTCAAAGTAAGACTTATCTCCTCCGCAACCGTTTTTTGGGATGTCAAGCAACGCCCCTTCCCCCCCCCCCCCCAAAAAAAAAAGAAACGGCTGCTCACATCCGAACCACATTCCTTTCCTTTTGTGTTTATGGTTTGTTTGAGCTCTGTTCAACAGACCAATCACATAACAGCAAACTGTGAATGACGTAAGCTTTCGCATGCAAAGGTGCAGTGCGAACACAAAGGGATTTCAGGCTTTTGTTTCAAGCCGCACACCGTCGAAATTAAAAATAGGCTGTTTTCACAGGCTGCGATCATGACGGGCGAAAACGATTTTGTGAATGAAACCTCAAGTGCTTCACGTGCTCATTGCTGTGTTCAACTAATGAGAGAATATATATTTCCTTAAAAAGTGAAATTGTGAACGTCAACCGCTACGCTAACGGCACAAGAGTAAATTGTTTGTTTGCAAGACATTGTGTTATAAGTGGCTTTCGAAGTTTCAGCGAGCTACTGAGAAATTGGTGGCAAAAATAATCATATCAAAAGAAATTAAAGACGCCTTCCAAGGCCGGCCAAGGGCTAAACGCTTCCTACAAATTGAAATCAGGAGGAAACAAGCGGCTTTCAGGACTCGCTGTCAACAAATCGAGCGAAGTCACTTGATTTCCCGGTTTCTTTATTAGGCAAGTTATAACAGATATCTTCTTTTTCGACATTAATTTTTCGAATTGTAAGTTTCTAAGCATTTCCTTAGATATAGCGTCGCCAGTATTTTTCGGCGGCCCTAAACAAAAGCCGGAAATCCTTCTGTGTTCGCAGGCCAGCGTCACCATGTTCGTTTGTGAGATCTCCCGCGACGGGATGCAAAGATAAGAAACTATATCTGATTGGACAAGTTTCAAAGGGCTAATTTGGCGCGAAAACGTTCTTCAAAATGAAACGGAAGAGCTGATTGGCTTGGGGGGAGCGTTGCGTGACATCCCTAGAAACGGCTGCATGCGGAGGAGAATAAGTAAGCCTGAAAAGAAACCTGAAGTCAAAATTCATGCTAATATTTCATTAGCCCAAATAAACAACCAAACCCTGGTTCGTAAGCAAAATATATTTTTAAATGGAGACAGAGCATTACTGATAAGTTTGAAGCCTATGTACTTACCCACTGTCAATCACCAATGCCGTCACCAGGCAAATTAAGATAACCACAGCAAATAACTTTACTTGGTTCATTTTCACCAAAGATCACCAAACTGCTCCTTGATAGAAGTTATCTGCAGAATGAATAAGTTTATATTGCGGCATGGTCGGTCTTTGAAGTAAGTTGTTGATAAAGTTGGGTCAAAACTGGCACAACATTTCGGCGTTTAGTTGCACACGTTTGGCCACCCGTTCAGTGCCGATCAGTTACAAGGGTGTAACAAGGCAGCCAAAAATTTGAAACATGTGAGCAACAATGTTACCATATGAACACATGATTGATCATCGCAATTATACACACAACGTAAGCATTTGTGAAATTAAAGCCTGAAAAAGTATCATTTTTTTTCAAGGCTTCAATTTCACCACCCTGCAAGCAGAGCGTTTTCTTACGGTAGAGCACGAAATGCTTTGTATACATGGTATATGCTTTGAGCTCACAAAAGAGAGAAAAGAAGCTCTGCTCGCAGGGTGCAATTTCACAACTGCTTAAGTTGTGTGTATGACTGCGATGATCAATCATGTTTTCATATCTCTCCACAGTTCTATATGTTCTTTCATACATTCACTTGTATGTTGAAAATATGTTGTGTTGAAATACGGTTGCGTGCGTTTGGTCAGGCTTTTAAACGGCTTCAGTCACGAAATACGGAAAAATACAATAAAAAGTGCCTCTTTAGCTTTCTTTGTGTATTATTGTGTGTTGCTGTGAAGTTTTAGGAGTTTTGGACCGTTTTATTTTCAGCGGTTTCAGCGAGTGATTGCTTCACTGTTTTCCATCCTAGTCAGTGAAACTAAAACTTGCTTAACATAAATCCAGTCTCTTTAAAACTCATTCAACTGCGGCAAGGGACAGGTTTTTTTTTATTTGTTTTCCGTATTTCTAGCCGCTAAATACCTTCGTCAGCGTCCCATACAAATTAAAATATTTGAGCTGTTTCGCAACATCGTATAAGAGGTCATGCAGCGACGTTCGTGCTCGAAATATCTTTGGTGTCTTTGGTATCTTCAGCCGCAAATACACAAACCTCCCGTTATGAATGTAGCAGAAGCGGGAATACATGTACAGAACACAGCCAACTGCCACTGTATGTAGACAAGAATCCCTAAAATATCCCCTAGCAGTAGATCTTGACAAACAGTAAATCGTGCTTTACACAGAGATCCCACAAAGCCTGTACATCTGATGTCTGACACAGTACAACATGCAAACAAACCTTTTGTCCTTTTCTGTGATCTTTACTCCAGAATTTGACCCTCGAGCTTCGGTTCAGGTGTGTCGTTTGAAAAAAAAACCAGTGTGTTATTAGGAAAACAACACCGTCTTGAAAAGGCCTTCAGGATCAGATATCAAATGATTATATGCATGTATATGTCATAATGATTGGGTTCCTTAACGTGATGAAAGACGCATTATGCAGAGAGATGATGGTGAATTTCCGGTTCTAAAATGGAATCCAAATACAATGGAAATTTCGTCTGCGACGCAGGCTATGGAAAAGCCGCATTCTACGCTAAATAATAATGCAAGAAGACCATATAATCTTGGAGGATAAAACCTGCTCCAAGTACGAGGCAAACTTTTCGTTTTCGCTCGTCCCCAACTACCGAGAGCCTGGAAAAGGCTAGAGCTGTTCATTGCTTGAACGAGTTTACACGCATAAAGAATGCGTTCAAATCCGCATCAGATTAGTTAAGCAAGACCGCATCTTTGAATTGAAATTCTGATGAAGCAACCGTGTATGATGACCGGAGTAGAAACTATCCTAACATTAGTCTGTAATATTTTTATTCATGTCAGGAGCCCATCACTAGGAGTGTGCAACTCCAATACTAAACCTATGTCACGGTATTTTTTACAGACCGGTCTTTTTTTAGGCGACTTCTTTTTCCACAAAATAGGTCAGTTCCGGTCTACATGATAGCGCATCGGTGAGGAAAAAAACTGGCGACCTCAGGTGGACATATCGACAGGATACGCTTATTACTCGAGCAAGGCAGCCCGAGGTAAGTTTTCGGTGGCATTCTTTTTTGTTATTTTTCGTGTCGCAATTGGCTATGGACGCCTGCGTAGTACCAGCATAGAAACCTTCAGGGGGTAGTAGAAAGGCCTAGTTTTGCCGTAATACAAACAAACAAAATGGCGTCTGGAGAGGCTCTTTCAAGACAGTGTTTTTTTCTCCTTTACGAACGAAAGACACCTTTCTGAAATTCAGTGAAGGATCTAAATATAGAGAATACTCGGTCGCAGACGAAATGTCGACATCGAGATCGCTTAAAATGCGAGGAACTGTTCCCTTTGATGAGCAAGAAATTTACACGGCTGAAAATTTACGCTAGTCCCAACTTCGAACTTCAAATGGAGTTTTCAGGACTGGGAAGATCGCTGCCAGCTGGGAAATGTTATTATTGTTTTGCTTCATAAAAACTGTTGAACTCATATAAAGTTATGTGAAATGTGAAATCTTATTTTAGTCAATGAAGTTATATACATGTAAAAGCATATAAAACAGTCACTCAGTTTAAGTTGGCCCGAGTTAAAGCTGTGTGCAGCTTCTTGTTTCCTCTCTATTTTCCTGTTGTGATTGGTCTGCGGGGCTCTGAATTCGCCGTAAACTCAAAATAAATACTAAGCCTGGAGGCTAAATAACTGGGAAGTTTCTGATGAGTTAGACTCCAGTTATATTAAGTTACTACAAAATAAATCAAGAAGAACAGAACTAGCTCCCTGACATCTTTAGCTTTTTAGTTATTTTAGGAAACTGGTAACCCTTTAACTTTTCAAAATGACCTTTTCAATTAATTGTATTAAAACTTCTAAACGGGTAACAAAGTGTTGTTGTTATTGTTGTTAACTAAAAAAAATGAATAAAGAAATGTAGGAATTATATTTTTGACAAGGTTTCAAAGTGTTGTTCTGACTGCAAATACAGTTTTAATTTTTTAGAAAATTGGAGACATTTAGGTTTTTTAAATCTACTGGGATATTATCCCAGAAAACAGTTGCTGAAAAGACAACTGTTTGTTTTCCAGAGTTAGTTCCCTCTTTAGGTTTATGTAAATTTTGTTTGGAAGAATATGTGGTGTTAAACCCATGAATACTACTTGGATACTAAAAATAATGTTAAAACAAATCTGGTAATAGACCTTTGTGCAAAAGATGGGTGAATTAGTTAGTACGTCAGGACGCTTGAGCAAAAGGAGGGCACTCTCTGTTAGGTTACCAAATGCACGTGCAAAATATATAAGCCTTATAGCGTGGTTTTGTTTAGTTTATGGTTCTTTATGTTAGATTTGTACGCACTTACCCATGCTAATATTGCGTAAGAGATGTGAGGGTAGGTAATACTACTCGTTGGAGAGCAATTTGAAGTTTTTTACTAGGTGCAAAAGAACTCAGTTCTCAGTGGTCAGAAAATATCGTAATAATGCCATGGCCAGTGTCTACCAGAGATCAATACACTTTTGAAGCTTGAGTGTTTTGCAGAAGTCGGCTCGACATGCGAAGGAAAAACTCAACTGTACGCATTTCCGGTTCACAGCCAATTTTTATTTATCATTGTTATTTCATATGGGAATCCATGTTGTTGTTGTTTTACTTTCGAGAGGTTTTCACTTAATTGAAAACCTCTATCATATTTTCAGTGAATCTCAATACGCTCAGAAGCAATCCGGACATTTTTGCCCGTCAGTCACACCTTCTTCATCCTGCAAGGTTTCTTCGTAAAACTCTAGAGCAGTGTTTCCGTTCCTGTCGCTCAAAGCTCTTCGGCGACGTCTGGCAGTAAAAACTGCATTTCTGTGAAACCAAAAGCAAGATTTTAGTCACTCATCGTGTCCTGTTGCAATTCCGTGAATTTTGCTGATGGTTTTTGCCTGAATTTCACCCATCTCCTCGAGTCACACTTAGGAGCGTGACACTCGAAGAGGCGGCCCAAATCAGTTTGTATGGAGATCAGGAACCGAAATTAAAATCAATTAATGTATGATTAATTCACTGAATTAAGGTGTTTAAACGTTATTTTAAGTGAGTTAGCTTACTTACCCTATGGTGTTATAATAGGAGACAAGGCAGGAGTTTGGCGAGATTAACTGCAAAGCTTTGTTGGGAAATGATTTGAAATTTTCACTCCCCCCTGAGTAGCATTTAATCACAATGTTTCGCGCTGAACTCGCAAGGCCTGTAGAGCCGTTTCCTGCAATTCAATGGACCATTTTGAGTTTGTCAAAACGAGTCTTGCGAAACCATTCAGGCTCCATCTACACTACGCTGGAGAAATTTTAAAATGGCGCTTTCACTCTGAAAACGCATCAAATCTTTTCCTTCCACACTATGCCGGAGAAATTTTGAAAACGCAACAATCACCGGTCATTTCGGATTGGTGTTTGAGAAAAACTCGGTAAAGGAAATCCAACCTCGTTCCCAGGCTCTCTCTCCTCTGCCTCCCTTTGTCGTTGGGAGAAAGACCCTGGTTGCAGCTGGTCACGTGACCACCCAGAATATCTGGGTGGTAAAAAAATCTGTTGGGTGGGAGGGGTGGCAGAGTACTTTGATTGTTGTTGTGGCAAACTTTGTGGGTTTCAAAACCTCGAGCAGTCGCTAAAAAAGCTACCCGCTCTATCGGGTTCGAAGTCGGATTTTGCCGATGAAGAAGGCTACATTATTTCTGCCGTCTCCAAAATATAGAAGACTTTCGTTCACAAAGCAATTCGGCAGCCGAATGGAGCTCAAAATTTCCGACGGTTATCACTTGTAAAACGTCACGTACCGAATCGAAGTGAGACCGACCAGTGGATCAGTCTCTTGAATCTTTGCGTTCGGAGGTAATTTATTTTCTTCTTTGTGCGGTAATTTGAATTTAAAAAGTACTTCTGTCACATGGCCGATTAGCCGAGCTGACTTGCATTTGGTTTAACGCAATGTAAAATGATTTGCAGTTTTGTTGACTTAAGCCCGCGCTTATATTTCATCTGCATCAGGTTTATGTAAGGCAGATGTTTAAACACGATTCCTTGACATAGTCAAGAATTATGTTTTGCAAAATAGTAAATAAAACATGGTTTTATATAGCGAACAATGTGCCATGAGGTTAATTCCGGCAACATGCTATGAAACAGTTTACGCTTAATTCGACCGGCTGGAATTGAAATAAAGAGTGGTTATTCAATCACAGGCAGACCACTCTATGTGTTCGTGGTTTAATATAGAGAATGTATGAGAGTTATGAATAAAGCTCTGAAAATTGCATATTTAAATAAATATCCCAATAAAGTTAAATGAAACCATAATCGACTCATGTATGGTGTTTTTTCGCCTTCCCGGGCCGTCTAAAGCGTCTTACAACGAAATTACTTTTGGCCGGTTACGGTTAGACATAAGAAGGAGACAAGGCATGCAACTTCGAGGCCGTCAGCCCCGACCTCCTCCACTTCAAATTGGAATTAACGCAAAAATACTGAAAATCTCACCTGAATGGCGACGGATCTTGATAGATGAGTTTTTTCTCTATCTCTTCGCCGAATTTCAGCTTCATCCCTCCAACAGTTTCCGAGAAAATCGACGCTGAAGTCATAAATACAGCTTTCTCAATATGATCGGTGCCAAACTCAACGACCAAAGGAATTCAAGGAATGCAGGCCGTTTCAAATCTACCGCGGGAATCTACCGCTGCCGCGGGAAGCCAAGCGCTGATTGGTAGATTTGAAACGGCCTGCATTCCTTGAATTCCTTTGGTCGTTGAGTTTGGCACCGATCATATTGAGAAAGCTGTATTTATGACTTCAGCGTCGATTTTCTCGGAAACTGTTGGAGGGATGAAGCTGAAATTCGGCGAAGAGATAGAGAAAAAACTCATCTATCAAGATCCGTCGCCATTCAGGTGAGATTTTCAGTATTTTTGCGTTAATTCCAATTTGAAGTGGAGGAGGTCGGGGCTGACGGCCTCGAAGTTGCATGCCTTGTCTCCTTCTTATGTCTAACCGTAACCGGCCAAAAGTAATTTCGTTGTAAGACGCTTTAGACGGCCCCGGAAGGCGAAAAAACACCATACATGAGTCGATTATGGTTTCATTTAACTTTATTGGGATATTTAGGCCGAGATGTGATTTAAATATGCAATTTTCAGAGCTTTATTCATAACTCTCATACATTCTCTATATTAAACCACGAACACATAGAGTGGTCTGCCTGTGATTCAATACGCTGGATACATACAAATTTATTTCGTTTCTCCTGTATGAAGCTTAGAATAGGACTGAAGAATTTCAAAGGTATTTGCCAGTGTGTAGTTTAATATAGCGACCAGTGATCGCCTTTCTTTCGCTTCAGTTGATATCGACAAAAATTATTTCTTGACTCCACCCTGGTGAAAAAGTCTGTGTCACAGGTGGTCACGTGACCAGCCGCAACCAGGGTCTTAGGCAGAGGAGAGAGAGCCTGGGAACGACGTTGAAGGAAATCACATGAATTTCGTGACGTCATCGTTTACGAAAAGTTCCGTTTTCAAAATGTTTTGTCTTTCCACACTAAAACGCAGAGCCGGCTTCTTCCGGTCTGAAGAGCGTTTTCGAAAAGCTCCGATTTCGTGTGGATTAGTGTACACGGTAGGCCTATTGCTGGTTTTCACATGACGTCACTAAATTTTAAACTTCAGAAATATTGATCCTCCTGAAATTTTACTTTCATGCTGTATGAGAGCAGCTTAAAACTAATATTCATACATATCTTCACTCCGAATGGGTTCTTGGTTTGGTGATAGACTACCCTTGAATTTCTAAGCTTCTGCGTGACGTGACATTTACATGACGGGCGAGAGAGCTGTTATGTTGGTTTAAAAGGTGACTTATTTCGGGGAATTCTGCTATCTGAACAGTTCTTGTATTAGAATAAAGTACTATTGTTACGTTTTTGAGTTATTCGAGAGATAAATTCACTCTTTCGTAGCAAAACTCAGTGACAGATGTTTCTGCTGGTTTCCGGCCTCCATGTTGGTGCCCATGTACATGGGCACCAGCATGGCGTCTCCATACAAATCTCTATAAATTTGGGGAAAACGTTTCTTCGCATATCTTCCATGAGAAAAATTGCTGTGATCTGAATCTTGGCGAGAGTCTTTGCATATGTACCTTCTTTCTATTTTCAGACTCTGGACTTAATCTATTGAACGGTTTTGAATTTTTATTTTGGTCTATTTTGAATGGCGTGACACTGAAAACCAGCAATCCGCAGAAATAAAGCTGCGTTGTCAGATTTCTCCAACCTAGTGTGGACGGGGCGATTTATGAAAATCATATGAAAGGTCTAGCACAAGGCTATTCGGAAATTGGCTATAAAGCACATACACTCCGCTTAATAATAATAAATAAACATATTTATGCAGGATGACTATTCCAGTTATAAAAACTGCTATCAACATGGGTCCGCTTTTACCATGTTATCGAGCTGGTGGAAATCTCGGCGGAGACTGGGTACGTTGCGCAGCTAGCCTCGCGGCTGGTCAGGTCACTAAACTTTTGATACTACAAACGTCAGAGATTTTCAACACTGTAGGGTGATAACCTACATTCGCTCTGACACAAAGTAGTGTTTTAAAAATCTTTATTGAGTGAATTTCTCATATATTGATGCAATTTTCAGATAAACTGCTACATTTTTCTTGGGTCTCCAGTGCCGAAATTTAGGGAAACTGATTTCCTATTCCTCAGCTACAGCCGAACCCCTATTGAGCAGCCACCTATTAAGGCGGGGGTAAACATGAATAGGAGTGAAATTTGAAGTCATATTAAAAGGAAATTGTTAGGATTAAGATGGGTTGGAAACACTACCAGACATTTGACCCTCGCAAAAGAGAGCCCCAGGTTGCTAGGGGACTGTTTGATATCCGTCTACTAATTCTTCACTTCAAATCCATCAAATCTTCAACATTTCATATTTTCCTCAATTTAACCTATCCGTTGAGAAAAAAATATCTCTTTCCCAAAAATCACCCAAAAATTTACACAAAACCGCCAAACAGTGGTTAATGAGATAAGCAGAGAGAATTAGTATCGCTTGAAACGTGACCGAGATATTGGCAGAAAGGCCGTGTTAAGCGACGTCAAAACAGCCTTCACGTGTACCCCCGCCTTAAACGGCCACCCGTATTAGGCTTCCAGTAATCAAAGTCCCAATGAGGGCTTTTCTATTTTTTGTACCTCTATTAAGCGGCCAGCCCCTAGCTATTAAGAGGCCACTATCCATTTCCCCGAGGTAACCCGTTTCAATAGGGGTTGAACTGCGTTGCCTGTGTCCAAACCGTCTTTATGCCAATGATTGAGGTCAAAGTAAGACTTATTAGTCTCCACCGCAACCGTTTTTTGGGATGTCACGCAACGCCCCTCCCCCCCCCCCCCAAAAAAAAAAAGAAAAGAAACGGCTGCTCACATCCGAACCACATTCCTTTCCTTTTGTGTTTATCGTTTGTTTGAGCTCTGTTCAACAGACAAATCACATAACAGCAAAGTGTGAATGAAGTAAGCTTTCGCACGCAAAGGTGCAGTGCGAACACTGAGGGATTTTCACGCCGCACGCCGTCGAAATTAAACATAGGCACGCAAGGCGTGCAAGAGTTATTTTTTATGAAGTCTCGGAGATAGTACCCTGGGTTCCAGAGGATATTTTTTTCTGATCGATATTTCGCGGCGAAGCTGCGTTAACGAGGCGCAAAGCGCCGAGGAGAAAAAAATAACCTCTGGTCACAGGAGCACGCAATCTCATTTCCATGCGAGAATCAGTTCAGAAATTGAACTGGGTCACCGATTGGATACTCCCATGTCCGCAGGGAATTAACAATATAACAATGGCCCTGATTGACTACATCGAACAACGGACATGGGAGTATCCAATCGGTGACCCAGTTCAATTTCTGAACTGATTCTCGCATGGAAATGAGATTGCGTGCTCCTGTGACCAGAGGTTATTTTTTTCTCCTCGGCGCTTTGCGCCTCGTTAACGCAGCTTCGCCGCGAAAAATCGATCAGAAAAAAATATCCTCTGGAACCCAGGGTACGGAGATAGGAGCATTCATGGAACTGTTTACAGTAATGATTTGGTTAATTTGACGAGTCTTTTTTTTTTGCTATGTACAGCAAAAGAGAAACTGGGAATTTATGATATACATGGTAAGATACCTAATTAGTGAGCCATAAAATGCTAGACTGAACAAACTACAGTGATCTGACGCGTCCCCAGATTAATGTAGATACCATCTTATCTTCTAACAGGCAATTTGATTCGTTCTTTGATACAACCCGCACTGTGATTGGTGTGACACGCGCACATGCATAACTCCACGTCACTCACCGATCTCATAGCCCTTTCAACCCCCAAGAGGAATTTTTGCTCAAAAATACTCAAGTTAAGAGAGCTTTTCGCATTCTATACAAGTCGTAAGTTTACCCTTTTTACACAATGACACTATTTGACCGAAACTAGCTGAAGTCTGATTTAAATAAGTTGCACCTTAACTTGACGCCGCGCAGTCTTCAAAGAACATTTGAACAGTTTTCATACTTGTACCTTTAAAAATATCGGACTGAAATGAATGTCATCAAATAAAACTATAAACTGCTACTGCAGAGACGTAAAAAGAGTTTGGAAATGAAAGCTTTTTTAATATCCTGCATGGAAACAATAGCCGACAACTTGTAAGCTCTAATTGAATTTCCTCTCATATGAAAAACAAAAGTGTCAAGTTACCATTTATAACTAAAAATAGCAAACATCTCGTGCGAAAGATTTGCTCCCATATAAAAAACAAAAGTGTCAAGTTACCATTTGTAACTAAAAATAGCAAGCATCTCGTGGGAACAAGTGGTGACGATTTGTCAGCTCTAATTGAATTTACTCCCTTGTGAAAAACAAAAGTGTCAAATTACCCTTTGTAACTAAAAAATAAAAATATCTCGTTATATTTGAATGCAACAAGAACAAAACAATCGTTAACTACACTTACTATTGTAAACATCAGCACTGTCTCAAATTTAAATAGTCTCGTCTCCTCTAAAACATATCCTAAGAACTAGAAGCGACGATTCGTGACCTCTAATTGAATTCTTTGTGAAAAACAAAAGTATCAAGTCACCCTTTGTAACTAAAAATAAAAATATCTCGTGCCATTTGCGTACTACTAACTCATGAGCTGCTTCAAAACTCAAGACCCATCTCGTTCATAACTAGCCAGTGGTGGATCCAGACATTGAGCTACAGAAGAACCGGTTTTTTTTGTTTTACTTACCCAGCGACTTTTCTTCCTTCTGTCATTTCTTCTTTTTTACCCAAAATAAAGGGGGGGGGGGGCTAGATTCGCCACTGCTAGCCGCCATTACACTGAAAATTATGCACTCTAAAACAACCCAAAGTATGTACGTAACTGTCACACTCCCCTCCAAACCGGACTAAAAATCACAAACCGGCAACATACACGTCAATCTTTATTTTCAATTACCAAAGTCCCTATGTTTATACAATAAAAACGTCCAAGACTTCATATACCTCACTATACTTATCTTGAACAAAAATAACTTCCTTTTTCTTCTACTACAATTCGTGCTGGCTATTAATGTGAAAAAGCGAAAACCCTGATAACATTGAAAAGAAATGATTTAGTTTCATTTAAAACCTATCTTCTCGTTCCAGTAGGAAACAAGAACCATTCCAATTGTAAAATTGTCACAGAATAATACCTTTTTGTTCTGTTGACCAAATTAATTGTAGTCTCTTCGCTCTTCACATTGAAACTCATCAATGGATACTGAAATTCACGACACGCTCGGAACACGTATTACGGACTCTGCGGCAACATTTAGATTTCAATACAACACGCAAACGATTTGAACCTGGTCGCAATCTCTTCAAATTCCCAGTAGCACATTCCGTGTCCCTAAAATATAATTGTTCCTATCCTAGAAGCCACACTGATCAACTTTTTTTTCATTTACATCTTAAACGTAGTAGTAGAGAGGCTAAGACTCATTTAATTCAAAACCTTATGTAATGGGAAAAGCTAAACCCTTCATCGCATGCTCATAGTTACATGCCAAACACTATCTTTCTCTGACTGATTATCCAATTGCGAATGATTATCAAACCCGCCCACAAAATCCTCTGCGTAACCCACAGAAGACGTCAAAATAAGCCCAATATATGAATACGTCCTCCTCTCTTATGGAAGAATAAATATGGCCGTTCTGAACTATATCGGGATCAGATCTTCTCATATACCATTTACCTTTACAACAAGAAATTTGATTGGCTGTTTATAGTAGATCCAATCTGATTGGTGTGATATACATACATCTCTCACTGACTCACTCACCCATTGACTGATCCACTAACCCATCGCCCCGACTAAGAGGCATTTTTTTTTTACAAAAAAATAACTCAAAAATAGGCTGTGTTCACAGGCTGCGATCATGGCGGACGAAAACGATTTTGTGAATGAAGCCCCAATTGCTTCACGTGTTCATTGCTGTGTTTAGCTAACGAGAGACTATATATTTCCTTAAAAAGTCAAGTTGTGAACGTCAACTGCAGCTACGCTAACGGCACAGAGTAAATTGTTTGTTTGCAAGACATTGTGTTATAAGCGGATTTCGAAGTTTCAGCGAGCTACTGAGAAATTGGTAGCAAAAATAATAATAAAGACGCCTTCCAAGGCCGGCCAAGGGCTAAACGC
>OZ026598.1:34788671-34828671 GCA_964020085.1 Micromussa lordhowensis | reverse complement strand
GTCTCCAATGTTACTCATCTTAAAATGTCGTTGACGTTTCGCCAACCACGTGACCAAAAAACAGAGGCTCTGGTGACGAGAATGCTTGTACTTACAATTTTATGACACACACACACATACTAAAAAATAAATATTACTAAATATTACTAGCCTCTAGACTTGACGTCTAGAGGCTAAATAACTGGGAAGTTTATGAGTTAGACGCCAGTTATATTAAGTTACTACAGAATAAATCAAGAAGAACAGAACTACCCAACTGACCTTATTGAGCTGTTTAGTTATTTCAGGAAGCTGGTAACCCTTTTCAAAATCATCTTTTTAGTTAATTGTATAAACCTGCTAAACGACTAATTAAGTGTTGTGGTTGTTGTTAACTAAAACAATGAATCAATAAATAAATGTAGAAAATATATTTTTGGCAAGGTCTCAAAATGTTGTTCTGACTGAAAATACATTTTTTTTTAGAAAATTGTAGACATTTAGGTTTTTAAGTCTACTGGGATATTATCCAGGAAAGGCAACTGTTTGTTTTCCAGAGTTAGTTCGCCCTTTCGGTTTATATAAATTTTGTTTGGAAGAATATGTGGTGTTATACCCATGAATACTACTTGCATGCTGAAAATAATGTTGAAACAAATCTGGTAATAGACCTTTGTGCAAAAGATGGGTGAATTTTAGAGTATGCAGTCGATACACATTATTTACTGTTAGTACGTCAGGAGGCTTGAGCAAAGGGAGGCCACTCTCTGTTAGGTTACCAAATGCAAGTGCAAAAAATATAAGCCTTATAGCGTGGTTCTGTTTAGTTTGTATTTTCTTTATGTGAGATTTGTACGCACTTACCCATGCTAATATTGCGTAAGAGATTTGAGGGTAGGTAATACTACTCTTTGGAGAGCAATTTGAAGTTTTTTACTAGGTGTAAAAGAACTCAGTTCTCAGTGGTCAGAAAATATCGTAATAATGCCATGGCCAGTGTTTCCCAGAGATCAATAAACGTTTGAAGCTTAAGTGTTTTGCAGAAGTCGGCTCGACATGCGAGGGAAAAACTCAACTGTCTGCATTTTCTGTTCACAGCAAATTTTTATTTATCATTATTTCATGTGGGAATCCATGCTGTTATTGTTTTTACTTTCGAGAGGTTTTCACTTAATTGAAAACCTCTATCATATTTTCAGTGAATCTCAATACGCTCAGAAGCAATCCGGACATTTTTGCCCGTCAGTCACCCCTTCTTCATCCTGTGAAGTTTCTTCGTAAAACTCCAGAGCAGTGTGTCCGTTCCAGTCCCTGAGACGTCTTCGGCGACGTCTACCATAAGAATTTGCATTTCTGTAAAGCCAAAAGTAAGATTTTAGTCACTCATCGTGTCCTATTGTAATTCCGTAAATTTTGCTGATGGTTTTTGCCTGAATTTCCACCCTCTCCTCTAGTCACACTTGGGAGCGTGACACTTGAGGCGGCGGCCCAAATCAGTTTGTATGCAGATCAGGAACCGAAATGAAAAGCAATTAATTTATGATTAATTCACTGAATTAAGTTCATTTACACGTTTTTGTGTCATTTTGTCCCATCTTGAGGTGTTTAAACGTCATTTAAGTGAGTTAGTTTATTTACCATACGGTGCTATAATAGGAGACAAGGCTTCCTGCCTTGTCTCCTATTATAGGCGAGACAAGAGACCATGATCTAAGAGAACACATCCCCCATACATGGGCCTCTTCCCATGATAATCTTTTTCAATCTAATTTTAGCGCGTGGTCAAGCTGCGAGGCTATTTTAGGAAAGACACCTAATTGGCCAATTTAAATGACTTAAGAACATTGAAGTTTAATTTTAACAGATCAATTAACGCAAAAAACCTTTTCTTCGGGATTTTCGAAGTGCATTTATTAAGGGCAGAGGAAGAATAATTCTAACTCTCCGACGCTTTGAAAGAGATCTTTTTCTCTGTAGGCCGTTCAGTACTTTTCGAGAAACGACTTTAGAGCGTGTTATGAATTTAATTCTTGTCAGCAGCTAGAGCGCCTAATGTGAACCAGTCATGCAGAGAAATGACAAGACTAATTTCCGACGTAAAAATCACGATAAACACGTAGAAGATTATTTTCCCGACCAGCAGTTTCAAAAGGCTTTCCAGATAGGTCTCTCTCAGGGTCTCTACCGATCCAAACGATGTTTTAGTTCGTTCCAGAGAAGCACTTTTTTCGGCGCGGACATCCCTGTAAATATTACAAAGCAATTTCGAAATTAAATATGCAAACATTTGCACCGGGATTTTCGGACCGAAAGTTCTAACAACCGGGAAACAAGTAATGAGCTGTCCTGCGCTTTGAATAACCTTTCCAAAGAGATGTTTTTCGATTTAATCCGTTCAGTACTTTTCGAGAAACGACTTTCGTGCGTGTTTATTGGAATGCAATCCTAGTCAGCAGTAAATATTACACAGCACTTCCGATATTAAATAAACAAAGATTTGCACCGTTTTTTTTTTTTGAGTGAAAGTTTTAACAAACGCGAAACAAATATTTTAGCTCTCGTGCGCTTTAAAATACCTTTCGAAAGAGATGCTTTTCGCTTCAATATCCTTTCGGCACTTTCCGAGAAACAACTTCTAAGCAGGGTAGAAATTCGAGTCTTGGCACTTTGTGTTAATCATTCATTATTCATGCTGGGGAATGACACGACTTCTATTTTACGGCTTCGGAGAAGCACGCATAAATATTCCTGCCCAGCTCTGAAAATGATTTCCAATGCTAACAGTGCGGCAGTTCAACTGAACAAACTGATTTTTTTTTTCTCTTAGCCCGCTAAATTTTCAATTTCTTATTTGGATGGACACAGCCTTATGACCGTTGGCCATTGCTTGCGTGATCGGGGACCTAGACCAAAAATAACTTTGACAACGTGACGCGAAGCTTAAAATAGATTTAAAAAGATTATCATGGGGCACGAGGATGGGTTCTCTCACCTCATTTTCTCTTGGACGGGTTGATTGCAATGGCACACGACTGAAGATTGAGCATTAGTGATTTTTTTTTTAGTAGGAAGATAAAGGAATGAAGTTGCAGCATTTTAGTGGAGAAGCCGACACAAAATTAGTTTAAAAAATTCGCTTGTCATCGTTTTCTCTTGAGGCGAGATTAACTTCAAAACTTGATTGGGAAACAATTTGAAATTTTCACCTCCCCCCTGAGTAGCATTTTCTGACAATTTCCGAGTTGCCTTTTTCGTGTCAAAACGAGTCTTCGCCGCACTACGCTGGAGTTTTTAAATTCTTCCGGTCTGAAAAGCGTTTTCGAAAAGCTCCGATTTCGTGTGGATTAGTGTAGACGGTAGGCCTATCCGCAGAAATAAAGCTGTGTTGTCAAATTTCTCCAACCTAGTGTGGACAGGGCCGCATCCCGGGGAAATACTCCCTTATATGGGTTATATAGGTATGTGTGGCTCCAAAGGGTAGGGGTTTTCAAGCCGTTTTTCTATCAACATGGGCCCGCTTTTATCATGTTAGCGAGCTGGTTGAAAAGTCGGTGGAAATCTCGGCCGAGACTGGGTACGTTGCGCAGCTAGCCTCGCGGCTGGTCAGGTCATGAAACTTTTGAAACTATAAACGGCATACATTTTGAACACTGTAGGGTGATAATGACACAAAGTAATTTTTTAGAAAACCTTTATTGAGTGAATTTCTCATATATTGATGCAATTTCGCTTCGTGATCTTCAGACAAACTGTTACATTTTTCTTGGGTCTCAAGTGCCGAAATTTAGGGAAGCTGATTTCCTTATCCTTAGCTACAGTCGAACCCCTATTGAGCAGCCACCTATTAAGGCTGGAGTACTGCACGTGAAGGCTGTTTTGAGGTTGCTTAACACGGCTTTTCTGCCAATATCTCGGTCACATTTCAAGCGACACTAAATCTCTCTGCCTATCTCATTACTGTTTCGCAGTTTTGTGTACATTTTGGGGTGATTTTTGGGCATTTTGGGAAAGAGATATTTTTTCTCAAAGGATAGGTTAAATTGAGGAAAATATGAAATGTTGAAGATTTGATGGATTTGGAAAATTGAAATTTGAGGTGAAGAATTAGTAGACGGATACCAAACAGTCCCCTAGCAACCAGGGGCTCTCTTTTGCGGGGGTCAACTGTCTGGAAGGAAGTGTTTCCAACCCATCTTAATCCTAACAATTTCCTCGGCTTTGTTATATCACTTCAAATTTCACGCCTATTCATGTTTAACGGCCACCCCTATTAGGCGGCCAGTAATCAAAGTCCCAATGGTGTTTCTATTGTTTTTACCTCTATTAAGCGGCCAGCCCCTAGCTAAAACACGGCCACTATCCATTTCCCCGAGGGTGACAGTTTCAAAAGGGTTGAACTGCCTGTGTGAGAACCGTATTTATGCCAATGTCTTGTAGAGTTTGATTTAGGTCAAAGTAACACTGAAAACGTCGTTGAATAGTGTTAGAAACCTGAAGTCAAACTTCATGCTCATCCTCGATTAGTCCAAATAAACTACCGAACCCTTGTTGATGAGCAAAATATATTTTTAAATGGAGACAGAGCACTACTGATAACTTTGAAGCCTATGTACTTACCCACTGTCAATCACCATTGACGTCACCAGGCAAATTAAAATTACCACAGCAAATAACTTTACTTGGTTCATTTTCACCAAACTGCTCCTTGATAGAAGTTATCTGCAGAATGAATAAGTTTATATTGCAGCATGGCCCGTCTTTCAACTAAGGGCCTGTTTACAAGGAGAGAGGGTTACCCTAGTATGTGGGTTGCCCTAGCACTCGCACATTTCCTCTTATAGTTTATATTGCGGCATGGTCGGTCTTTGAACTAACTTGTCTATAAAGGTGGGCCAACTGGAAAAACATTTCGCGCAGCATGTTGCCACATTGTTCGGTCACAACATGTTGCACACGTTTGGCCACCCGTTCAGTGCCGATCAGTTACAAGGGTGTAACAGGGCAGCCAAAAATTTGAAACATGTGAGCAACAATGTTACCATATGAAGACATGATTGATCATCGCAATTATACACACAACATAAGCAGTTGTGAAATTAAAGCCTGAAAAAAGCCTGAGTTTTGTTTCATTCTTCAATTTCACAACTGCTTAAGTTGGGTGTATAACTGCGATGATCAATCATGTTTTCATATCTCTCTCCACAGTTCAAATATATTCACTTGTAATGTTACAATATGTTGCGTTGAAATACGGTTGCGTGCGTTTGGTCAGGCTTTTAAACGGCTTCAGTCACAAAATACAGGAAAATCCAATAAAATTAAAAGTGCCGTGGAGTTTTAGGAGTTTTAGACCGTTTTATTTAAAGCGATTTCAGCGAATTTTTGATTCACAGTTTTCCATCCCAACTCAGTGAAACTAAACCTTGCTTAAGGTGTCTCACTAGTTAAACGTTTTCTTACATATGATGAAGAAAGATCAATAGGTGTTATGCATGATTACGTCACATGCACAAAATTCCCCACCAAGCCTCGTTCGCGCGAAATTTTCTCAAACTTTTGTTACTTTGTATTGTTTTCGCGTTAGTATTCTTTTCATTTTTGGTTCTTTGGGAATTTAAGCATGATGAAATTTACAATTTGCGTTCTCAAACCGTGCCAGTCTGATGTCATCATGATTGAAAAATTTAAATTTTGAAGGTTTCACTGAAAATGGTTGCTATGGCAACCACACGCAGCCTTTTGAGGTTTGATTTTATAGCATTGACGCCAACAGTTCCTGCTCTTTTACAAAACAAGTATTGCTCATATGTGTTAAAATTAATCCTATATTTTTGGTCATGTTCTTACTGTAAAAACCGTTGCTATGGCTGTTGCTACGTAAAGAAACTTATACCACTCTGTACTTTCCTTAAATTTCACAATAGAAAATATACTGCAAAGGTTGGTCAAGACAACGTGAAAATAGGCGTTGTTACAATATTTCGGCTGGCCAATACCAGCCTTCTTCAGGTTTATTGAATGGATAAATGCTTGTTACAAGATCCATTCAATAAACCTGAAGAAGGCTGGTATGGGCCAGCCGAAATATTGTAACAACGCCTATTTTCACGTTGTCTTGACCAACCTTTGCAGTATATTTTCTATTTTTAAAGTTTTTTGGTCTGGTCACGATCTATTTTGATCCAACGTAGAGCAAGTTTCGATCGTACACGGTTTTTGCAGTGGTTTAAGCCTTAAAAAGTTAAATTTCACACTAATTACCTAAAGGTAAATTCAGCAAGATCGATTCAAAATACTTTTTACAAGTGTTCAAGGGCTTTTAATCTTATATTTAAAAAGAAACTGCATTTTTTCAACGTCATCAGTTTTTTGACTAGTGAGCCACCTTAACATAAATCACTTTAAAACTCATTTAACTGCGGCAAGGGACATTTTTTTATTTGTTTTCCGTATTTCTAGCCGCTAAATACCTTCGTCAGCGTCCCATGCAAATTATAATATTTGAGCTGTTTCGAAACATCCTACAAGGGGTCATGCAGCGACGTTCGTGCTCGAAATATCTTTGGTATCTTCAGAGCAAATACACAAACCTCTCGCTATGAATGTGGCTGAGTGTAGCAGAAGCGGGAATACATGTACAGAACACAACCGACTGCCACTGTATGCAGACTAGAACCCCTTAAAATGACCCATAGCAGTAGATCTTGACAAACAGTAAATCGTGCTTTACACAGAGATCCCGCAAAGCATGTACATCTGATGTCTGACATGCGGACAACACAGTACAACATGCAAACAAACCTTTTGTCCTTTTCTGTGACCTTTACTCCAGAATTTGACCCTCGAGCTTCGGTTCAGGTGTGTCGTTTGAAAATCGTATTTTCCAAAATAAACAGTGTGTTGAGACCCTTATCAGGAAAACAACACTCTTGAAAAGGCCTTCAGGATCAGATAGCAGGTGATTATATATCATAATGATTGGGTTACAGAAAGTGATGAAAGACGCATTATGCAGAGAGATGATGGTGAATTTCCGGTTCTAAAATGGAATGCAAATACAATGGAAAAGCCGCAATCTTTGTTTTCCTGTTTTGCTCACACGAAGTTAGACCTCTCAACCAAAAGACATTGACATCGTACCCCGGAACATAGAGGTATGCAGAAAACCTCATTTTCATTTTATATTTTGAAAGCACATTAAAAAGCAATCGCTTTGAACAAGTTACAACTAAAACTTGACAGAGATAACTGATGAAAATCAAATCTGATTTTTATCATGCACGGACGTGCCTCTTTTAGCAGTTAGTGCTTTATCACTACTATTAATGCCTTTTATGAATTTTATTTTCTCGAGGGTCTTAATTCCTAATTCCGAGAGTTCTAAAACAATTGCGACCATTAACGCACAGAAAAAAGGCAATATATTACTTCGTCGCATGTACAAGAGTGTCTTCTGTGCAATTTTAACCGGTTCGCTGTGGACGTTTTCTAAAAAAAGGCATTTATATTTAATCCAGCTAGCAATCAAAAGACAAGTATTAAACATTAGAGTACGAGTAGTCTCTTACTTTTCCTAACGTTTTTCTTGCGTTACTTGCGTTACTGCTATCGAGTAGCAGGCGGCGAGCTGCGAGAAGCGCGCGCGGAGGGAAAAAGGAAAATCCTAATTTTCTAATTTCCAAATTTGCATAATATTGACTGAGTTCCGCGTGTGGAGGATTTCAGGAGCAAAAACTGACTTAGCCTGCGTGGCAGGCGTCGAAGGGGGGGGGGGGGGGCGTAGGGGAGAGAAAAGGGAAAAAAACGAGCGCGCGAAGAGGGTGAGCGTGACGGAAGGGGTACCGCCTGGCACGCAGGCTAAAAGTCTAATTAAAAATGGGAGGATGCTGCGTTGCTAGGAAACCTATCTACTGCGTGGCACTGGGACCTGGTAAACATGCTCTCCTGCATGTTACGCTGTGATCAGGTTCTGACGACTTTTATCCTATACCTCACTAAGCTGTTTTTTTTTTTTTTACATGATCGCGCATCGGTGAGGAAAAAAACTGGCGACCTCAGGTAAACATGTCGACAAGATACGCTAATACGTTAATTTCCTCTCTATTTTCCTGTTGTGATTGGTCACCGAGGTTCCTGCATGGGTTTGAATTCGCTTTAAATTCAAACTAAAAATAGATCGGTCTGTGAAAATGTCGTGACAGGAATGTCGAGTAGTTGCTCGCTCCTAGTGATGGCTGCTGTTTATGTTTCGTATCCCTTCAGTCATGTACAGGAAGCTGAAGAAGGCGTAGCTATTCAGGGTTTCCACAAGATAAAAAGGAATAAAAGGGCATTTTTAGTTCCGTAGATAACTGCAGTATTCCGTTATGGGCAACATACAACAAACTTGTTATAACTTTTGCTTCCTTCCATTGGCCGCCCTTACCACGTGATCTTCGAATAACTGACAGCGATTTTCGCTGCTGACCCTTGGGTTTAGGCTGCTAATAATGTTCTACTCATGCGCAGTTCCGTCCAATTTTGTAAAACAAAAGTTAAAAAAAAAAACAGTTCGTTTCTAGATTCGTCGGAGAGCGATTTGAAATTCCTACTGAACGCAAAAGAACTTTGTGCTCAGTGGTCAAAAAATATCGCAATTTGCCAGTGTCTAGCAGATCAATAAATTTGTGAAGCTTGAGTGTTTTGCATTACTCGGCCTAGACATGCGAAGGGAAAACTCAAGTGTTCACATCAAATTTTTATTCTCATTGTTATTACATATTAGCATCCATTTTGTTTTCAGCTTTTCATTTCAAGGGGTTTAACTTTCACTTGAAAACCTCTTGTATATTTTCAGTGAATCACAATATGCTCATTAGCAATCACGACATTTTTTTCTTTTCATCCATCCCTTCTTCATCTTGCCAGGTTTCTTTGTAAAACACACCAGTGCTTCCGTCAAACAACCGCCTGTGACGTCTTCGGCGACGACGTCTACCAAATGCATTTCTGTAAAGCCAAAAATAAGATTTTAGTCACTCATCGTGTCCTATTGTAATTCCCTAACTTGACCTAATTTAGCCTGAATTTCCACCGTCTCCTCGAGTCACACTTAGGAGCGTGCCACTCGAAGAGGCGGCCAAAATCAGTTTGTATGCAAATCAGGAACCGAAATTAAAATCAATTAATGTATGATTAATTCACTGAATTAAGTTCATTTACACATTTTTGTGTCATTTCTCCCCATCCTGAGCTGTGAAAACGTTATTTGAGTGAGTTAGTTTATTTACCCTACGGTATTGTAATAGGAGACAAGGCAGGAGTCTGGCAAGATTAACTTCGAGATTAACGAGATTAACGCGAAATGATTTGAAATTTTCACTCCCCCCTGAGTAGCATTTTCTCACAATGTTTCGCGCTAAACTCAGAGTGTAAAACCTGCAGAGTCGTTTCCTGCAATTCAATAGGGGAAATCCGAGTTGCCTTTTGAGTTTGACAAAACGAGTCTTCGTGCGAAACCATTCAGGCCTAGGCTCGATTTCCGCCGCTCTCTCATGTCTGGTCTACCCTCCCCTCTTCATATCGCACAATTTCTTTGCTACTGCGAAAAAGATAATTTATGCAGCCTGCTCGATTGAGGCAGGCAAATTTGTTATTGGTCGAATTAACAATACTAAGGTCCACGAGTCCAGCCGTGAGTTCGGGAGAGGAATGGCGCATGGGAAAAATGGCGCATTCACTCCGAAAACGCATCAAATCTTTTCCTTCCGCACTATACCGGAGAAATTTGAAAACGCACCAATCACCGGTCATTTTGAATTTTGGTGCTCGTAAATCAGCATGTTCTCTAAGGTTTTTAGCTTAAAATAACAAAGATGAATCAACGGAGACAACCTATCCTGGCAATATTTTGGATAAGTGATTCCGTTGCGTTAATAGTTCTAAGTCTTGCCCACGTTTTCACAAAACGTAACCCTTCAAGAGGCATTTGAAACCGCCACACAGATAAATGAAGAGCTAAAAAGAACGAAATTCGATGGTGCATTTTGCAAAAAATTCAAACTTCTAATCAATAGATTTTCTTAATTTTTTAGCTAAACGTAGAAAATCGGTAGAGAAAATGATCGATCAAAAGAAAAATAGGGGTCACCGGGCGTCCAAGATCGTTAAATCCAGACAAAGCTATAGCAATGGCCATCTGCCCTACAATTGTTCATTTTAGTACTTAGCGCGCGCCCTCGATGCATGACGTGGCATGTGAATTTGCGTGCGCAGTACGGATGCGCAGAAACAATAAGCGCGAACGTCCTTAAGCGTCCATTATCCCCGAGGGTGGTCGTTTCAATAGGGGTCGACTGAGGTCAAAGTAACACTGAAAACGTCGTTGATGTAGTGGTAGAAACCTGAAGTCAAAATTCATGCTAATCTTTAAACAATCGAGCACACTTCCTCGGGACCCTAAGTGAAGTGAAATCGCAAAGAACTTTAGGGTCCTGTGGAATTGCTCGAACAAGTTCGATTGTTTAATTTTTGAAATGTTTTTTATTCGGGACCTTAAGCCAAAATTAAACAAACAGAGCGACTCTATCCGTGCAAAGCTGTTTGCTTAACACTTTTAATAGTTTTTATTCTTTCTTCACCTCAAATTTACACTTCATTTTCGCATTCTGCTATTTGTATTGTTCGTATGTAAATAAATCTTTGATTAGTCCAAATAAACTACCCAACCCTTGTTGATGAGCAAACTATATTTTTAAATGGAGACAGAGCACTACTGATAAGTTTGAAGCCTATGTACTTACCCACTGTCAATCACCATTGACGTCACCAGACAAATTAAGATTACCACAGCAAATAACTTTACTTGGTTCATTTTCACCAAACTGCTCCTTGATAGAAGTTATCTGCAGAATGAATAACATTTCGCGCAGCATGTTGCCACATTGTTCGGTCAATACATGTTGCACACGTTTGGCCACCCGTTCAGGGGGAGCAGTGAGTGTTATTTCTCGATACCCTAAATGTTGAACATTGAGGGTCGAGGCAGCCATTAAGGTGGAATGGTACCCTAAAAGGTGAAAAAAAAAACAGTTGTGTGCGATCGTAAATAAATTTTGAAGGTTTTACTCAAAATGGTTGCTATGGCAACCAGCCACAGTCTTTGAGGTAGTGTTTTGTAGTCTTGACGCCAATACTTCCTGCTCTTTTACAAAACAAAATTTGACTGTCAAACAGGCATATCGTGTAAGTTTATGTTTTGTTCTGTGCAATGAACCTAAATTTTGACAGTTCATTCTTGTTTTCAGTGCTCTTAACAGGCTTTATTTGGAAATAACCTTATTTTACACCACACCCAGTGGACAAATCATCTCATCTCATGTCACGTGACAGGCGTTAAAATGTTACGATTTTTTTGGTTTATATTATTACGACACTATTGGTCTTTGATTAGCCCAAGTTTCAGAAATTCTACTTAAATATCATGCAAAGTAGAAGTGTTTTAAAAGCAAGCAACCGGAACGATGATCCTGCTCGTATACGTTGGATCAATAGTGAAGAATATAAAGGCAGAAACCGACACAACGTAGAATGTTTTTTTGAAGGTGTACTATATTTCGGCTGGCCAAACCAGCCTTCTGCAGGTACAATAAAGTAGAAGTGGCGGCGTGAAGTCAGTTGGTGCAGAAGTAGACATTTAAGAAAAATGCCCTAAGCCCCTAACACGAAGGATTAATCGTTTAACAAGCCACGAATAGTGGACGGGGGGTACAGATTGGTTCTCGGGGGACGGAGTGCACTGGTTGTTTTATTTTTTAAAAAGTAACCGCAGTTGTAGGAAATATTCGTAAGGGAAATAAGGGAAATGAATGAGTCTGAGAAGGCAAAGCTTTTCACAAGTAATTATACCAATCGAGTTGCACATGTCTTTAAAGCTTTTCTACATAGTTTCGTTCATATATGTTAAAACTAATCTATATTTTTGATCACGTTCTTATAGTAAACAACCGTTACTATGGCCGTTGCTACGTAAAAAAATTATACCGCTTTCTACTTTCCTCAAATTTCACACTCATCTAGAGGAAAATTCGGCAAGATCGTTTTGACATGTGTTCAAGGGTCTTAAATCTCGTATTTTCAAGAAATTGAGTTTTTCATGAACATCGCCATATTTTAGGGTGCCATTCCATGATTCTACCTTAAGTGTTTTGTTAAAAATAGCAAAAACCTGCGAATAAAAAATGATTCGCTTGACGCCTATGGTGGCTGTGCCTGCAGTACGAGCGGCGAAAACGAGTCGAAACTGAGCTGTCCTACCGAAACGACACGATAATGGTCTTTTTCTTCACAGCTAACAAAAAATGAAGACAATGATATGGTTGCTTTGGCTTCTTCTAATGCTTCACTCGAGAATCCTGGGTTTGGTTTGACGAGGAACAGCATATTCTGTTGTACATGACACAGCTATTTTCCTACCTGGCGACAGCGATCGCGACCCATTTTTGGCGCCAAATTAAAAGCTTGAAGTCACAAAATGTTCAAACTTTCCGCTTTGTTAATCTGATATGTTCTATTATAAATCCCTTTGGAATAAGGAATGCACACAAATTTACCGCGAGTCCAAAGTTCAAGTAGCTGTTTCCCTAGGGAGTTAGTGAGTTTTCTTCGCCCTAGGGAGTTAGTGAGTTTTCTTCGCCCTAGGGAGTTAGTGAGTTTTCTTCGCCCTAGGGAGTTAGTGAGCCTTGACACGTTCTCCTCCAATCGGAAAACGAATTGACTTGGGAGGTATGACAAAGGGTTTTTAATCCCCTCTCCGAGACTTTTTTGTGCCATTGACTTGAATATTGCAACGATCCCTTCAGCCTGGATTGCTGCAAGATGGTAGCATGGAATTGTCTGATTGTCCATGTGTTTATCGATGTCAGCATCTCTTTACAATAACCGTGCAATTTTCGATGTGCAATCATTGTACAATTTTCTGACAAGTTTTCTTGTATGACTCTTCGAAATAAAGGAACAAAGTACAATTCTGACTAATTTCATCGTATATCTCACTAATCTATTTCTTCATGGCAGTGCTCTCCTATGATTTGTGATGCAGTTCTTCCCATTCGACTACTTTACACTAAGCCGCCTAATTAAGCCGAAAGAAAAATTTCTTCTTCTTCTCTGGGCTTGGCAAACGTAATCAACGGAAAATATCATGAAAATACCCAGCTGATAAAGCATCAAATCACCAAAATCTACAAACAACAAAACTTACTACGCTAGAGTTTTCCCTTTAGATATCTTCCTTTGAAGTCAGTCTTCCGCGATAAGCGAAACCTTCCTATAAACAGGCTAGTTCTCTGTGGGCAACTGAATATTATTGTCTTAAGAAGTTTTAAACATGAAATAGATACATTGAAATAATATTGAAACCTGTAAATTGGAAAAGCAATATTATTGAAGCTCGTGTCACAACTTCTAGGGCATGCTTGCACCTGTAAAGCTTGGAAAGAGCGCATGCCCAACTGCATTTGTCTGGGGTGGGCCTCTGGCATGAACTCAATGACAAAGAATTTTAAGCTGTGCGAGAGAAACTGGAAATTTAATTCAGAGTGTTCGAGTTTTCGAACTAACAAACGTTCTCTTGCATTCCCGGCCAACCGTAAGGTAAACTGGTAATCACGAAAATGAGAATGAAAAAAAAACACGATCTGAACCAAAAGAAGACATATGCTACGATAGGAAGAGGTCGAAGAATTATCGACAAGGCAAGATTGTCATGTGTTACTAAGGGAATTATGCTTCAACTTAGAAACTCTTTTCATTAAATTTGAGACCCAAAATGTTGTCGAAATTTCGCTTGATTGTCGTCCAGTGTTCAACTAACAATGGACTGATTCCTTGAATAAAATTGTGACCGACAATAAGTTCCGTTTGAAAAAGAAACCCCGTATCTTTCACAAAGGTATTTAACTATTGTTCTTTGCACATGGGATTCTAAGGTACATGGAACTTAAAATTAAGCTGTGACGTCGAGTGCTCGTTTACTGTTGTGTCAATTACTTTCTACAGGCATGTAACAATAAGGTATCACCTGTTGTTACCTAGCTAACAAGAAATCATTAGTGATAGCACTTTTCAAATAACAATGACTTGATTAAGCTTACTGGCAAGAAATTCCCCTCCTGAGCAAGGGGGAATTGTTACAGTGGAATCCCGATTTCTCGAACCTCCAGGGGAAACGCAAATTGGTTCGAGAAATCGGAGAGTTCGAGAAATCGGGAGTAAAATTATAGTGTTTGACTGAGGAGAGGGAACGACTTTTGGTTCGAGTTATCGGGAGGTTCGAAAAAATGAGGGTTCGAGAAATCGCGATTCCACTGTACTTTAAAGGCACATTGGTCAGATCTAGAATTCAGAAGAGATCACCTGAATCAAAATCCCAGTCCCCAGATCCTAACCAAAACTCTGGAGTCAGGTGGTTCCAGTCAATGTCCACCCTGCATTACCTGATGATCACTTTTTCCTCGCAGTTCAGATTTAATATATTTTATGTACAGTCGAACCTCCCGTAAGTGACCAGTTGAAAGATAATAAAGCAGAAACTGGATAATAAGTTGTAACATTATCACATTCCTGGGTAATACAACAGACGGAAATTTCTCAATGGGAAGTACCGGATTTTTTGCAAGAAATTGACTTTTCATATGAATACAACATTTAAAACATGGGGTAGGTCTCTGCAGTTTCCATATGCTAATGAGGCAAAATTATGACCCAAAGCTCTCGTAAGCGACCACCTCCTGTAAGCGACCACCAGGGCTTGACATATTGGGTGGTCGCTTACGGGAGGTTCCACTGTAATCATTTGTAAAAATGATTATCTCAAAATTTGTTGATGGATACATTTAAAACTCGACAGGTAAGAACTTTATTCCGTGCCGTCAAAAAGTCTACAAAGGTAAATGGTAAAGAAAAAGGAACTTATTAAAAGGTTTAAGGTTAAAATCTTGCAGCATGCCAGGCTGTGACAAATATGAATGAGATTAGAGAGATGTAGAGCTCAATACGTCACGAGCCTGAGACAATCAAAATATCTGAGTCCGGACAGGATTCCAACTCATGATCTCAAAAACAACAGGCAGGCTTTTCATCGACCAAGGCACAAAAAGACTATGACCAAGCACATTTACTAGGTATGGCTTTGTTTTCTATGAGTCTCTTCGTGGCTCAGTTTTTAGAGCGTTCGTCCGGTATCTGGGAGGCCATGTTTTCGATTCCAGTCCAAGACTCAGAATCTTTTGTTTCCCCACTCTTGTGACGCGGTGAACATTACAATTTTTTCACTTGGCTATCGAGCTTAAAATTTGCCAGTTTTATTTATCATCAAAATGAAATTTGAAATTTGTACAACAAAGATATCAAAACGAACTGGCAAGTTAGCCATATCGACAGCGTGGCCGAAGAGTGGAACTTGTGACTACCGAGAACAAATCCATCTCGTGGCAGAATGGAAGATTTGAATCAACAGTGCCAAATACATGCGACACTTAAATAAAGTTATTATTGTTATTATTATTAATCCGGGATCCTCAGACGACTAGACCATCGTCCTAACCACTCGACCAAGCCTCCTCCTACTATTACTAGAAGATTTCATCCAAGGAAGCATTCCTCCTCAGCTTCGAAGAAGCAGAGCTGAAGGCGCTCTTTATGCGTGAGAACTCGTACGAATCGAACACGGATCTCGTAACATTTCCCCCATCGGAGGGATCTTCCAGCCGGATGTAGGGTCCCCGCCAGATCTTGTCGTAGGTCGCAGTGGGTCGGGTACTCCCTGTACGTATGGACATGGTTCTGCTCCAGTTGAACGTGGAAAAATACTGGAAAAAGCCGACTAACAGCTCACCGAGACTTTGTGTGTTGGAAGATTTGAACGCACGAATTTGATCAGGAACGTCAGC
This sequence comes from Micromussa lordhowensis, assembly GCA_964020085.1. Lineage (NCBI taxonomy): Eukaryota > Metazoa > Cnidaria > Anthozoa > Scleractinia > Lobophylliidae > Micromussa > Micromussa lordhowensis. Next base: position 34,812,763 of record OZ026598.1, on the reverse strand, counting down.
GGTAAGCTTCTCTATGACACCACTGTTTGAGGCTTGGAAGACTCTAGGAAAGGATCCTTGTAGGGCGGGAGCTACAGGTGGGGAACATCCAGCTTGAAGATAATGGATTACGAGGAGAACTACAGCAAAACCTCAAAATTAAAAATAATAAATCAGTTACTCAGGAAAAAACTGGTTTTCCAGGAATTCATGTCAGCGATCAAATGTAAAACATGTTATAATTACCTGTCAGCAAATCAGTTCAATTCTAATTCGAGTCCATTACCCGAAATATTGTTTGGACGCTTATTTCCCCTCTGGACAGTAGTCAGTAACTTTTTGGCATCGAGATTGGAGACTGCCATATAGAAATCTAAGGCCGAAAATGTTTTCTTTCAATAATCGAAGCTTAATCGAGTCAGTGCAATGAGCATCTTTTCCACTTCGGTCACAACTCGGCTCTGGAAATTGCGGGTTGATTATTTATCGAGAGGAACCGTTTGGGATAATTTTTAAACAAATGGTAAGATTATTTTCCGAAATAAGAAAGCCAATCGAGAGAAATGGCAGGGCAGTAGCCAGAAAAGAATTATGAGGTAAGGTCCATGAAAAAAATATAATTGAGGTAATGTCCTTGGTTGAATTCTCTTCCTAGGTATTTAGCAGCTTTTTTACTCTCCCCCTTCAAAAATGAAACTACAGAACTGACAAACTAAGAAGCTACATGACTGAGGCAAGTAATTATTTTCTCTTGTTGAGAGACTGGAAAATAGAGAAATTGGCAAATTGTAAGGGATATCCAATGTTTCGTTCAGAGCGGAAAAAGAGGCGTACTTCTGGAGGCGGTAGACAATTTCTAAACAGATTTTCCGGAAATTGTCTGATCCATTTGACTTTTTCACAGACATTTCCGCAGTGTCTGTCTCGCATGAACAATAAATTTCTGTTACTAGGCAACGTGACGAAACCCCAATGACGTCATTCAGTCTGACGTGGCAATTGTAGACAATAGGCCACGTTCGCTATGTCAAATTCTAACACTGCTCCGAGTCTTTCAGGCCAAAATTGCAATTTTTTTCAACTTTCTTTTGCCCGTCAATTCCCAAAGAAAAGAAAACACCACTAAATATAGAAGTTTGTTCTGAAAGCCTCACAGCCATGTTAGAATTATTGATATATCGAACGTGGCTTTAACTGTCCGATCGAATGCAAAGATTGGTCAAACATTTACCATACTGGCCAAACCAAACAACGCAGGGTTCATAGCTTATTTAGTTTATTCTCCTAAGGTACCTGCAAGCCTCTTGACTCTCGCGTCAGTAATCCCTGCCTGTTGAGCCCACAGTTTGATTACCATGACCAGCGGTTTCACTCTCGGGTCACACTCGGAGTAGCATTTCAACAGGAAGGCGTTCCGCACACTGGTCCAGTTCTCCACGCTGATGTCGGTTTCAAACGACTTCTCTCTGTCTTTGAGTTTGATGATAGGCACTTTTGCGTTCGCTACCACCTACGGATAGAGGAAAGCTCAATAGTACTTGGACCTTACAATTCTCGCTCCGTGAACCAGGGTCCATGAACCAGTTTGCCCTTGAATAGAAACTTAACTAACTTACGCTAGGAGTATAGAGATATTAATGTAATTCTTAAGTTAAGGGTTAAATTAGTGTCAATTCTTCTTGATCCAAACGTAATTTCCAAAGAAACTATAGTGCTCTACGCGGGCTGGCCGAGTTTCCGTAACCAACGTCCAGATGATAAAAAATTCACGTAAAATCGCACAAATGCTTTTTCCGGAAATTCAAAGAATTCCAAATAACACCATTTTTTTTAAATATCTCGTAAAACCCTCTAAATGTCCCTTATTTTTGTTTGAATAAATGAACCGATAAAAGGAGTAGAGTAAGAAGATTCAGGCGCCTCGATGTTACCAGCATCTGCCATTTTGGAAAATTGTGGCCTCAGTGCTTGTAGTGAAATGAAATTATTGTATTATTTACAGTTACTACATTTGCCCAGTGGGAAATCGCTGAACCCCGTTGTTTCTGGTATAGAAATCAGAGAAATGAGTATTGTCACAAAAAAGCGAGGAAAAAAACAGGCCTCGGCCAAAAAAAGCTATGAATATTTCTAAATATCCCTAAATATTCACAAAATATTCTAATATTTTCTACATGTCCCAAAAAGTATCCTGTTTGTTGTGGAAAAGGTCTAGCAACGTCTTCCTGGTAAAACATTTCGAAGTTCTGAACAGGATACGAGCTGAACTGAAGTTTCGATCTTAGAATTTGTTTCAGTTAATATAACAGGGACCACTCAAAAATTCTGTTGAAACATCTCCTGATATTGTTCTTGTACTCTTTCGGCGCCATCTTCTCGTTGGTCCTCTTTCGCTCGGTTTTTACTTAAATGCACTTGACATTGCGTTAATAAACAGGTCTAGTAAGATTCGGTGAACGGAGTCACAAAAGCTGGCCATGTTACATAAAATCCATGAGTGACCTCCACTTTATTTACTGCAAAGAAACCTCGGCTCTAAATGGAATGCCTTTATACGCTTAAGTTTGCTGCGTCTAAACAGAAAGCAGTGAGTTGCCTTATAAGCTTCTAGTTAAGGTTACAAATAAAGTTCACTCAAACTTCACCTCTGTTTGAAAGCGGCGTCGGTTACTCGTGAAAAGGGACTCAACTTTCCTCAGCATATAAGGACCAGTCGGTGCTGCCCCCTCAAAACACAACACCAGATCAATGTCGCTATGAACGCTTCCGAAGCCGTTTACGGACGAACCGGACAAAACGAGGCGACTGGAAGGGTAGAGCGATTTCACAATCCCTTCAATTTCCTCTCTCCATCGATTCTTGCGATCGTAAATCTCGCTTGTTTGCTGATTTTCGAGAAACCTTTCTTGAATCTGCGCGCTTAGTCGAGAAAACGGATCATTTCCCAAGCTGGGGTTAAATCTCGCCATGGTGTCAGAAGAAGACGATGTCACAGAAGTATCGAAGATGAATCTGGAGTGAGGCTTTCTTGTAGTTGTTTGGATCACTTCCTAGCCAGACGGATCTCAGCTGGCTTCAAAGCTTACACTTAACAGCTTCACTGCCGCAGTTCGATTAAATTACGGATTTCTCAGAAATTTTGCATTTAATAAGAAAACAAGAGTTGCATGACCAAGTGGCCTAACGAGGTGATGCATCAGGCAGCTGATTGGTGGTTGCGGGTACTTAACTTTGACATCACGCTACAGTTTCTAGGAAATTCTCGACAACGTTCCCGGAAAATGAGTTCAGGATGTAAACACAGAATTCCTAGAAAAATGCGGTCATCTTTCGAGAATTTCAAAAGAAAAAAAAACAAAAAGAGGTCATTTCCGTGTTGTCATTTGCCTCTGTGTCATTTGAAAATGTGTTCCGCCTACAGGTTAATTTTTGTGCAAATCAAACTCATTTTCATATTTGCACAAGGAGTCGTTTTTGAAACAGAGGCACAAAGTAACCACAGAAATTTTACAAATTTCACTTCACTGATTAGATAGAGTGAAAATTAAACGACTTGTAAAATACTGTAATTTATGTCCATATCTCTCGATCTCGGAAAGCCTTTAAAATTTCAATTTGTTTCAGAATAAAAGACATAAAATGAAATATGATTTTGGTCCATTTATATCGTCCGTTAAACGCATACATCCTTGTAACCTGTGTGAGTCTACGCAAAGCGTTCATTCCACAGGCGTCCAATGTGTCCCGTGAGCTGTCCCGCGGGAAGCTCACATCCCGCGGGTGGATTAGAAGCTCCCATCTTTGCTTGAATTGTCATTTAACATTTAAGTCGAGTCTATAACGTTGAATCTATAATTTATAAAACTCTAGCAAATGGGTGAAACGGATCGTCCGACTCGACGCTCCATCGCTTCAATGACAACTCGTCCATCTCTTGCACTTGTTCCAGAGTTACCTCACTTTCAACGAGTTTCACAATGGAGGAACTGTTGAACAAATAAATACACTCGCGTCATGCCATGTGATTTTTATCAAATCTTAAGAACTGATGACTGCTACGCTGACCGCCTAAAGAAATTAAATCTGTTATCACTGGAAAAGAGGCGATTATTAGCAGATCTTACATTTTTATATAAAGCTCTTCACGGAACAATTGACATTGATGTTAAACCTTATATAGATTTCTATAAGGAAACTGAACGCTATTTGTTTAGACACAATGATAAGTTAACTCTAAAGATGAGATATGCAAGAACGAATGTTTTTAAATATTCATCGTGGGAACATGGAACTCCCTTCCCCTTCGCGAGGCAACTAGTGTAAATATTTTTAAAGCTTTAGTTAGAACGTTTCTTTTTCGCGATATCTATATTTATATTTATTATTACTATAACTATTAATTTGTATTATCTTTTTTGTATCATTTTTTTTGTACTATTGGTGTTCTGCTATAATATGGGCTCTTTGACTCTTTTGCGTTACATCCTTTGGCTTCTTTATAGTGTGCCATAAATTGTAATAAATTAAAAAATCAATCGGACGACCAAACGCCTTGTTGGATCCCGGCGCAAATTGCCTGAGCCCGCGTTTTTTGCACTCACTGTTACAAGTAGCATGACGTATCCTGATGACGTCAGGCTGGCATGTGTATTTAACAATTATTCCACAAGCGCGCGTTGGATATGAGATGGTAGATAGCCAACGAGGCGCCAAGTTGGGTATAATTATCTCATATCCAACAACGGCAAGTGGAATAATTGTTTTATTAAAAACGCCCCAAAAATAGAGCAAACTAAACTTATAAATAATAAATAAATAATAATAAATTTAATTTATACCGCGCAGTTTCTATAAAAATATTCAACTGCGCCTTACAATGAATATTAAATTAAAAATAAAATAGAAGTTCAAATTTACAATTCTAAAATTCCATAAATAAATAGAATAATTCATCAATAATGCAAATTAATTATAACAACTATAGTAACTAATTAAATGCCCTATTAAATAAAAAAGTTTTAAGTCTATTTTTACAAATATCTAAACCGGAAATAGATCTTATTGTGGTAGGAAGCAGATTCCAAAGTCTAGGGGCGGAACAACTAAACGATCTATCCGCCAGGGTCTTCTTGGTTCTTATTGTCGGGAAAGTAGAGTCATCGTTGCGCCTTAAATTATACCTAGACGGCGGCAACACAGATATTAAATGGCGTAAGTAATCAGGCGCCATACCATGCAACACCTTAAATGTAAGAAGAATTATTTTATATTCGATACGATAACAAAGTGTAAATTCTCTTTGCTCGCGCCATCATTCACGTCAACAGCTCGGGCTAGTTCTGTGTTTTCATCGAGTTATAGAAACACGAGGCATATACCAACTAAAACTAAGTTTGTGTTGGTTCTTCAAAACAATTTTATCGATCTAAACATTTGAAACAAATCGGGCATTGGTTTAAAGCCTCTACGTGTGAACTATGAGAAAGACCCTTGAAAAACCACGGTCCAAAGCCTGTCGCGTTAAGATATTCTCCGTTCACATTCTCCTTTTGAGCAGGTGTAGGTGCCCCATATGATTTCTCTTCCCCAGTGCCAGTCGGTTCCTTCGGCCGGCAGGGCATAAGCATCAGCTTCTAGGCCTCGCCGACCAAATGAATCGGTAGGACTAGGTACGAGAATGTGTTTATGTGTCTCGTCAGCTCACCTCAAAGCTTTCTTAATGGCGCCCAGGTCTCCTTTATGTCGATGAAGCTGAATGCCTCTGAAACTCAGCCAGTTAAGCGCCGCCTCTTTGTATTGTTCCAACTTCAAGAGCAGCTTTGTGTGCTTGTAAACTGTTTCAGGATTATCTGGACAAAACAGACAAAACGAGCACTGCTTTATTGACAGTTTTGTGTCAACACAATCGCAGCAGAAAAAAGACAAACGTGTTCCGATAAGAAACATCATGACGCACGGATACGTGCGATCGGTGGTTAACACGACATTTCAAAATATTGAAAGAAAATTGGCACAATCGGTGCTTAACACAACGTTTAAAATATTCGATGAAAATTGGCGACATTTATTGATTTGCCATATTGGATCTGGCGAAAATGCAAAGTTTCTCGAAGATCTGATTTAAACTAGACGAAATATAAAATTTCAAAAAGTTACATTTGTACAAAGAAATTTGCAGAGTACTGGCAGTGTAGCCATCGGCCATACACTTCTACGAATCTAGAAGACTTCGCTTCAAAACTAAATGTGATATGGAAATTCTACTGTGTAAAAACGTCTAAGCTAAAAGACAGAAACAAATTACCATTTATCCATTTGCAAGCCTGGTTTTTCATTCAATGCAAAATTAGCTAATTTTTAAAAATGCAAATTGTGCTATTCATTCCCTGCTAAAGATTCGTGTTGAGCTTCAATCAAGTCTAGTTTGTTTCAATATTAGAGGTTTATTCCGTAAACTGTTATAAACAAGACATCAGTATATACGATCACACGCTATATCGAGTTGACTTTTTAGAATCCCATTGTTTGGGTACAGAGCCAAAACTGACGACTTCCCGTGACATTTCATGTAGTTTACATAAGGCACTACCTGGTAAATACTCCAGACTGAGATGCAGCTGATGCAAAGCATCTTGGGTCTGACCCAGGCCTTCTAGGATCGATGCTTTCTGATTATGAGCCTGGACCTGCAAGCAATTAAAATACAGATAACAGAGCTCTCAAGGAAATCCGCGGGTTCGACATATTTTTTCCTTCGCCCCATGCTCGTGACCGCGAATTTACATCTTCCTCAATAAGCTCTTATCTGAAGACTTCGTTTCTTTATATCTTTCTCCACAGTTCAAATATATGATCTTTCATTTATTTACTTGTATTCTTCACCATATACGGGTATATTACGAACTCACAAAGTGACCAGCTCCCAGTTGGTTTGATAGCTCAGTTGGCAGAGCACTGCACCGATATCGCACAGGTCATGAGTTTGAATCCCGTTTAGACCTGGATTTTTTTCAGGCTTTAATTCCACAACTGCTTGATTAGTTGTGTGTATAACTGCGATGATCTATCATGTCTTCATATCTTTTACCGCAGTTCAAATATACGATCTTTCATATATTCAATTGAAAGCTCTTATCTATTCAGTTGAAAACAAGGCAAAATATTAAACATTAAACGTTACCTAGACTATTCACAGCCCCCTGCTTTCTCGTATTTTTATTCGATCGTTGAACGTGCGGATAGAATCGCGATAGAACTAGACGCCAGCGCAAAACGGATGATTGACTGGGTACGGGGTGGGGACCGAGATAAATGCGTGCTTCAAGCTCGCTTCGCTCGCTGTTTTTCTTTCGCGTGCGTAAATAGATAGGCTGTGAACAGTCTAAAGATTATCTCTGCTAAGAATATGATAGTTGCACTCACCTTTACTTTCACAAGCTTATTTGGTTCACATTTCGGGCTCTGTTCCTCTGTCAAATCGTTATCCCCTTGTGAAGCAAAACGTAAAATACTTGTTACTTGTAGTAAACTTAAAAGTCATGTTAAGGATACAAATCAGAACAGGTTGTTAGCAACGAAGTACAGCGGGTCTCGAACAGATAGATTCAGGATTTGTTGCCCATTGCCGTCATGATCAACGCCTTACACATCCAACGCAACAAAGTTTGTGTACAAACTTCATGTGCAGCGCTTTTAATAGGACCCAGTACCCACCAGAGCTCCGGCGGGTATTCTGTTGAACGTTGGCGGGTATATTGAACTTTTAACTAGGGTATCTAAAAGATAGTAATGCTGCGGCACATTCTGTTGATAGTGACATATTTTACGCAGTGATTTATCTGTCTGCGCGTTCCAAGACTTGCAGTAACATTTATTTCTCAAAGTAGTGTCAAATTGTGCTGTGTAACTTAAAATCTGTCCTTGTATGCATCAACTTCATGCATGATGATGCATCGATCGCGAGGTGTGACAAAAAAAGCACATAGTGATCTGAACTATGTTTGGACATAAAACGATACACATCAACCTCCCCTTTACCAGATCGCGAAAATCGATACATGTGGAAATTGTAGGAGCAGAAATCTAACTTATAAATTCTGTACTGGTACGCATTAAGTGTCTCTAGAATGTTGACAGATCGTGCCGAGGACGCGTCCATCGCGATATGTAAAAATGCTAATAACGCTTCAGCTTTAATTCATGTTTGGATGAATAGACCGTAGCATATATGAAATCAGCGTGTTGTACGGTTTTCTTTAGTAACGACGATTTCTCTTCATTCACGAATTCGACCAAGGAGGCGAGACTGCTAAGAAATGAAGAAGTTAAAATTAAGTTGTCACAATTAATCATTCAGATTTACAAACTTTCACTTACTGCATTAAGGACAAAAACAAGAGTTGTGAAGGTCAAGCACGATCTCCTTCACATCGTTTCACAGACAAATCAGAGCAAAACGAACCACTAATCTTTCTCACTGAAATCTACGCGAATTAAGACGACGGCTCGACGGTGTGACATCCTCGTGCTGTTCGTGGCGCAATGCACTCTGGTAAAAAGTGACGCAGTGCATTCTGGTTAAATGCAATGCATTCTGATAAAAAGTGATGAATTCGAGAATTCGTATCCCCTTCTATATATTCTTCTTAAATCCTGTTTATGTTGCTGCTCGCTCGCTACGCTCGCTGCGCAGCAAAAATTTTCCAGAGAGAAATTTTCCTGAGCTTCTCATATTACTCCAGCGGATGCTGTTCTGTGGTAGCCACGTACTTCAATCTCATTGAACGCACTGCATGTACACTCAGCTTCAACGTCTATTAATCTTATTTGGTGAAAAAAGAGTCGAACAAATGCGTTGTTCAAGAGAAAAGCATCTAGTCGTAACACAAGATTTAGAAACTTGCATTTAGTAGAGAACCCGTATCAATGAACTTCTTCGTGAATATTTGTCTTCTTGACTGCTTGATTGGATGAGGGAGGGTAGGGTGGGATCAGCCGTTAACACGAACTAACTACGTGTCATAATATTTAGCCGGGGATTTTTGAGTATTTCACTGGACACTCTTATCACCCAGGTAGCTTGCCTCCGAAGGCAAGGGAAGGCGCGGCAGACCGAAAATCACGTGGACGAGAGCTGCCGAGGCTGCGAGAAAAGATCTGAGCTGGAAGACTTGGAATGAGGTATAGCAGGAAGCGAAAGACCGTGATGGATGGAAGTTGTTGTTCTCATCTTCCCGCCCTCCCGGAGGGAGAGAGAGGGGGAGGGGGAGAGGGAGGGAAGGAGAGAGAGAGGGAAGGAGAGAGAGAGGAGAGATTCTTGGAGGATGAGTGATGAGAGGTGAGCTTTCAATCCTAAAGTGCAGTAAATTTACCAAATCATGAATGTATTACCACTCACCACGATCCACTTTTCTTCTTTTTTTCTGCTGCCCCTCGATGTCGTTTTCATTTTCTTGGCGTCTCGTACAATACCCTGATGGTTGAACACCTTCCAGCGCTTTCAACACCCTGGGATGATTGTAAAATCATGTTTAGGTGAGATGTTCACGAGCTTTGGTCCAAAACTTCTAAAGCTTATCCCGGTTACCAACCCACGACGACTTAGAATACTGCTACTCCCCCATTCCCCTGGATGGGATGCTAGTCCATCGAAGGCTTAACCCCCCCCCCCCCCCACCCCCCGGCATAATCATATTTCCAGTTTGGGGAAAGAGACAACTTTGAGAGTAATATGGAGACAATCCATATCTTTCTCCGCAGTTCAAACAAATGATCAAGATTTCTTAAATTCAGTTGTATTTCAGAGTAATGTGTGTTACCCAAGAATGCAGACCGCTCAATCCGGAGAGATTAAAGCGCTAATCGCAAGCGCTAATCGTAAGTCCACAGCGACTCCCTCAAAACCATATGAAGCTAAAAAGTGACTTTGTGTTTCCATAATTGCTCAAGAACTGCAGGAGCCAGAGGCTTTTTCAACAACGAAACTAAATGGCGACAGAGATGGTTTTCGACAATAAGGCTTTCTTATGATAAAGGTTGGATTATATAATTTACTGTACTCTGTACTTGTTGAGAGATTGTACTGCTTCAAGTGGTTGGTGAAGGTGAACTAAAGCCTCGGCTTTCAACATCAACATTTCAACATCATCGGGTACAACTTCTTCGTCCTTGCTGTTCATGATTTCTGCCTCGTCATCAGAACGAGGTCGTTTCCTGGGAGCCTTATCGACTGCACTCGTTTCATCTCCGTCACCTACAAAAAAAAAAGGAAAATACAGTCAAATCTTTGGTTTCAATTGCAACAAGTCACCGGTATTGTTATTTACGAATCTTTCTTCTTAAATGGGCGGAAAAATAATGGTAGCAAGTACGTATCCCTAATGGTTTCTAGATTGGACTCTACATTGAGAGCTAACGGTTTTAGCCATTGCCAGGGTTTTGTGATGTTTTGTTTTCACTGGCAGGGCACTTGCTCTCAGAGTACCTTCCTTCATCTACGTGTTAAATGAGTACATACGATGAAATATGTGATGGACAAACATCCCATCCATGGGTGGGACAGTACCCCAGGTGGCTTTATGCTGCAGTAAACGAAGGTAAGCATCAGCTAAGACGAGCTACCAGGTTTGCTGCAGACTTTTCTTACTTTACCTCAACTAAAACAGTTCACCAGCTCTTACTGAAAGTCGTACGGGAAATTACCCTCACGCAAAAATTCCTCCAAATATGCCATAACAGTTGATAAAGTAGAAATGCCGATAAGATGTCTGTTTCAGTAGTACTTTATTGTTGACAAACTTACAGGAGACCATCCCCTCCACACTTCTAAAAAGGAATAAACCTAACAAATCTTTCGTACCTTTCTGGGCGCATTTTCCACTGTCAACAGCAGTGAGCACTTTATCACAAACCGTCACAGCGTCTTCATATCTGCCAGCTTTTAAAAGCGCAAACGCGCATTGCTGATATAGCTTTGTGGGACTCGGTAGATTTCTAGCGTTGCACTGTTAAGAATGAAAGGAATAAACGGTGAATAATTCCTTGTAATGTTAACTTTCACAGCAAGTGTCTAATTTTTCCTAAATTTCTGGGATTGTTCATGTACACACGACAGAGCAATTTCCCTAGAATTCTCCAATACCGTTAGTCAGGTTTCAACAGAAAGTTTTGCTAACACTAGAAAGCCAAAATACACATTCCGCTGGCACGGCCATTTTGTTTTGGAAGAGCAACACAGCAGAGGAATTACTGCAGGTAGCCACAAACCTTTGTTCAAACAATTACCAGGTTGCAAGCCAGCACGGCACAATAAGGATAGGTCATGTTGCTTAGCAACTTAAGTCATGAACTGCGGGCTTGGTGACTTTAGGAGACGGTTACGCTAACATTCCCAGGCATCCTAGCGTGTTGAGTTAGAACCCATTCTCCTCCACTTACTGCGATTTGAAAAGTGTTAGACACTTACAAAGCGAACACTGCGCATGTCTACAATGTTGGCCAGTAGCTCCAGATAGTACTTTGCTGCCTCTTCAAACCTAAACAAACGAAATGTCACTGACCAAAAAGCTGACACACATACAGGCAGTACACAGGATTTCGCAAAAGATTTACAATCTCAAGCTGACAGTGAGCGAGGGTTTGTAGCCTGAACCAGCATGAACGACAAGTCCAGGTACAAGTAATTATTATACCTTGCCACAGAAACTACACCCAGTCAGAATGAGGAGAGCCGTTGCATATTCGATGATGTTCCATCCAACGTTCCCATCATGCGCCGCGCGTATGTCGCTTTGATCGTGTTGGCCATTGTACTTTCTATGGCATGGTATAAACTAGTTATGCAACGCTCTCTCGTGGTATACCATGGAATATCCCACTTGTCACTTGGTATAAAGAGAAAATGCAACTGACTCGTGGGATATTCCATGGTATACCACGAGAGAACGTTGCATAACTAGTATTTATCATCAAATAAGTATAGAACCATATCCAATCAATTTCTAAGGAGTTAAGAGTTAATTTGCCAATGAAATGGAGGCAGATATTATGAAAACTTTTCCTTAGTTTTTCCTTCACTATTACTACAAGTCATGACAATATAATTTGCTGGACATATTTCATAATTTCACAGGGGTTAAATGTACTCTTCTGTCTGGGTATAGCGTCTTTTGAAAATAACCCAAACCTGTCAAGTTCTGCAGATCTTTTAGCCAATATGAATGTTACAAGTTCTGTTGTTATGCCAGAATTCGATATTGCACTGGCCAAGGCAAATCTTGGAGGAACAGTAAGCTCCACATCTAGAGAAAATACCATAAACGTTGTTAGCAACATTGTACGTAATGTTGTGATATGTGCAATATATGATCTTTCACATATTCACTTGTATCTTCGCCATCTGCGGGTACATAACGAACTCACAACATGACCAGCTCCCAGTTGGCTTGATAGCTTAGTTGGTAGAGCACTGAACCGGTATCGCAGACGTCATGGGTTCGAACCCCGTTGAAGCCTGAAATTTTTCTGGCTTCAATTTCTCAGCTGCTTTAGCTGTGTATATAACTGCGATGATCAATCATGTCTTCATACATTTCTGCTAATGTGTAAAAAAACATTCTCTTTATTCTCGCGCTTTTGTCAATCGTACGTTTTAGTTCGTGTAACTGGATCAACACATACGAACAAAAGCGACTTACCTAGCTTTTTGTTGTGATCACTTGAAATCACTGCCACATCAAAGCATCTTTCCTGTTCACTTTCTCTTCTCTGGATGGCCTAAATTGTTTACAGATTTGACTGCTAAAATATGACTTTAAAGGGCTGAGTCAATCAATTTTAGAACGTTTCAGCACTTACCAACTGGTCATATTATCAACTGAATAACGGTTTAAACTATAGGTAAAAGATTAAGTCTACATACAAGCCAAGTGGCTTATCAGGCCGGAGCTTATCCCTGTTTCTGTAGCATGAAGCAACTAGGAGTGTTTCTACTCCCCCCTGGATGGGATGCTAAACCATCGCAGGGTTACCCCCAGCATTAAATTTGCCGGTACCCATTTATACACTTGGGTTGAGAGAGGCACAATATCCCCGACCAGGGCTCGAACCTGGACCGCTCGCTCCGCTTAAACTATAGGAGAACTAAAAAAGAAATACAGGAAGGCTAAGAGGTGGGTTGGAGGGGGAGGCATCGATGGGCAAAATTGGAGAAGATTAAGACGGTTTGCATCAAGGTAAACTTAAAAAAACAGCCGTCCGACGTGTTAATGTCAATTTGTATCAAATTGCTAGTTATCAGGCCCAGAAATCATCCTTCTTACGCTTGTGTCTCAATACCCGACAGAGACACGTGTGAGATGATGCTACCCCAAACATTCCATATTGATGACGTGGCTATAAAGAGATGTGCGCAGTGTATGATGGCTTAATTTGAGAATAACTATTTACAGACCTTAGACGAATGAATTCAGAAGACTCTTTCCAGATTTCAGAGGATTGCACCAAAAGAAAGGTGTTGCTTCGACTGCTTCTCACAAGGTCGGCTTTTAGACAAGCTAATAATACAATAATTCTTTAATTTTCGTGCGATAAGTCATTTCAGCTTAAAGGAGCTTCGTCACGGTTTGCGCCGGCATCTTGAAAAATTTAGCCTAAATTTTTCAAGTTCGTCGTTTGTAATCCGTGTCAATCTTCTCCATCCTTAACCATAGTTGTTCCTTAATGGCTAATTACTATCTCTTTGTTGTTTTTCTATCTTAGTAAACGATTATTTTCAGGTTTCCATCACGTTTAAAGGTAATTTTGTATGTGACCAAAATAATTCAAAATACCGTGAGCGAGCTCCTTTAAAGGTCGCCACATTACCTGTTTCAACAGCTTAAGAGACTGTATTTCAGCCGTGACTTTTCCCAGCTTTCGATACTGAAGAGTGATGTTAAACAGAGCTTCAAGTTGTTGAAAATCATGTACCAAAGAATCCCTGAATTTTGATACCGCAGTGTGATATTTACCCTGAAAAAATCAAAAGGTTGACGAAGAAAGGACTAAAACGTACGTCAAACAACATTTGAAATGCTCGTAAGAGGAGCACAGGCTTAAATCCGGCATGAAAGGAGACGCTGACTATTTAAATCTGTTTTATTTTATTCCAGTATGTTTACTGGGCTCTGTACTAAGCTAGTGTCGGTTCCTCTCGATGTCTGTCGATACTACGGTTGACTCATTAACAGCGATTACAACATTTGATTGCAAAGCCTACGATAGAGCGATTTTCAATTGGGTGTCGTAAAAGTAATCACTCTAGCCAATCACAAAGAACAGACAATACTGTGAACCAATCAAAACTCAAAGTAATTCCTTGTAGCTGACGCAAAGCGCGGGAAAACTTGTACGAGCGAGTCACGATTGGTTTTGTTTTTACTTCTGATTGGATGAAAAAGTGGCGCGAGTTTTTTCAGCCAATCGTGTAGCTTACTCAATGCAAAACCAATACGCCCATCACGTGACCTACTTTTCGTAAAATTATGGGTTATGGCTTAACAAATGCCAGAAATGGAAAAGGCATGTCGAGAATATCAAAATGGCCAAATTTGAGGCCCCCATCATTAAAAGATGAGATTTTATGACTGTCTGAAGTTTTAAAGAAGATTTGTATGGAAAATGTTGCTGGAGAGCAAGACTTGCTCTCCAGCAACATTTCCCATACAAAACTTCTAAATTTTTCGAAAATTCAAACTGTCGTATAAACTTACTCTTTCATTCCAGGTGTCTCAAACTTGGCCAATTTGGTATTTTCGATGCGCTCTTTCCATTTCTGGTATTCTTAAAGTTATAGCTCATAATATCAAAATTTTCTAGGAAAAATTTGGTCACGTGACCCCAGCTGCAAAGGGCCTATTACTTTTCGACAACCAAATGAAGACAGCTCTATTTACTTCCATAAGGTGCGGCAAGTCACACAGGATTTGTTCATCATAGGGTTGCACCATTTTATTAGCGACTCAAAAGACTATACCGTCCACTTAACGTTTGCCTCTAAATTTAAGAAACATTTCATAAAGTCTATTTCTACCTTTGTTGCACAGCAGCAGCCCAACATGTTTAAAGCAGCAGCTTTATCTTGCCCTTCAGAGACATTGAGGCATTGCTGAAAGCATGGCAATGCCTCCTCTACTTCACCTCGCACATACAGAGTGTATCCTAGAATTTGATAGACAATTAGTACAGTAAATTAAAAACAAGGTTTGTGTCTGTTTAGTTAAATAAATACATTATGTACCTTAGGGTTTATTACTGTTATTAATAATATATCAAGTTCGAGCAAAGGAAATGATGACAGTGACAGTGTTTGAATATATCTGAGCTCTTAATTAGCACGGATTTTTGCGATTTTATTTCTCCATTTTCTCCTTAGTTTTGGTTTCGATTGAGAAGACACAGTATATCAAACACTCAAGACAGTGTTAAACCACACTTCCAAACACATCAAAGTTCGTGAAAAATACTCCGCTGCGCATCATATTTTCTACCCTCTTCTCTGTGTTTGGAAATGTGGTCAAACACGGTCTTCATTTTTGAATATTACATAAATCACGTTCCTAACCTTTAAGATAGAGGTCATTAAAACCAACATCTCGCATTTGACTTTCTTCAGCAAGAGTTTCCAAGACTTTGTCATAGTCTTTCTTTGAGAAGTGGGCAAATGCTAAGAGACTTGTCACCACTGACAACAAGTTCTGTACGTCTAAATTATCAAAAAAAATACAATACACCAAACCATAAATTTGATGCAGAATGATCTGTTTGTAAGAACTAAGTGTTCGTGTCATCAGTGCTCACACATGAATCTGAAAGAGCTGCTTTAATTTTATATTTTTATTATCCTTGCTTTCTAGAGGTGAATTGTAAAATGAAAAACATGGATCAACACTAACAAATGAAAAAATCTACCACACAAAAACGGAAAAAAAGACTAGTGAATGCAGTGGGGTGGGGAGGGGGCATTGAGGGCGCACACCTTTCCTTTCAATTTGAACATTAAACTTCGCAACACCACACATTGTACACATCTCGTCTTGATCAAAGTGCTATGATAAACTGGTGGAAAGAAATTATGGTATATTATGCTAAGCCTAGTGGTGATATAAGGCAGATGACAGTGATACAAGCTACTCTGAAAATAATGCTGAGTTCTTCCAACCAGAGTTACTTAAAGCTAAGACGGGCCTCTAGATACTGTTCAAACAATCAACAGCATAGCTATAGGAGAGTTGCGGCAGCTATGCCATATATGACAAATATGCTGTATACTACTAAGATCTATGTGTTATCTTGCCTGTCAAGTCTTTAGTTGATGTTGTTATCACACAGTTGGTGATTGATGGGATGTACTCCAAGCTGAAGAGGCACACAGGGTCTCTACTAGTAGATACCTTGTAATCATAGAAAGGAAAGTAAATTTCAATGGAACAAAAGAGTGGGCACATGTGTGCACTTCATTAGAAACTGTTTTTAAACTACTGTATACATAGAGGATATTTAACAATTATCCTGCGAAATCGCGCGGAATATCGTCTGATACTTAGCCGACGAGGCCGTAGGCCGAGTCGGCTAAAATCAGACGATATTCCGCGAGATTGAGCAGGATAATTGTGTTATTATTACATGCCTGTGCGTGGATATGAATTTTATCTTTGAGTATCTCATGAGTGAGCGCAGCGAAACATACTAATGAGGACATTTTTTTTAACGATTTTCCGAAGATTTGCGAACACTTTCTGAAGATTTCCGAAGATTCTCCAAAAGTTGTCCGAAGGCCAGACAAATGTTTCCGAACATTTCCCGAAAATTTCCAAAGATTACCAAAGATTTCCAAAGATAATCGAAGATATCCAAGGAAGATCAGATGATGTTTCTATCACACAGCAACACATCTAAGGTCAGTTTAAGTTATTATGTAACCATGGCAATGGTGATCTTTTCAATATCCCAACACGTGAAAGATAAATAGTATCTTCACTGCATGCGATCAAGATATGATTTTTTAGTAAAAGGAAAACTCCTGGTATTTCACTAGTGTTTATATAATAAATGTACTTATATGTTTGTACTCAGATGAGCTGTGCTTGGTGAAAACCAAGAGCTAATCATAACATATATATACTAAACCTCCACTCAACAACAACAAAATTAACCCTTCCCTGGATATCTGGCCGGGTTGTTCAAAAGCCGGTAAACGCTAACCCAGGATTAAAGGTTAACTGAAGTATTAATTTTTCTTGTATAAAAATGTTTTTCGTTTCCTATTTTTGCTTAGTTTGAGATTATTCAAATTCAAAAGAGGAGGCCAAACAAAATAAACAGAAAACCTCTCCGAAAAGTTGCAGAACTGAAATAAAAAAAATTCTTGCTAACCCTGGGTTAGCTTAATCAGGCTTTGAACAACCCGGCCCTGGATAGCAAATTTGTCCATGTGATAAACTCACTATACAGGTGGAAGCAAAATGGAAAAATAACATCAAGAGGAAGTTGACTTGCTATCAATGAAAATGACTTCTGTTAACATTTTGCTAAAATAAATTTATGGAGACTTTCTGCAGTGTACTGGTGTAGAAAATTGTAAAAGACATGTGAGTGTTAGTGTAACATATGGTTAATCCAAAGTAAGTGGTGATAAATTATAATTTAAGTTAACAATATTTCAAGTTCATTTTGCATTTCATTTTCCTTTCTTGAACAGACATTTAGCTAACACTTAACTGGTAATTAAGTCAGGTAGTTGACAGTCTTTTTCTTAACCACCAATTATGAATTTTTCATACTGTTTGGTACATGTTACAGTTTCCAAGTATTATATTTTGTTGCTGCTTTGCACAATCTGAGAACACCCATCTCTAAAATACATTACACTTCCAGCCTGCCGTGCTGTCTCATGGTTTTTATTTTATACCTGCTCTGTGGAGCTCAAGTTAACTTCTTCCAAATGTTTTAACTGACTTTGCATCAGCTTGAGAAGGTCTACAGCCTTGTTAACTACAAAAAATAAAGAGTGCATACAGATCGATGGCTATATAACAATTATTCCATGAGCCTGAGTTGAATACATGTATGAAGTGATAAAATAACCAACGAGCGCGTAGCGCAAGTTGGTTATAATCACTTCATATCCAACAAGGGCGAATGGAATAATTGTTTTAGTAAATTCTCAAACCGGGTTTTGCCGCCGATTTTTATTTCGGCCATTATAGAGGGCTGAAGTTGAAAACTTTGTGCGGAAAATTTTTAAACTTGGTGCACTATTTTCCATGACGTAAAACTCTGACTATTGGCTCATAGTCAATCAAAAAGCTAGAAATGCAATAGTTGGAGCTGAGAATTTACTAATAAATGGTTTTCATTTTACAGTTTAATAACAAGGCTTCTTGTCTTAGAAACCAAATGTGACAATTGTTTCCAATTAGGCAATAAGCTAATTAATTTAGAGACCAGTACTTGGGTTGTACTGAAAATTAATGTGTTGTCAAATGAAACCCTAACTTGAATGAAATGTATGCAAGTATCATACTGACGTAATATGTGATTTCAATGTTCCAGGGATGGGTCATTTAACACAGGTATCTGTTGCCTTGTGACTGCAAATGGACTCTGAAAGGAGGTTTAGCAGCAGGGTGATGGAGAGCTTTCACACCTTTCATATCTAATTATGTTTAAAATATTTATACATGAAATGGCAAAATGACGGCGGAGATATTGAAAGCAGCCAGGCAAACTTTTGCCTATAGGTGGTCAATTTTCCCACCGGCTGGCCCCTTACTGGAATCTCATCAATTCTCAGAGCTAATAAGTTAGTTAGAATAAATATAAGAAAATAGAATGTAGAATATTCACTTAAGAATACATTAAGCATTTCTTGTTAACTACAAAGTAATGAGCTGGAACAGTTCAAAATTGGGTGTCCTGATGACAATGTGAGACAAATACATAATTACACACAGGAATTGCACACAAAGCAGACACACCTTCTCCATCAAGTAACCAAAGAAATGCCAGCAGGCAGCTGCTCAACACAAGAGGAGCGCATCCAGTACTTTTGTCTTGTACCGCTTCAAACAATGATGGCAGCAGGATACCCAGAGTGTGCTCAATGTTCTCTGGATGAAATAGATCACGCTCAGCTGAATCTCCTGACTCTGCAACTATCCCTTGACGATAACCTTCTATATTGAATGCCTCAATAGCTATATGATGATAAGGCACAAACACATATAGACATAAAGTTATCTCAAATAAGATTTATCTCAGTCAATAGGCCATTTCCGAATTACCTTTAGCCTCTTTTTAAAAGCGAGTCTTGGTGCCCATCCTTTCATATGAAAATGAGATTTCATTCACTAGGAAATGAGTTTAATTTGCATGTGAATGAAATCTCACATTCATATGAAAGGATGAGCACCAAGACTCGCTTTGAGAAAGAGGCTAAAGATAATTCAGAAATGGTCAATTACTGCTAATGGATCATATAGATACTCAAAGGTTTCCAAATTGGACTACAAATGAGCAGTCTATGTTCGAGTACTGGCTGAAGCCATTGCATTGCATTCTTAGACCAAACAATTTACTCTTGCAGTGCTCCTCTTCACCCATTGAGTTCTGGCGAAATTATTGCCGTTGGTAACCTTGCAATGGACTAGCATCCCATCCAGGGACGAGTAGAAATAATTATTTGACTAGTAAATTAAAGCTACTTCAAACAGAGATACATGTAAGTACTGGCCTGATGAGGCAATAGCCGCCATCTAGCACTTTACCTTGACTGGTCTCAAATACTGTGCTCATTGTAAACACTTGAGAAGCCAGTGATATCATTATTATAAGAGTAGCTTTCAATTGAGTGTCGCTAAACAAAAACCAAACCAATTAGACTACTTGGCCAATCTCAAACTATAGAAAAACCTAAACCAAATCCAAAGTAATTGATTATCTTCGACACTAAATTGAAACTGCTCTTATAATTATTATAACAATTAATAAATACTGTATTAATTATAATTATCAATAATTCTTATTTTACATCATACAACAAAAATGGCAAAATATAAAATAGCATGATTAAATAATTCACAATTTATTAAAGCAACAGAGTTTGCAAATACTGTTAGTAGCGGTATTGGGGTGAAATTAGGGTTAAATCTGAATTAAATTTAGTGAGATGTAATCTTCCACAAATTCAATATTCAGCATTCAGCATCATTTGCTCAAATATTTCAACAAAACCTTCAATTTAATATTAAGTACCTCTATAAAGGCTTCTGTGAAGAATGGTAGTACTCTTGTGAATCCCACCAACGAGTATATTTATGTGCCCACGTAACAGCAAGTGGCTCAAATTATATGCAATTGCTTGTTCATAGCAAATAAATGAAGATTCTGGTGGCAGACCTGCAAAAAATCCATCCCTCTTTACTACAACACCCACAATGGAATCAGTGTAACAGTACACTTTTTTTCTGAATATCATGCCTGTTATACTGCTGGGATACATGTACAATAACTGCATGTACCTGTATAATATATTGTTGCATAGCTGGCGTTTAGTTGAATCTAAATGAAGGCTCTTGGTTTTATGGTCACATGGCAATGAGCTGAACCCAAGAGCCCCAATTAAGTACATGACGTGATCGACATTTGAATCAATTAAGTTCGACATAATATTATGTTATTTGGGTCAACCTGAGAATTAAGTTCGACATGGCCAGTTGGTCAGTTCGACTATGGAGCGACTTCGATTCAAATGTCAAACTTTTCATGAACCGAAACCTAATGCATACATCACAAATACATGAAATAAATTACTTTTTTACCACAGAGATCTGCATGTTTCCTATTTTTGTCATGCCCACACAGATTGTTCTGATCTTTTGGGACAAAATGGTGGGAAGAGCAGGAAGATATGTGTTCCTCTTGCTTTGAGAGCACGAAATATACTTGCTTGATGTGCATAAACCACTTCTGTATGCAGTGTTCCATATTTGAAAACGATGGGAGTGTGGCGGGTTGGAAAGCAAGCAGTTCGGTGGCACACTGCGAGTCATTTTTGGAGAGAAAATGACAAAATAAATAAATCTTGAAGAAACCGACGACAGGAACGAACTGGGAAAGGAACTGTGATGTTCCTTTGGAAATAAGCAATAATAGAAGGTGATTTGCGCTTGTACTTCAAGTAAATAGTCCTTTGTGTAGCTGCACCGTTTTGGCGCCAAAATATAGTCGCAAAGGATCTGGTAACGAATTAGGCTTTTTATATAAATAGGCGTAACACATTTAAATACTCGCCTTGCAATAATCCGAATACATCAGCCAAAAGATCATGTAAAGAGCTGTGTAAAGATGTGTGGATTACCCAACAGAATTGTAAGTAGCATTTCGCTGCGAATATTTCAGCCTTTAAAGTGCAATTTCATATTTAAAACGCAAACATTTATTTTGCTTTGCAGTTTGACTGTTGTCAATTATGTCACCGTTGGCGACGAGTTCAGAAATAAAGTGGTTATCTGTACATCTTCTGTAGCCTTCAAATTAAAGTAACGCTTCGCTACGTAAGCGCGAATCAGAAGGTAAAATCAAATTAAAAAACTGTGTGTGGTTGTTTAATGCTAACTGCATCTGGAGTCACCCTCTTCGACTTCTTCTACCCTCCTTGATTGCATTTACAAGAAAAGCAAGCTCTTCATTTCCACAATTTGTCTCTCCCACATTTTTTCACTATTTTGGTCGACAAATTAACCACCGTCTGCAATAGTGTCTCTTTTATTTTTTGTATTTAAGGTAGATAAAGTCTGCATACGAGCAGAGTGGCCCATCAGGCCGGAGCTTATCCCGGTTTCTGTAGCATGAAGCGACTAGGAATATTTCTTCTCTCCCCTGGATGGGATGCCAGTCCATCGCAGGGTTACCCCCAGCATTAAGTTCCCCGGTACCCATTCATACACCTGGATGAGAGGCACCGTGAGAGTCAAGTGTCTTGCCTAAGAACACAACACAATGTTCCCGTCCAGGGCTCGAACCCGGACTACTCGCTCCGGAGTCGAGCGCACTGACCATGAGGCCACCACACCTCCACTATTTAAGTTCAACCCAAATTGTTATTAGGTTCGGCACATGTAAAGTTCAACATTTGAACCGAGCCTAATTCACTTTCCCTTGAATCTTGATGTTTCACAAAATGTTGAAATTCTTGGAAAAACAAAACCCTTGGGAATTAATGTGTATGGTACATTTCTTGCATAAAAATATCATAAAGGATATGGAAAAGTCAATCTTGAAACATTACCAAATATGCATGCAGGTGAAGTCCAAGAATTTCAAGTACTAAATAATCATTAGCCAGCAGAATAAATTATTATTAAATAAATCAATTTCAAAACAAACGTACTTAGTAGTTTAGTGTATAGCAACACAGTGAACAGATCTAAATTTCTTTCAGTTTGATTAAAACTTCTTAAAAATCAGCTTTATTAATTTTTGTTTTCCTTCGTCTCAGTCTCTTTACAAATCTAATTTTTTCTCACTTTAGATTGAATTAATATTAATTTATACCTTGCACTCTTTCCAGCAGAGATGTAAAGTTATTCAACACTTCTTGAATTGCCACTTGACTGCAATCCCCCTTTAATACCAATCAGTTTTGAACATTAAAATTAGCACTCACACATAGTAGTTAGTACATGGTTCTAAATTTATTAAATATTTAATTTAATAATTGGATATCCTGTGCATTCTGTTCTAGTTGCTTTTTCAGTTAATCACATCAAAATTGGCTACGATGGCAACATGTAGTAGGGAATCATATGCAAACGTAATTTTGTGCAAATAAGGATTAGCACTATGATTGAGTCATAAAATTTTGAAAATCCTCTCAAAATTGCACAAGCCTTTGAATTTGCAAATATCACAAGCAGTATGCATCATTAATTGTACACTTTTGTATGATTAGTCATTTATTATAACTGAAAAAATTATTAATAATATTCTCTGCAATGCAAATTTGCCTGCTCTCAGACCATCGTACAATGAAGTATCCACCGTGTTTCAGTGTAACTGTACATGTATTAGCCTACTAGCCTGCAGAAAATAAATTAAGCAACAATGTAATTATGCCGAAATTAGTATAGGTAATTGTATAAGTGCGAGTGCAATTAAGGATTTGCACTAGGAGTGATATTTGAAAATTCTCTCAAAATTCGAGCCTTTAGGTGAGTGCAATTTGAAAGAATTTTCAAATATCACAAGTTGCTCAAGCTTTCATACCATTACTCATTCATTATATGACCAAGAAAGTTACAAAAGTGCACACATTACTTTGTACCGTAGTGCAAATTAAAACTTAATGATACATTGGCCTGTTCTCAGCCAATCACAATGAAGTAATTTTCTCAGTCAAATAATAATTATTATGATGAGAACATAACTGTACTCACTTTTAAGCGATGCACAAGTAGATCGTTTTCAATTATCCACTCCTTGACATTAAAGCTCAGGAAAATAGCTGAGATGAAGATAAAATGTACAAAACACAGTGAGTTTGTATCATTTCTCAGCTTTCATTTTTCACCATTTATGCTGCTCGTGCAATGAATCCAAAGTTTATCATTATGAATAAAATAATTCATTAACCCACTGAAAAACATCTTTCTAGACATAATTTTTGGAGATTTTCAGCCTGGATATGAACCAAATTAGCTCCAATCTACTCAAGCATTATTATTATTATTATTATTATTATTATTATTATTATTATTATTATTATAATCGTATCTATAACAAAATTCTTGATCGTGATTGGTTCTCCGCGCGCCTATTGGTCACGTAATCGGCACGCGATCACGTGGGTGTCCAATTTGAGGTGTCCGATTTGAACTTTTTGTAATCATTTCGAAATTATAATTATAATTATTATTATTATTATTTTTAAACCTGGCAGTGATTGACCTTCTACTGGGCTTGCTTCCAATTCCAAAGTTTCTGAGAAAGCATTATCGAGACAGGCAACTTTTAATGTGGCTAAATGTAAATTAGGCTAAGTTAAAATCAAGCCAATGCTGGTCAGCGGTGGTCAG
>OZ026598.1:34743671-34778671 GCA_964020085.1 Micromussa lordhowensis | reverse complement strand
CGAAGTTAATTGTGTCAATAACAAAATGCTTAAATCTGATTGGTTCTTTAAAGCCCTCATATATTTATGGCTTAATGTGTGGCTGTTGCAACATCAAAACTGTCTGATTTGACCTGTCAGATTACTAACAGTCTGTAATCAGAAAGTTCAAATCAGACAGTTCAACAGCCAATAAAAGTTAAGCACCAAATCTACAGTAAGTAACCAATGAAACTTTACTACCTAGCTAATGCCAACCAATCAAAACCAAGGAAAAAATTTGAGCAGGTTTCCCAGCTCCAGCTAGAGAACAAAGATGGACGAAATCAGCTGTTTCAATAACATTTATTTAGATATGTTTTCTTTAGAATTTGACAACCTGTTCAGCACTATTACATTGTAATTTCGAAAGCTTTGAGAGTAAAAAGAAACACTGACAGAAATCAACGATATGAGTAACACGACAAGCACAGCGAGTGAGCGACCTGTCTTGACAGAAACAACAAAGAGTTTCATGCATTTTGTTATTGACACAATTAATTGGAAATAGGACTTTGTGTCGTACAATTCAGGGGTAACCGTGCTCGTAATTTCAAATCGGCGCGAATTACTCGCCCAATTACTCCCTGAATTGTACTCCACTCAGTCCTATTACCATTACTTATGACGATTTTCCGAAGATTCCATAAAAATTGTCCAAAGGTCACACAAACGTTCCCAAACATTTTCCAAAAATTTCCATGGATAACCTATGATTGCCAATGACTGTTGAGAAAGATATGAAGATGTTTTGATCACACACCAACAAATTTAAGTACAGTTTCAGGGTCAAACTTGATATCAGTGAAGTCATTGATAGTCTATCTTCACTAGTGAGGATATGGAAAATACGCCACTCGACTCCCGGATGTGGTTTTGTATGAATTTTACGAGTGGTGTATTTAACAATTATTCCACGAGCGCGCGTTGGATATGAGATGGTACATGTAGATAGCCAACGAGGCGCACAGCGCCGAGTTGGCTATAATCATCTCATATCCAACAAGCGCGAGTGGAATAACTGTTTTATTAAAAACACCCCAAAAATATAGCAAACTAAACTTTAAAAAAATAAAAACATCTCAAAAAAATCATGCGTACGCTTACCATATTCGTAGAGCATGGTATAATGGCTCATAGCCCATGATGGCTAAGCCAATGAAAACTCTCGAATTGCATTATCCAATGATCCAGTTTTTAATAATTTAGATTATAACATAGGTTATAACCTGCGTGCGCTCTGATTGGTCAAAAACCCATGTTTTATCAGAGTATAAACATAGAAAAAGCGTGGTTTATTGTTTTGCGTGCGTAAAATCTATATCATAAAGTGAATGAAGAAGAATAATCCATGTATTACACTGTGTTATCATATGGCTACAATAGTGCGCGCGCTCTGATTAGCTGCTGAGCAGGCATTATTTTCTTGTAATGACCGGGCATTATAAAAAAAAAAATTTCAATGTTAAATTTGACCTAGATCTTGGCATAATAAAGGCAAAAATTGTCTCATTTTCAAAGAAACTGTTTTTACTGTCCCTTCTGGTTTCGATCGCACGACCAGGGTTTTCTCTGTTCAGTGAACGTGGCCTCGAATGATCTCTCTCGCGCGCAAACGGATATTGGAAAGCGCTTCCGGTTTTTTTTCCAGCGCTAAAAAGGCCATACAATAAACAACTTATTAACCTCGTCCGTTCGGTCATTAGAGGGAAATCTCAGACCTCAGCCTTGATGTATTGACCTCGCCGTCGCTCAGTCAATACATCAAGGCCTCGGTCTGAGATTTCCCAGTAATGACCTCACTCTCGGTTAATAAGTGGTATATAAAACACTCCGGACATTTGAGAACACTCTGTTGAAAACACTTGCCTGCGGCTCGTGTTTTCTACATTTCCCTAGAGTTTTCAAATGCCCGTTGTATTTTATCACAGTGTAATACACCGCTTAGGCTTCTTTATTTGTTAAAAAAAACACCCATGTCTAAATTGTGTTATTAACAATTATTCCATGAGCGCGCGTTGGATATGAGATGATAGATAGCCAACGAGGCGCGTAGCGCCGAGTTGGCTATGATCATGTCATATCCAACAAGCGCGAGTGGAATAATTGTTTTATTAAAAACGCCCCCAAAATATAGAAAACTAGACTACAATAAAAACAAAAAGGCCAAAAAATCACGCATACGCTCCCCATTTTTGTAGATCATGGTATAATGGCTCATATACCATGATGGCTAAGCCAATGAAAACTCTCGAATTGCATTATCCAATGACCCAGTTTTTAATAATTTCCATTATCCAGCGCCCGTAATTAACAAGATTATTCAGGCTAATCGCAGCGGAAGTCTGCACTCCGGTTAGCTTGAATACAGTGTTGAATATCACTCAGGTTAGCCGAAATCACACTCCGGTTGGCCTGTTTACGGTTAGCTCTCAGTGATGGAAATGGGTAACACGATTCAGTTAAACGTTTAGTCTGCAGTTTTACCCTCAGTCTGCATTTTACCCCCGGTCTGCACTCTGCAGTGAGCACGGATCGGAAAGCTGCTTTCGTACTGCATGTCATGCATATTCACCATGTAGCTTAAATCTTTATACCTGGAGCTCAGAATCTAACTCTGACATTTGCTTATCCAGTCCACTGAGTTCTTGTCTCACAACGCTTTCACCCTTGATCATGTTTGGTTCTCACAAGTCGGGTGCGTTTTCAGAGAGAGTACCAAATCAGTTCTTTCGCAAATCTCCCGCCATCAGTAAACCACAATTAGAGACACATTGTGTTGCATACATAACCTTTTACCCACTGGACAAGAAGCGTGATGAACCAGCCTCTCCTCCCTATACGACTCCATATAACTTTAATAAAATGTTACTGTTAGACATTTATTTTATCAGGTACAGAACAAAAAAGTCATTGGAAGAGTGGAAATGATTATGAGTCTTACTGAAAGCCAAATTTTGCAATGTACAAGAGATCGCAGGGTCACTGTTGTTTCTATTCCCCTAAGGTAGGGTAGGGAAGGTTTTGTCTTCGCGCCATAGAATTTCAACATGGCGGGCGGTCGTGAGAGGGCTGTATCAGAAAGAACACTTGTTTGTCTTTTGCAAGCTGTACAAGGCCATAGGACCACCGTAGAACTACGAAACGAGTCACATGCAGAAGGGCTGATCGAGAACGTCGATGGATTCATGAATATCTCGATGTCCGATGTCACATTTACAAAGGGAAATGGCGAAGTGATGGACTTCCCTACAATGTTTATTCATGGCCGGCAGATTCGTTACGTTCAAATCCCTGATTTTATTGACATGAGAAAGGCTATTGATGAGCAGTTATCAAAGATAGGGAACACGAGGAAAGTTCCTGCTAGACGAATGAAAAGGGGAGGAAAAACTTGATCGAATCATGATGCAGATCGACAGGTAAAGTTGTACATTAACATGTAGAAGTGTATAAGTAAGTCCATAGTGTCCCCATTTAGTGGTTGTTTACTGCTATTCAAGTTGACACTTAAATAAAGGTATTCATTCATTGTATTTCGCTAATATTTTCTAACATGAAACAGTCGCCAGATCACTGCACAAATGAAAGACCACTGGTCCAGCAGGAACTCCAAGGTGGACTCCCCTTCGAAATTGTGATGTCACACGTTTTAGGGTGTAGAGTGTAAACTTTGTTGAGTGGTACAGTACATGTACATGCTGTTTATGGTGTCTTATGGTGTTTGAATTTCAAATGATATCCTAAGAGGCTATAAAAAATTGCCAGTGTCAGTTCATTTAATGTTTCAGAACTGCTACCTCTTAGGCGGAGATCTGTTCTGGTTCCTAAAGGGCTTCCTTATAAATTCTGACCAGCACCCCTGTAACTTTATACATGGGAGAGGCTGTCGGGATGAGGCCTTTGGTGGGGGTCCTTTATAAATTGCCTGGTTGGTGAAAAACAAGAACCTTCAAGATGCTAGAAACTGCGCTTTCAGAGATAAACTCTTTCTTTGCTTAAAGACAACACAGTGAATGTGTATAAAAGCGTTCACATTACATAAGTCTGTGATTTGAATAATTTACAGCTAGTAAGGAAATTTCCCTAACAGTATTTGTTGATTTCATCTACCTTTCTAGAGAAATCATTGTTGTTTACCTGGTAAATATTTAAGTTATATTCGACCACTGCATAGTTCCAGGAAATATCTATACTTACCTGAGTAAGGTCACATTGGTTTCTGTAAATTTTGATTGAGAGGGAGAAAAGTTAGATCCTGTGTACATTCGCAGTTGAGTGTCAATCGATACTCTTGTTGAACCTGCAATCAACACCTCGATCGATGCTCGGTCAACACTTGATCAACACTCAGTCAACAGTCGGCCGAGTGTCAACCAACTCATGCATCAATTGAATATATTATTAGTTGACTTTTGACCAACTGAACTTGTAATTATGTGAACGATTTAACAATGATTTAAGGTGATACAATCTGTGCAAGTCTCCTTTGTAAATTTAGTAATTACTTATTATTTTCATTGTAATCTTTTAGTGTGACTGTTCCGCCTAGATTAGCAAGTGCTATTTGCGGACCAGTCCTTTTTGTTCTGTATTAACAGCTATTCTTTAAACAAAGTTGAAGTTGAAAGTTGGATTGTCAATCTAGTGTTGATGGAGTACCCTATCGATTGAGGGTATCAATCAAGACTTAACCTTGGATGCCTTCAGTACACATGATCTGAGAAGTTAAATTTCAGCATCATGTATGCCGTTAAATGCAATTTAACGGAGTTAACAACAAAGAGCGCCAACATCCCTGTAGTTGGTCAGCGGTGTGGGGATATGTGCATGCACCAGGATTCCATGTGCTCCTGATTGGAGACGTGTTTGCTGCCTTCACGGAGATGACATTTTCAATGAGCGTTGTTTTTGCATGGAAGCACGTCTTCGAGCATTCACCCCTCCTCCTTCCCTCCTTCTTTCCACTGTTAATTCAGTGTGACTAGTGCCTGTCTCCCCTTCTGCCTGGGGGCTAATGACTTGGTTTCCAGGATTTTCCAGCCATGGGAGCGGTCTTCATCTAGGAGCTGGCTGCCAATAGTGGAAGCTCCTGGATGTCTCAGGCACCCAACCTCCATTTAGCAATGCAGTTGTTAACTCTGATAAAACTGTTTCAAATATTTTAGACAGTCAGGCTTGTTACTTTGTCACCTTCTCAGGATTATTCAATTTTGCACAATACCATCTGGATCTTTTCCATGCAGTTCCAAAAATTACACAAACCTTAAGTTTGTGCCTCTATACGCCGCTGCAAGTGACAGCACCTTTAACCAACAAAATGTGGCAAGAGTCAAATGCATCACATTGTTTTTTACCAATTTACCAGTTTCTCTTCTGCTCACTTCCTTGATCTTATGACTTGGTAGTCCATAAGCTCGACTTTGTGAAATCATTTTCTTTGAGGTTCAGCTCTGCACAGAGCTCAAACGTCTTGTACTGTAAGTTGGTCTTGAAGGTTTGTCCTGTTAGAACCATCAATATTTTATTCAAACTGGTCCTTTTTTTTCACAAACTTTATTTTCAGTGAAAAACATACAAATTACTAGAAGTTCTGAGATAGTATTATTGTTCACATATGACATGAATATTGTGGCCAGCAATAAACAAAAGGTGTTAACAATAAGCAGTGTCAATTCAACCTAGAAAAAAATTTCTTATTGATGAAATTGATCATTAATTGAATTGAAAACATCTAAAAATATTTCACTATGAAAATACTTAGGGGTTGATAAATTTAACAGCATTACAAATTCACATTTGAATTAGAAACATCTGACCTATTCTCTTTCAATAAATTGCTTTATTCATAAAATCATCATGGCCATCAATATGATGCATTAAGCCGCAGTTCAGGGTAATACTCAAAGCTGGTACCAAGTGGTAAGACACTTGGTATCCGTGGGTGGTATGTCGTGTTCTGTTTGATCGTTGGGAGTTCTGGCCAGTCAAACTGAATTGTCGTTGAATGTTTTTCTCTAAAAAGTCGTCTCTTTTGTGATCTTAACTCAACATCGATGGTCTCTGGATTCCTCTCCAGTTTACTCCATTCCTCATAGTCTAGTTGTGAGTCATTGTAGATTCCTTTCATGCGTTGCCTGTTGGAGGGAATTAATTTTGGTAAAAATAGAAGAAGGATTTAAAAGGAAGTTTAAGGGAATGACAGCGAAACCCATAACAAAGTACATGTACCAAGGAACTGGGAAAGTGTATTCCTTATAACTGGGGTTTGTTATTAACAATGCAATTAGATTTATTGGGCAGTTGTGCAGTGTTGAAGGTTAAACTAAGCGGAAAATATCAGAATGCTTATAAACTGACTCATTTTATGAGGGAAGGAATAATCCTTTCCAGATATATTCAAGATAGGCAAGCAAGTCCGGATGATAATTAGTAGTCAGACCTTCTTTTGTTAAATGGTAATAATAGGCTGTTTTAAATTAATTTTCACAACTAACCCGCTTCTTTTCCTGACACCACTGTCGATATCATGTAGCTGCATTCTAAGCCATGTGTTACACTCAGTGCCGTGTCGTCCAAGAGGCACCAAGGGAGTAGGAGGGAGATGCATTTCTTCTATTTCTCTGTCACTCATTGTGTCTCCAGTGACGCATCTCACTACAGTACGATCCTCTTCAAGCCTTGTGCTTCCTTGTGATATCAGTGGATCATTTAGTTTCCCTGTTATTGCCTGAAATGCACACGTCAGCTATAAGTCATCATCAAAGTCAACTAGGCAAAATTAATTTAAAAACTCGGCAGCAAAGACCTGACATTTATTTATGGATTGGCATTTGTTATTCTTTGACAATTTTGACAAGCTTTTTCTTTGTCATTCAAAAGTTCTAAGCAACTCAACAGAATGATGTCACAGTCTTGGAAATGAGCATTTTCCAGCTCTCTTTGTTAGTGTTAGAAGTGCTTGGCGAGTGCAAATCATGGCCGAATCACTTGCAAATTTGCAAGGACAACATTTTCGTCTTTTATAGACTTTAGTATGTGTGTTTAACTTTCTATCTTGTAAAGAAATTTCTGAATACAAGTTACAGATTTATTAAAACAAAATCTGGGTTTACAAGGGCATTGTTAGAGACACTATCCAACAAGGTTAGTACCGGTACTTGCAAATTCAAATTTGCAACAAGGATGTCACCATCCCTGTTTACTCTTGTTAATACTCCCAAAACTGTTCTCACTAATGACAAGGCTACCTGCCCAGGAATTAAATAAATGTTAAATACTTTTTATCTATAGCATAATATGACTAAGATTTTTTTCTGAAGCATATTACAGTATGTGTCAGCATTGCTGTACCATTTTTCAGCCATTATGAAAAATTGCATTCATTTGATTCATTAATTAAAATAAATCCCATATAATTAATTTGTAATCTGAATCGTTTTGTTTCCTTATAGCAAAAGCAAATCTTTGTGCACCAGCGTAAATGGAAAGATGAGGCAAGGATATACTGCTTAAGGTCCTTGTCAAGACCTTAACCTCTGAACAAGTTGATTTGTAATGAAGTGCAGGGAAAGCAACTGTTTAAAACATTTTGGTCCAGTTGTGGCAAGGAAATACTACAGATGTTAATGCTACTTAAGCTGGTTATTGTGTTTGCATCTTACAAGCAAGCCATGCAGTTGACTAGAGAACTTCTTGACTAATGCGGTTTAAATCAGAGGACTGACCTTCAGTGGAGCAGGTCTGTTTGCATTAAGAACAAGCGGATCATATTCCTCGGGGGACATCACATCCAGGAACACAACACCCTGATTTAATACAACCAATAACTTGTTATTTAAAATACACTCTAAGGAAATCATCAAAGTATGATGGAGCGGACATAGATGTTACATCCAATGACAAAATGTAAGTTGGCATGTCTTCAAGGTGCTTGCTATTGTTGTTCCTCTTCCACAATGGACTGAAAATGTTCGCACAAATTTCCAGGAGACTACATTAATTATGCAGTTTTCTGGCACGATTTTGGTCAAGCCTAAGGTATTCTCAATTGCATCTGACAAAGCGAAAATTTCATTTTGGTACTTGAAAATTTTAGGACAAAAAACAAAGTTTTTGAGTTATGAGTCGATGTACAGAAATGTCACTGTTAGTAGCAAACCTGCCTTAAATTTGAATAATGTTACACATAGGCATATCTTAGAAACTCAGAAATGTTCTTTTTCCTCAATTTTTTAAATAAATGTCTGTTGTTAGAAAGTACTAGAAAATGTAGTCTGAAGTTCATTTTGGAGGTTTTGAAATGTTTAAATCTTTAAAAACATATTTGACTGAAACTGTAGTCAAAGTAACGACAAAATTGAAAGCAACCAGTTTGTATCATTACTTTTAAACAAATACTTATTCTTATTTGTTTTTAGAAGTCTGTAAAAACAGGACGTATAAAACTAGAGATTACAAAAAAATTAAAATTATAAATTTAATTACTCACTTTTCTGTTATTGTAATCTAGATATTTTTTGTAGATCTCTCTTTTTGTTCTGTCCAAGTGTCTGTAATTGTGACCATTCATTTCTTGATCTATTTTTTCCTAACAAAACAATTTGAGAACTTTCAGTTGTTAGCAACACCTTGTAGCAATTTCTAATAAAAATCACATTTTAATGTATGTAGCTGGAGTTCAGTTGGATCAAATGTGTCCTCTGCTGTTTCGCCACCTGCTAGTCATTGACTCCATTCAAATGTAATCAGCCCTGGGATACAATTTACTTGTAATGGCACGGGGTATAAATTGGCAGCCCTAATAATATTATTAGATTATAAAAAATATTTGCATCACTAGAGTCTTTGATTCACCTTGACAGGGCTGTATACACGCTCACTCCATTTCTTAAATAACATCTGCTTCTTTCTTTTATCAAGAGCTGCTTTGTGATCAATGAAGCTATCCACGCCCTGATGCATGTATAAGGTGGAAAAAATTCACTTAATATTTTAGTGTAAGAAATGAAGACCTGGGCTAACACTAACCAGCTTATGCAATGCATATATCTTGAAATGTTTGCATGGCTTTGTTGCTAATCTGCCCATCGCTGGCATGTGCTGTAGTTCACGCCTAATTTTCACGCCAGTTTGTGGTGTCTGATTTTACTAGATCAGGTAGAGTACATCTGAGGTTTTAAAATACTGTAGCTAATTTTGGAATATGAGTTCCATTAACGTGATAAGTGCATGTTGTCAAATTCATGCAATTTTAGTATGTTTGTATCCCGCACTTTCATGCCCTGTGTGATTTTTTTCGGGCAAGTTCACCGTCCCATCCAAGTTCAAATGTGCCTGCACACCTGTCAATCTTCCTTACTTGCTCCAGAGTGATGGCTCTGAGTGAGGGAAATTGCTTACATGAACATACCAGTTTGAGATTTTTTGATATTTTACTTTTCATTACAAATGGAATATATATATAACACCATGAACCTAGATCATTTTGAAATTTTGCTGTTGTGGTAATGCATTCAAGATTGAAGTGATCAGGCACATCCTTCAACCCACTACACACGTACCCTTAGCTAGTGTCTCAGTTAACAAATAAAGAAGCCTAAGCCGTGTATTATACTGTGATAAAACACGATGGGCATTTGAGAACACGAGGGAAATGCATTTCTCGAGTGTTCTCAAATGTCCAGAGTGTTTTATCACAGTGTAATGCCCGGATTAGGCTTCTTCATTTGCTTTATGATATAGAGGTAATGAAGCGCAAAACAATAAAACACACCTTTTCTATGTTTTAATTATTCTGATAAAACATGTTTTTTTTACCAATCAGAGCATGCACAGGGTCCTATCTATATTATAAACATGCAGCAAAAGATATAGTGGGCTGACGTATAGTATGATCACAAGCCATTTATAAATACTAATAATGCCAACTTTAATCTTTAATGATCAGTTACCAGAAAAGCAAAATTTCAAAATTCCTTGGACAAGATAACTTTTTATTTTAAGACTGTGTTTTAACCCAGATCATGATTCGTGAAAAATGAGTGAGTGATTTAATTTATGCATTACACTGTTTACAAAAAAAATTAGACTGTCTAGGCAATGAAATTAATAAATAATAAATGTCCTTATGAAGTTCATTAAGTTTCCTCGCAAAACTTCTCTCACAATACACCGCAAAATGACTAACTCACTCCTACTCTGAATTGATTTTCTACAGTTGACTTCTCACAAGTGTGATAGTTTACTGACCTTTCGTAGAGACCAAGTCTCTTATAATTAATTATGCAAATTAACACCTTTTAGTTAATAACCGTCTTTACAGTTATCTCCCCTACAACAGAACTAAGCTCCAACCAAATAGATGGATCATTAAAATGACTGAAATTTGAAGACAGGGATTTAGTTGCTTACCTTCACAAACGTATTCTCGTTGTCCAGAAGTGTCGTGTACATATTTTTAGTCGCCCGTGATTCAAAGTCGGTCCTTTCCTAAACAGAAGGGAGACAAAAGACAACTATTGTTCAACAGCTAGTGAAGAGCTCCTGTCTTTTATTTTCTGGTCTGTTCTGTATGTTTGGAAGGCAGCAGGAGATAGATGATTGTTTCACTATCCTTGCTGTGGCGAGTTAATAATTCATGTTTCATTGGATACATGGAATTTCTTTTGGAGTATTATCTCACAAGAACCTCTTCCATAGGTAATTCCCTCCATGTATTTGGCTTTCGTCCCTTTTAGCAAGCATAGGGACGTCAGAATTTTGTTCTGAAAGTAAGCGACATCAAAACCGACAGCTGCAGTTTCCTTGACGGTCAATATCCTCTCAATCGACTGTATTCAATGATATTCATATTACAGTCTTGAAACTCTCTGAACTTCGCATACATAATTTGCGTAACTACATGTATTAGTTGCAAATTATATAGAATTTGTAGCGATTAAACTCCCTGGATCAATAAACAGTAGCATTTCTTCTCTACCTGGATATTTCGGACGGATTTTTCATTCAGCCAACTCTGTATCCTAAACGTGTGGTCCGAAGGACAGGCTGACTTCGCACTGGCAGCCCTTACTTCCGAGGGATGATCACCCAAAGACTTCGTTCGCTCGACTGAAGAAGCCGAAACCGCACGTCTGTGATGATCCTGCGATAATAACAACATTGTAGATTAGAACTAGAAAGTGGTTATAGCTCGTTAAGCAAGGACCAGTTTGTGTTTTGCCAAATATACAATACAAGCGGAATGCAAACGCGAAAAATGACTTCACCTTAGCTATCTCATGTTTATCGTTGTCGTCCAAAAGCTCGTCTAGGATATCAGAAGTGTGCACAGAAATACGCCCGTTCACGGGGCGCTTTGGCCGGAACATCGCCGTGTTTATTTGCTCCTTTGATGACTTTCTGTTCTTGTGAAAGTTTCCTTTCTCAAACAAACGTACGATCAATAACAGAGTTACCAACAAGTCACAAAATATCGCAGCTTGACTTCACGTGTAAATTATGAATCGTTCCCTTGACAACGTATCAGCTGTGTTGATGAACTTCCTTTTACACCAGGGGTGGGTGAGTAAACTTGGGTGGGACCCGGGGGGTGGGATAACTTATCTGTAGGGAACCGCCTCAAAAATGACTTTTAAAAAAATTGAAAACCAGCAAAAAGGATATAATTGTTACAAAGAAATATTGGTAAAAGCTGTTTTCTTCTTTTTCTTGACCTTGCGGTGGAATTTTTTACACACTGATGGGTCTCTTCCCTACTCTACCCCCATCAGTACTTTTGAGTTGTGAAGAGAGAGGTTGTTTGAGGCTGTTTTAGTCAGTTCAAAGCGATTTTTAGCGGTTCAAAATGTGGAAAGGTCCAGGATAATCAATTTGTGTGGTTATGTTGTAATTCTGACAGTAATTGAAGAATGAATCAACTTCAGAGCCTTCTACACGACTCTTTAATCGCCACTGGCCACGTTCAGCACTGCGCCATCATTCGACGAAAAGACACCACTCTCCGGGCAAGCACAGTGGGGTTTACGGTAAGGCTAACACACAAGTAACTAAGATAAGTCAGATTGGAAGAGCTTTTATTTTTGTTTATAACCCAGTACTAGTGTAAACGATATGTATTGTTGTTAAAGCAAGTCTAAATATTATTGCCGCCATTTTCCTTGTCAAGTTCTGGGATGCAAGCTAAATTAAAGTGAAGCTTAAATTTTCAGGAGTTTCATTTCTTGAAAGCTGAGAGTTGACCACCTGAAGTGGAAAACGGGAAGTATACAGTGTATTGCATAAATCTGAAATAATGGCATGGAAGCAACAGAATATTCTGTAAAATATGAAACTAAAGTATCCCGCCAGCTTGAAACTGCATGCACTCCGCGAAAACTGAAATATTAGGTGGCTCGAAACAGTTTCCAGTACTTTCCAAGACTTAGAGTTTGATGGGTCATTATAACCACCCTATAATACAGAGATGCCAACCTCTGGAGATCTAAAATCTGGAGATTTTTTTTCAATCGTGAACCGCCATACCGGTTACCCCACCCACCCCCACTCCCCCCCCCCCCCTTAAAATGCACTCACCCGCCTCCTAAAAGTAATTTCTTTTCTTTTCTTTTTAATGAAAAAAAAATTCTTCCAATGGTATTAGGTCCTTTAATGTTGACTACCACCCTAATTATAAAACTACGGAAAGGCAGTATCATAAAAATATACAAATGATGACTAGCATGTTTGGTCCTCGGTTATCAAAATTACAGTTGTGGCCTAATAAATGGAACGAGAAATTATAAGAAAATCAAAAATTTAGCTAATACGCCCCTAGGAAATTCTACAACTCTATTATTAGGCTGGAAAGTCCGAAAAGATGAAACAACGTTTACAATTGACAAAAAAGTTTATACGATGACATCCTGAGAATTTACTGATTTACTGAATTTTCCTGTTGGGGGTTCATATACTTTCGTCAAATAATTATGATTTTTTAGTACTAGAATGCAACTTGTTATACTGCATGGTTGCTTTCTTTGCTGCACTTAGCACTATTGGTGGAAAATCATATTTATGCGCTGGGCCACCATTGTGCAACTCCATTTTGACAGTGATAATACTGCCCAGTGTCTCATTGGGATCCAGGTTAGGCCTGAATGCAGTTTTGTTCTTCCTTATGAGCGAGAACACTCTTTCTTCTTCAGCATTAGAATGCGGAATGGTGAGAACTAAGAGGGCGATAGATGAAAGCCTTGGAAATTAGCTCTGTCCATCAGCTCTCTTCATGGCACGGATGGAGTTCCAAATGACGTCCGCCCTATATTTCCCATCACTTGTTTGGGATTTTACCTCCTCTCTCGCGGATGCTGGAATGTCGTCATCTTCGAGCATGACAAAGTCATTGAATTCTTGCGAAAGCTCCTCCATTTCCAAGGCAGAGCAGTACGGCAACAGCTGTGGGTATCTAAAATTAAAAAGCAGTCGTCAAGGCAGTCAGATGCAAACCTGAAAATAAAGAAATTCCCGGGAAAAATTAGAGTGTTGGGCTGAACAATGTATTGTACATGTCTAGTCTTGGTGTTAAGTACTAAGGAAAAAGTTGAACAGGGAAAGGATGAACATTTCTATGTATTGAGGTTTGTGAAATGATTAAGTTAATATTACCTTTCAACAAAAAATTGTGGCATGGATAGAGATGAGCTCTCTCTATCTTCAAATCTGACAAACTCTGCATTGACGAGGACTGGATCATCAATTGGCATACGCGCCATTTAGGAATACTTGCTCTTTGCTTGAGGGAATGTCTCCTGATGTGATGAGGCATTTTAGCGTTGTCTTTGTGACGAATCCTACATCAATCTCAGTGCCTAGGGAAAGAATGACTATGTGCATCAACTAGCTATATTTAATTAATTACATAACCAGTTAAATGCTTGCTTGACGCCAAGAGATACTTGATCTTAGTTATCTGCTGTTGATTGACTTATCTAATGACAATCACTACTGCGAATAAAATTCTGAATCCGACGGGCAATGAGAAAGAACAAGCAATTCTGACTTTGATATATCCTAAAATATTTCCTTACCATTTAAATGGTTTATGGGATCGAGTAATTCCTCATATGTGCTGGCAGCTTTAACAGTGACTGGGGCAATAAACTTGCAAGCCAGCAGGGGTAAAAATCGCTTCATTGCCTGATTCATTGACCCAATCAGTGGATCCTCCCTTTGTAGGAACAAGTTGAGTTGCAGGAAGATCTGCAGGGATGCCTGGAAGAAGAGCAGGTAAACTTCTGTTAAAGGATTACTGAAGGCATCCTGCAATCTCTTAAATCTGGCTCAAGACTCTTGCTCAGATAGGAAGTAGGACCTCAGGGAAGCGTACTGTCTCAGGGTCCTTGTGACAGACTTTTCCAAGCTCAGCCATCGCGTGCTCACGTGCTTTACAATTTGTCGATATTCCTGGTCGCAAAAGTCGGCATATTCAGCTAGCTTGTTTTTTCGTTTAGTGGAATAATCAAACCAGTAGTAGAGATCGACCATCATGTCTTCTACTTCAAAGCCAGTGGTGCAAGAGAACGCTGAAGCAGCTGCAGCAGATGTATTATGAACAATATGGCATGGACAACCGTTGAAGTAAGTAGACCTGTTTCGCTGCTGAACTCTTGTCATGAGCGAGTTCTTTTTCCCCACATTCACGCTGGTATTGTCTACTCCGACTGCTACACAGTTACTCCAAGAAATTCCAAATGACGACATGCAGTTGTCTATGCCACTGAACAGTTCCTCCGCTGTCCCTCCTTTCGACATGCACATGTCCAGGAGGCATGTTTTCACTTTTCCAAGGTTAACATCAAAAATTCGCACTGTGAGTGGGTTCATTTTGAGTAGTGCATTGTTGTTGGAGCCATCTGTAGCTAGGGAGAATGGAGACTTTTGCATCTGTGTTACCAAAGCATTTCTTGAAAAAAGAATGAAAGAGATACTGTCGTGTTCGTTTGACATTGTGAGACTTAAGAGTACAGTGTTAATGTACAGCATGCATAAAAAACTAATAACAACACTGACTAAATTAATAAAGCTATTAAGTTTTTAAAACAGCTTGTATTTTTGATAGCTTTTTCTTTGATATTTTCTTATCAACATTACTTCATGTTGTTGTGCCTGTTACTAATTGTTGGAATTTCTTAACACTGGATACAATTGGAAAAATATTAATTTTAAGGCCGTTAGACGAAATTCTCCTTAGACACTAAAAGAAGTGCGAACAATAGTTATTAGCATGCTGCCAAATGAACATATACCTGAAGTATGGTTTTAAGGCTCCATTAACAATACACGTTGTTTTTGTTCTTGCTGAGGCAAAGGACTTGGCGATTTCAGAGTCAGGAAACATGTCTTTGAATAAGGGACTAAAAGTGTCAGCTGCAGCAAATGGGATGTTGTTGTCGACTATTGCTGCAGCCATCTTAACTTCTGCCGAGGTGACCTAAATGAAAAACCAATTAAAAGTTAAATGTATATTACATTGGGAACATAAATATTCTCTGCCACAGTACCGGTTATGATTTGTTTTTTTTTTCTTCTGACTCGCACAATTATTTACATGCCAGTATTGTGAGCTTCGTCTATCATAACAACGGTGAAAGGTGACCAACAGTAACTTGTTAAAATATTTTGAACAAATAAACACTTTTACGTACCTTATCCTTCTTATTTTGAGTTGATGCACATACTTGGAATAAAGTAGACTGGTTCTTCATTCCCTTTGTGTTATTTTGATGCATGTTTGTTTCCATGTGAACTTTTACATCACGAACACCTTGCTTACTGCAGGACACTGTCCTTTTGCATACAGTGCAATAGAAACTGTGTTTCGACTCGAGACACGATACAATACACGGCCATTGGTCAGTCCAGGAGGGATCGAAGCTGGTTTTATATTGGAAAGATCCCTGGTATTTGGTCTTCTTCTGCACATTGCTTTTGGTAACTGGAATTTCTTTTCTCTTGTTACTTGAGTTCTCTTTCCGGACATTAGCTGGACTTGGAACGGACTTTTTTTCTCTAGTGTGTGACTTTTCCTTTTTCTTGGCGTCTGATGCTACTTGAACATAGGTCCTCGCTGACTTTCCAAGTAAGACAACTAAAGCTTCAGGTATTAGAGGGACAAAGTGATTAGGAAACCACCCTCGCAGGTCTGTAAGGATAGTGTTTGTCCACATGACGATGGCTGTTGATGAACATCGCTTATTAACGGGCTGGATGCAGATGTTCATAAAACTGCGGTCAATAAGGGAGCCAATGACATAGGGATAGACTGACTTTATAGAGTATTCAATTACATTGCACAGTGCAAATATATGCCACATAGTTGAAAATTCGCATGTTTGATGGTGTTTAGAATGCCAGCTTCAAAAGACTCACGATAACGTTGTGCTCTATCCTTGTTCTTTGCAACTGACGAAGTATCAAAACTGCTGTTAAAGAGCTTATCGATACAGTTATCTAATCCAGTTAGCTGTTTCAGAAAGGCATCACTTAAATACTGCGAGTTATTGATACATAGCTCAATAAATGTCCGAACTCGTAGATCCACATGCATGTTTTCATCGCCACACAGTATTCTTGACGTTGCTCTGTACAGGCAGTTGCCATCACCATATGTTTGAATAGGTATATGTCTTAGTGGGCCATCTTGGGGAAACAATTTCTCGGCAATGGTATCCTTAAAACCTGACACAGATAGAAGTAAAAATGGGCCAGTATATATCGATGTCGGAAATTTTTTTTCACATCTTTTAGTCGCTTTTTACCACCTACCCACAACAGCAACAATGACCGCAGTCGGCAGAGTTATGAGATATCGTTTACAATGGCGTAGCGAGGGGGGTGGGTCCTGGGGTGCCCGTGACCCCCCCTTTGGTAGACTTTTTATTTCTAAAATGGACAACATACAATATTTAGGTGGCGAAAAGGCGCAAATCTGAAGAATTTTCAATACTTTGGCCCAAAGACCACGGTTGGAAAGCTCACTGTTGAAATTTGTTTCGCATCAAAGTATTCTCGACATGACAATGTACTGAGTACCCTGGGTGTGACACACTGTGACCCCCTCCTTTGAAAAATCCTGGCTACGCCCCTGTCGTACGTGTATAAAATAATCATGTATAATTTTCAAAGTTTAAAAAACGTTTCTTTGGTGGCATGAATGGACTTTAAACAGCATACAAAATTTCTCTCTTTCCGGATCAATCACTTGAAAATCAGATAAGCACGTTTTTAAAGGGCTTTTATTATTCCAAAGTGCTTATCCGCTGTGGTTAAAAGACTGGCAGCCGGTCAAGGTTTTAAAACGCTATATCTTTTTATCACTGCTGCTTTATTGGAAAAAATTATATACAAAAGCATGACTGAGAGGGGAGAGAATGGTCTCGCGCCGGTCCCCGGCCTGCAGCAAATTCCCGTCACGGAGAGAGAAGGAGAGAGAGCGAGACAATAGACGCATCATGTAACGGAAGTGTCACACAAGAACTGCTAGAAGCTTTTTTTTAATTCTTTCAAGTAAATCCAGCTCTAAAAGGTATTTTGAATAAAGCAATGCCTTTTTAGGGTATCAGGAATTCACTACTGTGTAGCGAATTAGCGAACATTCTGATTCATGAAGCTTTGATCAAAGCGTGCAGGGGTTACGAAATAATTGCTCTTCACCGGAAGCCCAGCTGCATCATGAACTTTAATTTTACTAGTGTCAAAACTCATGACTTCCTGTCCCCATACTCAACGTAAACGTAGTTTTGGATTTGAAATGATTTTTTAAGCGCTGAACTGAATTTTTAAGCGTCCCCATAATTTAGATATCACAGTTTGGATTGTCCAATTTCTTTTGACTTTATACTAGAAAGGTCTAGAAAGTGCTAAAATCGAATTAAGTTACCGAAAAATAATTTACTGCCTCATCTAGTGATCTACAGCCGTAGCATTTTCATTTGTAAAAGCCAAGACAACAGCATACGCTTATATAGTAATTTATATAGTTTAGTTTTGTTGCCAAAAACAAACCAAGAGCACAAGCTGCTTAAAAAGATAACAGTGATCATGAGTAACACGTTGTTATTCTATTAAACAAAGGAAACTGACCTTGAGTATTTGCAATATTTGGTTGGAGAGTCAAAGGAGGTATGGTTTTCACCTTTTCAACAGTAAAATTTCTGGCTTGCTTAAATCCCAGGGGTACGTAGCCCAGCAGCTCCTTCTGAATACAAGAAAAATCTACCGCCATTGTGAATCTTACAATCACTCACGAGGTGGCAAGCTTGAGCGGGAAATTTGCGGAAACCAAAGCGCTTATATCGAGAATTGTGATTGGTTAAACGGAGATCCAATCAGACATATCTTTATATCCCTGTGCTAACAAACGAAAGCGAAAGAAAGCCTTTTTGTTTAGTTTCTGTCAACGTCGAGTGTGTTTGAAAGTCGGAGATGCAGAAATGCATTAAGAAACGGTAAGACGATTTTCAAAAATTGAAATTCTCTCCATCTGAGGATGCGTCTTGAGCGTAGAGTGCAACAAAAGTCTTAAAAAAGGTTCAAAGTCGTATTTATCCGGGAGAATTGGTCACCCGTACGGGAGACCGGGAGATTCGAGAGACATTTGCCCGGATAATCCGGGAGAGTTGGCATAAGTGCCTATATCAGTTGATACCAAAATCATGGTGTCAAAAAACTGCCGAATCATTGGTGAACAAGTTGCTGTCAATTTTATGGCACAATAGGTTACCATAGCAACAATATGACCTGCAAAAAACACCCTTAACTGCTTATCACTCGAAAACGAGCTCAGTGACCCCCATTTTTTATTATGGCATTCAGTAATCAGCATGATAAGATGCAACTTTTTGCAAAGTTTAAAAAATTATACGGAGGGGGTTCAGAGCCACCTTAAATATGACCCTTCACAAATACCGACACATGAACATCTGACCCTCCCCCCACCTCCTCCAAGACAAAAACAACCAGAAGTGAAAATAACTAACCGGAAGTGTTATTCACATAACCGCGTCTGCACACCTGTAAATAATTTAGATTATTAAATTCTCAACCTCGGATAATGCAATTCTAGCTTTCTGATTGGTTTACTAGATCTTGGTTACCAGCCAGCATACCTGCGTTTGACCTTATGTGGAAATGGATGCGACAAATGCCGCTCAGCATAAAATTTTTCATTTTGTTTTGGCGCCCGGAAGTCACAACACTTTCCGGTCGTTTCTTAGACTTTAATAAAATTTAGCAAAGCCAAAGGTTGAGAATTTAATAATAAAAGCAAGTATTCCATTCGTGCTTGTTGGATATGAGATTGGTTATAGCCAACTCGAGCCGCCTCGTTGGCTTTTTACCATCTCATATCCAATGCGCACTCATGGAATAATTGTTTATTAATCTGGACTGGTAGCTTCGCTTGTATATACAAGGTTTAGGTTTCTATACACTTTTCGTGTTTGTTAACAAGTAAGAGTTAACTAAGCAACATGGAGTAATTTTTTCCTTGCCTTGCCTCCCCTCCCCCGGTTGTGAATAAAACAGGTATGACCCTCCCAAATTTGTAAAAAATTTAGTGATGACCCTCCCCTCCGAAGCCCGAGCCCACCCCCCCCCCGATAACAAAGGTACCTTCCATACATTAAAAAGGAGTAAAAATCTTATACACATGCTTAGCTGACAAATGCTTGCCCCAGTCCAGTCCTTGGTGTTATTTCCAGTCATCTCTCTGGAAATTTAAAGTAAGCTTGATGCATTTCTTGTGAATGTTTTGGTCTTAAAGAAACCCGCACCCCCGCCCCAAAAGAAATTCCAATCTGTATGCTTTCTAGAATTCACATTTTCAGGTTCTAATCATAACTTTGCTTCCCAGTCACTGGTCAAGATACTGAACCTCACTTGTCAAACCATTTTCAGACCACTGAACACAGTACGTGTCTCTTGGATTACATAAGGTGCCAGCCTAGAGAAATGCCTTCTGGATTATATAATAATTACCGGTATTATTATCTCAATTATTGAGATTCCCAAAT
This sequence comes from Micromussa lordhowensis, assembly GCA_964020085.1. Lineage (NCBI taxonomy): Eukaryota > Metazoa > Cnidaria > Anthozoa > Scleractinia > Lobophylliidae > Micromussa > Micromussa lordhowensis. Next base: position 34,758,599 of record OZ026598.1, on the reverse strand, counting down.
TTCTGATGGTAAAAATAAGTATTTTACATCATTTTCACAAACAAAAATGTCAGACTCTGTACCCCTTAGGATCTTTCCACCCCCCCTCCCCCTCCCCCTCCCTTGGATGTGCCGCATTTGACAAATAATTTTGTATCAATTTGTATTGCTTGTGCTCATACATGCACTTCATTTTACTTCTGATTGATTGTTGCAATTTATTATCATTTCAGCCCTCTTTGGACAATATACACGCCTTGGTTCATACATTTACAAACAGTTCACAGGCCAGAAGGGATGGTCTTAAGTTCCAGGACATAGTTTATGAATGTGTCAGGGCTGACAGATTCTCTGTTTATGCCAAGCATGTAAGTGTAACTGGATAACATGGTGCTTGTATTGATGTAGAGGATTTGGCCAAGCTATAGGTCTGTGAGACATGTACATGTTCTTGAAACTTTCGGCAAATACATGTGTCTTGAAATAAATGCTGAGGCCAGTATCATCTTACTCAACAAAACAACAACAAACAAACAACAACCTTATTCACTCTTGTACTTTACAATACATTATTATATGGCTAGCTCCGCGATTGGGCAAGATGAATCAAATCCTCCGCTGTGATTGGCTACCCGAGCGGGCAAGATGGAGAAAAGAAAAAAAGAAAAAATTTCCCCAAAACAGGGGTCGAAATGTTGCCTGTCTATCTGTCAATTTCAGGTAATTTTAGGAAGTGACAGGTAACCAATATTGATGCACAGGTAAGAAAACCTTAGTAATACAGAATTTATTGATTTGAATGTAATATTTTCATCTGTTTCTCCACCCGAAGTTGTTCTCACTTGTGCAGCTCTCGTACAGTAGTTACCAGACTCTACTCAATAAAAGCAAGATGATGCAATCTCTGTAGTGCGCATGACAAAGACAGCAAATGTGTCTTGCTCGCAATATGCATCGTTTTCTGACCTGTAAACGATGTGCTAAAGAAGCCGAAGTTGAAGAAGTGCATGTAGAAGAGAATTTGGAAACACCGACAACGAAACATAATAATGTACGATACTATTTTTTGTTTTTACTATTTTTTCTATCAGTTTATTATCAATGATTGTACAACCCCAGTTGAGTTTCAAAATTGAAAATAAAATAATATTAAAATATTATTGTTCAAGTTGGATGCTGGTGGAGACAGGTAAAAAATATTCTGCCTGTCACTAGACACAGGTAAACAGTCTGGAACATTTCGACCCCTGCCCAAAAGCCATATAATAAATCCTTTATTGACCAAGCTTGTTCGGTCAAGATGGCTTGATATTGTTCTTTTTTTGCGTGTTTATGGACCTCGACTCTGTCTCGGTCCAATAACGCACAAAAAAATAACTCAGCCAATATCCAGCCATCTTGACCAAACAAGCTTGGTCAATAACCCATACTTATTGTTGGTGGCCACTCTTGTACTTTACTCAGTCTTTGGACCATGGCAGTGACATGACTTTGGTTTACTTTTATTGGGTCAGATAAATATAATGGTGAAATTAAGTGGGCCTTGTGGCACACACACTTTGAGCCTGCAAGAAGGGGAACTATCATGGACTTGACATGGGGAGGCTGCACCTGAAAGGAACAAATACCTCCTACAGATAGATTTAACAGTGTTTGGTGACAAGGTTTTTGGGGTTTTTAAATTATCAATTTGGGGACTTTAAAAGGGATATTTTTTTGGGAAACCTCTTTTGGGTAGAAAGATCTCTGCAGGAGGACATCTTTATAGTTGGTTATAGTATACTGTGAAAGGAGTACCATCTTCTATGGAAGATTTATGAAAGGGTTTTCTTTTCTGTTAGAAATGGTACCGGTATATAAAAGGGTTAGGGTTTGGGCATCAGGGCAGAGCCACACCATTGTTCCCCCCCCCCCCCCCCCCCGGCATTGTAAACTGTACAGTTTGCAGGATGCCTTGCCAAGGAAACAAGGAAACAATCTTATGACTCCATTCTCTGTACTTTTAGGAAAACAGTGGAATTATATTGGTGAGGACAGCTACATTATTGTTGGTGGCCACTTACATCCCAGAAATGAGTCCAAGTATTTGTGTGGAGGCTGTTGAAAAACTGGGCAAGTTTGATTTAAAATAATGTATGTAGATGTATAGAGAACATAAAGCCTGGAACGTTTATAAGAAAAGGCAGTTGTTAGCCCTACTGACATGGTGGTTATCAGAATTAAAACTGTAGTGGTTGTAAGAAAAGGTTCTATTAATAATTAATAGTCTCTGGCACCATAGGTCTGCAATGCGTACAGAGAGCTTTATTACAGAGACTATAGGTCTAGGAAGAGAGCTTTATTATAGAGACTATAGGTCTGCAATGCGTACAGAGAGAGACTATAATTATAGAGATCTGATTTTCATTTTCTTTTTCAATTGCAGCTGACTATTTCAGGGAAAAGGGAAAGTGATCCATCGACCACCAGCTTTACGACTACATAATTTAAATGCACTAAAAGAAATAAAATAAAGAAATTGCCTGGTGATCATGGATTTTTGGAGGTTTCCTACAGGCTTTGGACTGTTATTCATTCAAGAAAACAGAAGGAATTTCCATGTGTTGTTTTGCTATTCACAGGACATTTATTAAGCTTGATATTTCTTTCACGAAGAATGTTTCCCAGATTAGCCAATTTTGCTTGTTTATCATCATTCTGATAAATTTACGCTAGTGTTCTTCTCAAGAACAAAGAGTGAAAGTTGCACAGCGGCAAAATGGTATAAAGAATGTATGTCTGTAGACTCCACCCAGAATTTTGACAAGCAAATTTTCAGCTTGGCTGCAGCTTGTTGACTATTTCTGATACAAACTTAGAGTGAGTAGGACAATTGTTTTTATGAACAGATATTACCAAGGTAAAAGGTAAAGCCAGCATTTGGCCAAGAGGGCAATGCAGCCAGAGCTTATTCTGTAGAACTAAGGAACTATGGATATTTCTACTCTCCCCTGGGTGTGATGCTCGTGCATTACAGGGTTATCGATCACCCAACATTTAATTTGCTGGTACAACCATTTTTAATTGTGATATACCTAATTATTTCTTTTTAAGCCACAAATCAGGAACCTTACTCCCTTCTAGAGCAGCACACAGGGTAATGATCTGACTGGGAATAGATCTACTACATGTACTATTCAAATCTTAAACATGCCAAGAAAATTGAAAATTTATTTTATTAGTGTGGCACTACCCAACCAAGAAAATACTTTATTTTTCCACACTTAATATAAATTCTAAATTGAACCTTATGCTTGTCTATGTTTACACAACTCCTTGATAAATTTAACTACAAGTGTTAGGTTCAATTTCTCTGTTCACATGCATTGTAATATCTGGTTCCTATTTGCAATAAAAAGAGCTTTGAAAAAACAAAACAGACGTGCAAAAGATCCTAGATTGAATATCTAATGGTGATACAGCTCTTGAAAAAAGTAGCAACTCAAAAGGCAATAATATTTCAGTCACAGCAAATATTTACTGTGTACAAGCCAAGGGTCTGCTTGAATTTTCCCGCCTCTTCTGACCAGAAGAGGTACCAGCTAACATTCAGGCTTTAAGAGGTCAAACAACAACAAGAGTCCCAGCAAATTGAATTTAGCACCTCCAATGTCTGTGATGGACAAATAGGCCACACTCAATACCTTAATATTCTAACATGGCTCTGAGGATTTCAGGACAAAATTGCAAATTTTTTAAGTTCCTTTTGTTCCTTTATTTCCAAAAGAAACTTGGTTATAGAATGAATATAGAAGTTTGTCCTGAAAGCCTTGGTACCATGTTAGAATATTGATATATCAAATGTGGGCTATTGCGAGCTTAGTAAAAGATCTTCAAAGTTTAATAATTTATTAGCGCCTTGCATCATGAATTCCCTTCCAGATATGGGGAAGGACATCCATAAAAAAAGATGAATTGTGACTTATTTGGTTTAAAATGTCGACTAATAAAGTGCCCGTCCAGAAACTTGTGATGACTGAAAATACCTGAATACTTGGCTTCAGTGACCACAGCGGGTGAACTATGAAATTAATTTAATTTAATTTAACATAACACTTAAGTGAAGATGTAAGAACAAAAAAATAATAAACCTAACTTAGCTATTGTTATATATATAATTATTATAACTATTATTACCAAATGCACTCAAAGCACTCTTACAATCAAAATAGTCACCTTCCCATGCCAGCACAAAACCCAGTAAAATTCATTCAATGAAATTGTCAAAATGTCGTTGTTATTCATGCCAGTTAGCTGTGAGAGTCCGTTCACAAACTATGATAACTCTTGTTTCTGCTCTGCCACCATTTGAATGCCAAAATGAAGATGATTGTAATGACTATTCCCAAAATTATTCCTCCGACAAATGAGGCTCCATCAAACTTTCTTCCACCTGCTGTTGGCACTGGAGTAGTGATCTCTTTGATGGGAGCTGCTGTTGATGCTGGCGGTGTGTGTATTGGTATAAGGGATGGGGTTGTCAATGGGCTTGAAGTGGTGGGAGATATTGTTGTGGCACTTGGTGCTGGTGTTGTAGAATTTGATGAAGATTTGATAGTATCACTGGAAACAGCTGAAACAACTAATTAAAAAAAATCAGTAATACATATGTATTTATTGATCAACTTATTTACCCATTAAATTTAACACTTGGATACTGATCCTTTGAAAAATACGTTTCACAGAAGTTTAGTCAAATTTCACCGGTTTCACTGCATTGAGTTTTTTGTTGAGCCATCTTGAAGTTAATTTCCTTGCAAGGCTATGAAAGTATTGTGCCCCCAGAAAAGATATGAATTTAGTCTCAGAATGCTTGCAAGGTCTCAAGTTTATCATTTGCTTTAAGTCTTAATAACTCGCATGAGGGTGTTACCATAAGCAGAACAAACATGCTTCGCTTATGTCGCACTAAGGATGCAGGTGAAGTCAACCAGCTCACTTTGACCCAAACCAATGCTTGCAAAAATATATCAGAAACATGGTAGACGTCACTATGCTTATGTTCACTTTGCTATGTCTTTCAGACACAGTAGATATATAATAGGTACAGTAATACAATAATAAAAAATAATAATATCTTGATTGACCACTCCCCCAATGGGGCTTTTCAAGGACAATGATAAAATGATGAAACAAATAATCCAAATGAACATAACATGGTTAAAATCCCAGTTGGCAGGAGGCAGACCAGTTGGCTATTTACAAACGTGGCTAAGGAGTTGAACTAGGGTCTACCAAGAAACAACTCCAGCTTAGTGGTCAGAACAGGACTTGAACCCGCGACCTCCAGAATCCAAGTTCGGCACCCTAACCACTCGGCCACGCTGCCTCCTTATGTAAGTTAAGATCCAAATTTCGCCCTTGGGCAATAAATCAAAGGGAAAAAGCGTGACAGGCCATATATGGGAATGTGCGCTCTTTGCGTTTTTGTAGTCATTCGCTCCCATAAACTGATTGCGATTAAAGAAGATTGTCAAGGAAACTCATACTTTTTGCTAGACTCCATTCTATGACATGGTATCAGAAGTGGTGGCCTGAGAAGACACCGGATCCTCCAGGAAAAACAGTTCCAGCATTAAAACATAAGTTAATTCAAACACTAGGAGTAAAAGTACAGTAATATTTAAAGCATTTAAGCATTCAACAACAACATGACCGATCGATTCAAACCACCATTGATGGACTGGACCACTCCAGGAGATATTCACAAGCGTTTTAAACTCTTCAAACAGAAATGCGATTTATCTTCGTGGGATTGCTTGAGAAAGTTGAAGAGGTGAAAAAGTACACAAAGATGTGATAGCACTTGGCAACGACCTAACCTTCAAACAAGTCTATGACCCCGAAAAAGTTGAGGAAAGCACCAAAGCCCAAATGAAGATAATTTCCAAAGGTGATGAGAAATCTGATCTCAACGAGAATCTGCATACTCTACCAGAAAACCCTCACAAGACAAAGCTCCAAACATCAAACTCTGTATGGTGACCAAAAGCAAAACAATTCAACCGGGATAAAAGCTTGTCGAGTTCAGTTCAAAAGGTCAAAAGGATGCTTCAGATGCAGAAACACACACAATAGATCAGCAATTTACCCTGCCAAAAATTCCAAATGCAAGCACTGCGGCAAGACTGGGCATTACGCAGGGGTGGGAAACCAGGGACAAGACATCCACCAAGAAGATAATTACCCCATTGATGATGATTATGATGTCTGCACTTAATATGAAGAACATTCAAAAGAAGAGACAAGTGACTCCAAACCCATCACTGTATTCCTCGGAACCCTCACCTCAACAAAGGGCCAGCAAACCCAAGAAATTTCAGTTAATGCCTTTGACAGCCATCCAGGCAAGATTTACGCCAAGGTCAAGATTAATAAACACACGACATGAGCTTGAAAGTAGATACTGGAGCAGATGCATGTGTAATCACTACCACAGATCTCCAGCACTTCCCTTTTCGGATTACCATCCTTCCATGCAGCAATTTTTTAAGTGGATATCAAGGCTCTGAGATAGAAAATATTGGTACCGTTTAAGTGGATATCAAGGCTCTGAGATAGAAAATATTGGCCGCTATCTTAAAGGTCTTCTTTAAGAACAAGTCAGCCACTATCAAATTCAACATCATGGAAGCCCCAGGAAGCCCTTATATGCTGGGTTGCCGACAGTCGCAAGACCTGGGAATAATATCAGCAAATTTAGACAAAGTACCATTCCCTCAACCAGGCCAGTCACTGAGGCACAACATGGTCAGCTATCCAAGCTCACTGTTCTGGAAGAATGCCAAGATTGCTTTTTTCTTTTCCCGGGAGAGCAGTACCACATTCAGCTAATTATTGACGACACTGCCCCAGTCATTCATCCGCCACGCACTGTTCCAGTACACATACTACCCTTATACAAAGGGGAACTTGACAAAATGATTGTAGATGATGTCACCACTGCCGTGAACGAACCAACCGACTGGGTAAATTTAATTGTATGTAACATCAAAGAAACCCCAGAAGGCAAAAAGAAGATCAGGCTTGGCTCGACCCTAAAGGCCTTAACAAGAAAATACGTTGAGTGCAGTATTATACCGGTACCATTGATGAACTCGTGCCGCAGCTACATCACACAAACAAGGTTATTGGCATGCAGCTTTTAGTTTTAAATGATTACCCTTTGGTGTCAAGCTCTCCCAAGACATCCTCCAATGCAAACTTCATGAGGTATACAAAGACATCCCCAGTGTAATGGGTATTAATGACAACATTGTGGACTGTGGCTCAACCAAATCAGAGCACGACCAAGCTGTTAAAGATAATTTATTTTCTTACAAGATACCAGAAGTTTTGCGCCAAATGATTGACGTTTTAGTTGTAATTAAGATCCCAGAAAAAGAAAAGGAACTTACGCCACAAAAAAGGAAAAAGTTGTTGTGGTTCATTCGCCTGGGGAAAATTATGGAAATTTTGGAGCTTTTTGGAACCTAAGGAGAAACATTAAATAAATTCTTCTGCAAAATGCTCAAGGCCACTCACAAACACAACATCAGCCTGAACTCTGAAAAGTTGCAGTTCGAGCAGAAACAAGTGGACTTCTCTAAACAAGTTCTGACTGAGAATGGAATCCAATCAGCGAAGGAGAAACTTAAAGCGATTCGCAATATAAAGACTCCATCAAACATAGAAGAGTTCCAGGCTGGGCATGGTGACCTACCTGAACTGCTTTTTGACAAAGCTAACTGAGCTGACATCATTACGAGAGCTATCCAACAAGCATGTCCACATTAGCTGGAAGCCCCACCATCAGCAGGCACTCGATGAGATTAATAGAAAGATCATTTCCTATTATGACCCAAATCCAACTACGCCCACAATTCTTCAGTGCGACGCAAGCCAATCAAGTATTGGAGCCTGGTTGAGACAGTTAGACTCTCAAGGAAATGAACACATTGTTGCCATGGCATCTCAATCTCTCACCGAAGCGGAATCCAGATATTCAAATATAGAGCGTGAGTGCTTGGCTGTCACCCATGGCTCAGAGGGGTTCGAGTATTACCAGTTCGGTCGGAACATGACAGTTGAACCTGACCACTCCCCCTTGAAGCAAATCTTCAAGAAAAACATCAATGAGGATCCAAGCCGGCTGCAGAGGATACTCCTAAGATGCCTATGATTTGACTTCCATGTCCAGTACAAGCAAGGCAGATCCATCCCAGTTGCTGATCAATGCCCTGTCTCAAGTGTGTCACAGGAAAGCAGGACATAACCCCGAGAACTTAACAAAAGACTTGGCATCACAGCATAACATCCACTTCATATCCACCCCTATTGACCTAACAGCAGGGAAGTCCTCAACAGCACGGGACCATACCCTGAGTCTACTGAAGAGTACCATCTTCAATGGCTGGCCTCCCTACAGAAAACAATGCCCCACAAGAGCTATGGCAGTTTTGAAACTTTGGATGCGACCCCGCATTATAGGATGGCTTGGTACTAAAAGGCAGCAGAATTGTCATACCAGCTTCCTTGAGAAACCAAGTTCTCTAAGCAATCCACCTGGGACACTAGGGAGAGAACAAATGTATCCCCTGAGCTAGAGAATCAGTGTTCTGGCCCAGTATCTCTGCTGATATTAAGCAGATGGCGAAGAACTGTGTCTCGTGTAACAAGCATCAGCCAGCTCAACCCAAACTACATGTATCCACCATTGCAGCCAGACATTCCAACCCGACCATGGGAGAAGCTTGGCACCAACATCTTTGAATTCAATGAAAATACCACCAATGATGGTCATCTACTACTACTCACAATTCCCTGTGATAAGACTGCTCAGTGACATGACCAGCCATAGCGTGTGCAACCACTTCACAAGCATCCTGGCAGAGTACGGCCTACCAGCCACTATCATCGCGGACTTCTGATCTAAGCGAAAGGTTCAGAACAAAATGTGAACAAAGCCACATCGCACCACACTTCTCCACACCACCATCAAGCACACAGCCTAGCAGAAAGAGCAATTGGAACCTGCAAATCACTCTTGAGAAAGGCACTGGAGGACAATGAATGCCCTTACACAGCCTTAAAAGATATATCGCACAACCCCACTTGGTGAACAGATCCTATCACCCCATGAGTTACTGTTTGGACATAAACCCTAAACAACACTCCCAAGCGGCAGAGGCACACTGAAGTCCAAACAGCCAGAAAATGACCTTCACCAAGAAGCTAACCAGAAGTGACGAGAAAAGCAGGCAGTACTTTGGCAGAAAGGCTTGTAGTGACAAGAGGCCCCTTAACAACCAGGAACCAGTGTTTGTCTGGAATGCCTTGAAGGGAACCTGGCAGCCAGCAGCTGTGCTAAACAGGCCGCAGCCAACAGAGCACCCCTAAACCTACATGGTGGAAATCAGGGCAAAATCTACCAGGGAACTACGGAACTCCCGAGGTCACGAAGCCACAGTGAAATCACTCCCCCAGCCGGCAATGCCTCTCTCTCTCGGATGTGGATGCAGTGGGTTCAATGCCCAATCCTAAAGATACACACATAACCAACGACAGAGCAACCAGACTTCTCCAGTTGGCAGACACACCAACACCTGAACAGTAACCTTCAAACCTACCTTGTAGTGAGAGGCAAGTTGATCTTAAGCCAGCAAGTACATTTTCACCCAGCTACAAGACCTGCTACCAACCAAAGAGCCAGATTACCGGGACAGGGTATGTCACCCAGGTTCCAGCACAGTACGAAGACTGAAAAGAGACTTGGCGAATGAAACTTTTTGCATGTATATCGACACTGGGTTCATACTTACACCCATAAAACTGTTCTTGGTTCCTGTTGTTGTTTGATAGACATTTGTTTGATTCAATTAGCAGTGATTATCATGTTCTATCAACCAATTTATTTGCATTTAACCAGGCCTCTTTCACCAACAAAATGAGGGGGATGTCACAGTATGTCTAGCATGACAGGCAATACATGGGTATGCGTTCCCTTTGCATTTTTGTAGTCATTCGCTTGCATAAACTGATTGTGATTTGAGAAGATTGTCAAGGAAACTCATACTTGTTTCTGGACTCCATTCTATGACACTCACACCAGGAGCTTTTGCAATACCTTTAAGGGTATTCTCAGTTTTCACTCACATGACACTAACCATGGTAAAGTCTGCATATGAGCCAAATTAAACAAATCTAAGGTGCAAGTGCGTGACTTTGAGATGGCTCTCTGTATCGTGGTTGGTTGCAGGAGAAAATGCAGGAAACACAATGCAAAATTCAGTACCCAAGATTATCACAAATCAAGACGAGGAATGGGAAGAATTGATGCGGGAGAGAAGAAATCAATGGATTTCGGTGGTAAGTCGTGGTGATACCGTGGAGAAGGACATCCTTGAAAGGGAGCGTGTTTGTGATTGTCATTTCAATTCAGGAATGCCTGAAGCTACATAGGACAAGCACAATGTAGATTGGGTTCCAAATCTCTGTACAATTGAATATAGGGGAAACAAACAGAAGGAACAAAAACAGAGGGCTTCAGAAGAAAGGGCTGAAAGAGTGAAAGAACGCAGGAAATGCACCATTGAATGAAAAGAACTCAAAGTTGCTGAGAAGAGAAAACATCTAAATGTGAGTGGCAATTGTGTTGTTGGTATCCACTTCACAGAGACTAACACAAGTGCCTAAACATAAGATGTTAAAGAAGATACTGGCCTTGTTGGTGTCAGTTAATGTGTTGCTTTTAAATTGGTACCTCTTAGAGTCAAAACAAATTTCAAGCCATGCCCGCAAAACAGGGTCTTGGTACCTCTTAGGGGTTCTTTTCAAAATCAAGCACTCCTGTCCATTGTATATGGGCGTCCCCCCCCCCCCCCTTCCTCAACCTATGTCCTACAAGAACAATTTCCCCGAAAGCCATATAATAAATCCTTTATTGGCCAAGCTTGTTCGGTCAAGATGGCTGGATATTGGCCGTATTCTTTTTTTTTTTGGAGTCTATGGACGTAGGGGACGTAGTTCCCAGTGTGGTGGTCTATCTCTCGTCTGATGGCTAAATGCTCGGAGATATTAGCTGCATGAGCTACTCTAAAAAATCCGAGGGTAAATAAAAGTAATGTATGTATGTACCCTCAACTCAATCTTGGTCCATGCAAAAAAAGAACTTAGCCAATGTCCAGCCATCTTGAAGACAATCAGATTTTCGAAGTTTATTTTTCGGGGACTTAAACATCAGTACATTCCTTCAACAGCAGTTTTTTTTTTAAACTAAGCTGTTTAACTGAACTGTACAAAACAATACGAAGGGCCTCCCGTCCGCAGTCGTTTTGTTACCTAAGCCCCAGGCGAAATCAACTTCCACAAGCTTAAATATGTACAGCTGTATTTAAAGCCGGTGCACGTAACAGAAGTTAATTTTCACGGCGTGCAGAAGTAATAAATCGTGATAGTTGAGCAGTAATTGTTATCAGCGTGTCAAAATATTTTACGTTCGATTAGGGATATTTTAAGCGTACAAATGTAGCTTTATTTTTTGACGTTTTGAAGATTGTTTCAGGAATAGTAAACCTTCACCGAGATCTCGATGAACTCATTTTGACGATGACAAAAGCAGCACCTAAACGTCCCACACAATTCAGCAAACTATCAAATTGAAGACGGAACTCAGAACGCGCCGAAGAAACGGTTCGCACTGCAAGGGGTACACATACAGGAAACATTGTGCCTTACCTGTCCATGTGAGAGACATAAAATAAACAATCAGTAACAATGTCAATACACGCTTTTCTCTTTGCAGTCCAGGGATAAACATCATCCTTGCTTTGAAACAGATCGTACGTAGTAGATGTCTCGTTTGTAAACTGTAGAAGCTACAAATCAATGCAAGCTATTCCGGGAAGCTATTCTTCGAAACGAGGACCAAATCTCGCCCCTGGGGGAGGAGGAGAAGCTTCCCTTGCCGGAAAGTAAATAGTAAGAAAAGGAGCATGACTGCCACAAAAATATTAGATTTTTTTATTTAATTCATTTATAAATGTTCATGCAATGTGTTTTTACCACCCACAATAGTGATCACTAGTAAAATAGACTTAGCGCCAAAGGTAAAGAAAAAGCTCATCACATCTCCCCACCTGAGAGGAGTAACAAAAATTATTGGCGTTGCCACGTATGAATGCCGAATTGTACAGCCGAAGCCGCTGATCAAAATGTCTGAAATAAAGAAGGCTCGGGTTTTGTTGATGATTAAAAAGTATCTGTACTTACCTTGTGTCAAGTACTTTTTTCACCCTTTCTGTGTGAGTCTTAATCAAAAAATTCTTCGGGATGCAATTAAAATGTTTCGCACCGTTTGCCTGTTGTTTTGTATACGAGTAGTAGAAAAAGCAGGCTTCCAGACAAAACAGGGTCTCAACACCATGACGGTCTGAAAATTCTGCTCTAAAGCCTGCAGCCCAGGATTAGTAGTGAAAGTGGAGCTTAAAATTCTTTTAATTGGGAAGTTGATTATATTCCACACGCTAAACACAGGCAATAATATTCAGAGAAAGAATATTCCAGGTCCTTTCAGAATGTCTGCCACTAACAGAAAAATCCTCATCTCATACAGAAGCAAGGCAACAAAATCAACCATCTAGTTTGCTAATCTCAGCCAGCTCCTTCTCAGCCCTTCCAGATGCAGTCAGACCCTTCCAGCTGGAGCTTGTTCACAGGTTACATGAAAACTGGGAGCTGAAATGTCAACCTCTGCAGAAAGATGAGGGACCCTGGAAACAAGGTTGCCAAAATGTGTTTAATGGCCTTTTAAGTCTCCGTCTAGCTCAGTGGTAGAGCATCTGGACAAGTAACCATCGCATCTTAGGTTCAACTCCTCAAAAGCTAAAGAACTTGGAATTCTTTTTCCAAGTATTATGCCTTTACCAGGCTAACTTTGATGGGAGGTGTGGTGGTCAGCAGTAGTTACTGTCATATATACTGTCTCACTCCACCCAGAGGAGTAAATGGGAAACATGCAACCTAATAAAATGTTGGGCATTGACCACAAGCAACATACCCAAGTTCACTTGGTGAGTCTGTCAAAATAAATCAACAAAACAGACACCGCACAAGAAAAGGCGTTCTCATCAAAGAAAATCACTCCATTCCTTCATCTTATAAACTACCGGTACCTAAAATTCTCATGCAAAACAAACCCACTGAATACACCATGAAGCTTTCAGCTTACTCATTAAGGCACGCAGAGTTTAGCATGCCTGTACATGTGGGTGGCCTCTGATTGAAAGTTTACACAGACTTCTAGAAGGTAAACTGAAAAAATTGGGAACCATAATTTATAACCAAGATAAGTTGCAATTTGTAGAGAAAATTGGAATTTAGAGGCTGCACAGTTCTCAGTTTAGTGATTTGAACTCAGCTTTTAGCTAACTTCTCACAATCTATTAATAAACAGTTAATGTTTTAATTATCCTATGACCACCTCTTTATCAATAGATGTTCTCCCCATTGACACAGAAATCTCTGGAGGTATCATTTCATCACAAAATACAAATCGCAACAATGTGTTGCAACATTTACAAAGTTGCATGCAAAAGAACATTTGCCTTAAAACAATCTTCTGAGGGTAACATCATGTGGTCTGATATAAATTGAGATGACCAATTTAACCTGCCTAGTAATGTAAATCATCAATGGAAACCATCAGGTTAAAAACCAATCATTGTTGTGAGCTCTTGTTTTGTTTTGGCCATGACAAGTGTGTAATTAGCCGCACACTCTGTGATTTTCTCTCATCTATTCAGAATTGTGTGACTGACACTCGAGAGTACACACAGCGATTGTCAGAACGATTACAACAAGAGACACATGCAAAGAACACTGTTTGAAGTGGCCCTTTAATTTAAATTCACAGAGAAAGATCACTAAAAATATCACAAATTCAAATGAAGTCTTCAAAACACCAATTCTCGTGTAAGCTGCCCCAGAAGTGTGGCAACCTTCAAAGAGGTGCCACCATAACTTATTTTATGGTCATGCAGAAGAAATCAACAAGCAGTAAAAAAATTGCTTTAATTTCAGAGGCAATACATTACAGGTAGGAAATTACATAATCTAATTTCTTAGAAAATTAAAAATTTTAATATCATTATTGTTATTATTATCATTGACACAACAAAGTTGCAATCAAGATTTAATTAACTTTATAAGCCTTGATTTCCACTTTTTTCATGCAAGAGTTATAAAATGCTTGCAAAATGTTCATTTAAAATTAATGCAATTTCTTTCATTGTTCTATTTTATTTCATATCACTTGAATCAACGAATCTGGGAATAATATAGAAACATGAATTAATAAGTAATTTGACCTGACAGGAAAAATTAATTCCTCGTCATCTGTCCCCACCCCGGTTGCTTCAAATAATAGTTCTTTTGTTTTCAGTCTTAAACAAACACAGCTAAATTACCTTCTGAATGGCAAGCTTGACAGAACATACAACAAACAAATTGTGGACCACATTCCATACTGGTTATTCATGACTGTAGCAACCAGTATTTTGATTTCTTTATATTCTGCATAGCTTTCTGAACAAACAGATGAACAGTGTCCTTTACACGAAGTATACCTAAGCTATTGTTGGTTACATGTTATAAATATAATCCAAAGAAAATAGACTGTTAGTTGAGACAGATGCAACACAAAAGCACTAACTAATAGGCCTGATCACTGCTATTTATTACAAATCTTTGTTGTAATCCTCAAAGCATTGCCAAGGAGTCAAGTCATAACAACATCTGACCTCGCATGCATAAATATCGTGATCACTAGCAATGCCCGTGTACCATGACACGAACTATAAATGTGACGCTTCAAAGCTCTTAAGCTTTTGCACTTTTGAAAACTATAACCTGAGTTAAGCAGCTATGACGCCC
>OZ026598.1:34736171-34738671 GCA_964020085.1 Micromussa lordhowensis | reverse complement strand
ACGAGTTCAAAGGATGTACAATTGCACTGCTGCACCACACTATCATTTTTTTTACATTTATGATGTATTTTAAATTTATTTAAATACATTTAAATTTATAGATGAGAGTCCTTTAACTGGTCCTCAATTCAGTACTTTTGTTTGTTTGTTTTACAATATTTTCGTGGAGGTCTACTTTCAATTTTTATCTGTCTTTAATCCAATGAAAAATGCTCCCAAGATTTCAAAAAATGAAACTAGTCCGGTAAAAATGACATTTTACACTCTCTATTGGAGTTCATCGGTTTGGTATGTTATTTGCATCGTTTGTCACATTCTCGTCCCCAGGCTCTCTCTTCTCAATCAATCAAGAGATGAATCAAGAGAATCAAGAGAATCAAGAGATGAGGCTTATTTTCGAGCTCGGGACACTCAAGCCAAATGGCCTCAACATTAACTTTAGTTTGATTTGAACGTGTATGATGCTTTTAATGCGAACGCATGTAACGCACCCTCTCACTTACACATTCCTATTTCATAGCTGTGTTTCACGCGCGCGCACGTTCACCGTTAGGTTTTTTGTATGGCGTATGCCATCTTGCCACAATGGGCTTTTTTACACAGATGAAGGACTCTGCCCGAAACGTTTGTACATTTTTAATGTTCATTGACACTTTTTAGAGTTTTTCATTAACTTCTCTCTTCTCTGCCTCCCTTGCGACCAAGAGAGGCAGAAGAGAGAGAGCCTGGGAACGACATTCTGTTTGTCATTACACACCATGGCCATCTGTACGAAATCCCCATGTTGAGTTGTGTGCCTTGAAATATCTCATAATCGAGGCATTTCGTTTTTTGGTGTTTTCAAAAGCGATTGTTTTCGATCTTTTCACGGCGTTTTACTTCAGTAGCATCAGTGGACCGGATAACAAACAATAGCACAATAGTTAGTTCTATTTACGTCACATCACAATTTACGTCTTGTGGACTTTTTTCCCAGCTACGGGACGGGACGGGACTGCCCTGGGGCTGTCATTCCTTGTCAATCCTTAGATATTATTTTCATCTGTCAACAAGGCTTTTAATTTGTGAGGATGAGTTTAACGTTCGTTATGTTTTCGTTTCTTTCAACCTACTAAAATACACAGTTGAATTTTGGCCACGTTCTTGATGAAAGCTTTCACTGAACACAATAAAAGATTAACCAATATTGATTCAGGGCGGCATTGCTTCTACCGATAAACTCGGTTTATAATTGTGAGAGGGCTACGTATATTTTTGTGTACTTAATTCGGTGGTCTTTGACAAAACAACATTTTTGAAACTGGTAACTATAACAAACAAAGTAGTGACTGAAGCTAACGAAACTTTCTCGAATCTAGTCACGGGTGTTACTGATGTCGTATATATTCCCCTTACTGTATAAAGCATGATTGTACAAATTAAAACCTACCCTTACAAGGAGGTAAAATTCTGCCGTCGGTCGTACACCGTTAGACATTCTCGGATGGGTCGATTTTACGTTACTCAGAAGCCGATGAAATACTTTTTTGCTGACTGTTTGAGAAATGACACCCCAGCTGGGAGAGATGTAGTTATTAATGATGAAAAACGTGATTATTGACAGTTTATGCATCACCGAAATCAAACGCAATTGGTACATCAATTACAACGGTAGCAATGAGCCGTGAAACTCACATCAAATTGGAACTTTCACGAAACACCGGGTCTCTGAAATTATCTGTTAACATGGTAACTTCTCATAAATAAGTCTTAATAGCCGCGTGTAAAACGAGGAGTCAGTTAATAGCTCAGTTTATAATGGATATTTTGGTCTCGTATGAAAACATAAAGACCCATTTATTTTTCATTTCTGTGGCCATGCTATCTGTTGACCACTGACCATGCTTTTGTTTTGTCTTGCAATGAAAAGAGACTCTGTTTTTGTTCCAATAAAAATAGCACGAGATCTGCATTTGAATAAACTATGTGCAATCATTATCGTTCTTGATTGTGATAAAATTGAAGAAAGATCTGGATAACAGTTTTAATAAAACAAAAACCCTTCAAGGGTAAATATTCCAAAAATACCTTTACTGCTAATACAAAGGACAGTGATTTTTTACGTAGGCGCGAGTTTTTCGAAAATTCAGTGCCAAGGTGATTAAACTAACTCTAAGTGATATTGACTCCGCATTCCTATTTTGAACAAAGAGAGTTTTCTAGAAGGTTACCGACGAGCCTTCCGAGTAATTGGTTAATACCTTTCTTTTATACTTCGTCCAGTGAAGCATTCAAACTGTAACCATGACAACCTAACACTTTGTCAAAGGAGCGTGGGAACCAGAGGCGCCTTCCTTTGAGTCGTGCGTGAGGATGGGGAGGGTAGTGTTTAATTCAGAGAACAAGGGGACCTGAAGAAATTACTGATTTGGTAAAGCTACTGCAAGTTGATAGCAATTGCAAAGTTAAACGATAGCTTGCAATCAGTCTGGGAAGTTTGAAAGACAGACCAGTTCCATGG
>OZ026598.1:34723671-34731171 GCA_964020085.1 Micromussa lordhowensis | reverse complement strand
GTGCTTTGTGGGGCCTACCTGAATGGCATTACATAATAACAAAATTTATAATAGCCATTATAACAACTTTTTGTATTTACACCTACCTCAATCAACAACCTTCCAATCTTATCAGGGCCCACTGCTATGTCCATATAGACAAACTGATGCTGCAAACAACCACAGTATTATGAGTAGATGGTTTTCTTGTTTGTCACAATAAAGCACATGAAATTGCTAGCATTCTCTCACTCCCATCCCCAGAGCCTGCACATTTACAGGCAGCAGTGAACAAACGCGCTATGCTCTGGGAAAAATAAATAAAAAAATCAGAAAATACTGGTTCCAGTTCGATTGTGCACATGTGCTCAAGACAATGCTCAGAGAGATGAAATGACTTCAACTTTTCCTCTTGTTAGTAAAAATAAAATATTTCATTTCTTGAGAGATAAACTCAGTGCTTTCATGCAAAAAGCTGATTTCTCAAACCCTTGATTTTTAAGCCTCTAATAACTTGAACCAAAGGTATTTTCCCTTGAATGTTTCACCATAATTTAACCCCTGATATCCTGTCCTTCCAATTTCTCAAGCCAGTGTTGGTTTCACTTTGGAGGCTTGAGAAATTTGAATACCACCACATTATATTTACATGTACTTATTCTGCAGCCACATAATTCAAACACATTTGCTGACTAAATGTTAATTCACATGTTGCTAATCCAAATACACATTAACAAGTAAGCTTTATAGTGGAGTTAAATGTTTACAGTGTAAATGAATGCAATCTTGAGTTTGCACCCATTAAAGAAAATGAAGATTACAAATGTTGAAGACAGCAACTGTAAGCAACAGAAGGCAAGGCCCTTTAAGAGGATACCTGGGGCTTGAGAAATAAGATATGGCATAAAGAAACATAATTCATGTAAGGTGTCTGTAAGGTGTAGAATTGAGCAATGTAATACTTCAAAGAGGCATATAGAGCTGCAAAAACCTTGGATGCCATTGAAAGATTGACTATAAATCGTACTGTTCTAAAGAAATGTTTTGCCCTTAAAAAAGTTCAAAACTTGCCATTGAAAGATTGATTATTTTTTTAAAGAAATGTTTTGAGCTTTTAAAAATAGAGAGAATGTCATGTTGTGATGCTTTCTGTGGTCATGGAGCAGGGGAGTGGTCGGCATCCTCTCTTAATTAATTAAGGACGCTGGAGGGCAAATTTGGTTTATCAGAAGTGCAACAGATGCACATGTATGACGCAAAGGTGCTCCCCTGTCAAAAAATTATAATAGTTACCTTTGTGGCGAGGAGGTAGTCCTTATATGATTCTTTAGCCATCACATGCCAAAGTGGAAGGGGCCTAGTAAGAAAATAAATTATTCACAAAAACACACCAACAAGCACAATAGCTCTTTATCATCAAAATAACACCATGTATGGTTATTTTACCTGTCTATCTGTCTAAGCTGTGTGTTTTGAAATTTTAACTTCGTCTTGCAATTATCATTTCTTTGCTTTCATACCCCTGCACGACATCGAATTAGACTCTTTCAATTCTCCAGGGGAGAACATCTGGCTATGAATAATTAGCAATTCAAATTTGGAACTAAAGCATTATCTGCTGAGTAAAAACAACTGGAAAAATTTTCAGAGCTACGTGGACAAAAGCACAAGATGCCCCAAATTGTGCTTACTTTCCAGTCCATCTCTCTTTTTACATGTATCAAATGTACCAATTTAATTAAAATCTGAACTTTTTGGCCTTTGGAGTACATGTGGTAACATAGTGAATTGGGAGTGTGCACGTGAGAGGATTACTGCTTGAATTTCATAGCTAAGAAAACCCACTGCAACAGTATAAAAATTTGAAAACTGTTTTTAACAGCAGACCTAAAATCTCTGTATCCATGGTTATCCATTGCCCATTTTACAAATTCCTCTTGTCCACCAATTAACTCTTCATTCAGAAAGACGATGACATTTTCTTGAAAACCCCACACTTCTTTTCCCATTTCCTATCAAGCGAAAAAGAAAAAACATTAAGAACTCACAAATTAAATTAAGCTTATATCAAAACAATGTTTTATAATTATTCTGCTTTTTGGTAGATGAAGTATGAGAATCTCAGAGATTCTAGTGGTAGATAAGGTTAATAAATACGTGATTTACCGAACGATGTTCTCTGAACTTTGATCACGCAAACGAATATATTAAGCTTATACTAAGCTTTGTTAGCGTTAAGCTTTTCCCTCGAGATTTAACGCCCAAAATAAAGGCACATAAGCATCAAAGTATCTGCCACAGTTTCAACAGGGTCAAGATTTTGTCGCGCCCGATTGCTAGCAGGGTATCATACCTTCTTCTTGTCGCGAATAAATGCGTCCCAATCACACTCTAACAAGCCAAGAAGATAAGGTTCAGTAAAGACTTCGGGCTCCCTTTGGCTGAGTTGCTGATGTCATAAAGAAAAACAAGAAATCAGCTGGAAATCTTAAAGCAATTTCCCTGAATTATATCTTGCCCAAACCTAAAAACTTCTAGGTTAAATTTCAAGAAGTACCTCCGCAGCCCCTTTTGCCATGTGAAATTCCACATCTTTGAGAAGTCCGATCACAGAGATTGTGTGCCTTTCCGCCATTTTGCTTGTTATTTCTAAGATTCCCGGGGTTTGAGTTGTCATAGTAACGATGTTATGCGCATGCTCGAGTCGGCAAACGTAAGTTTTCGATCACGTACCATCACGTGGATCCCACATGCCACTCAACAAGAACAAAGTGCAGGCAGAAAGAGACAAAGAAGAGATTATTATGTTCCTTTTTAAATTATTTACAAAAATTATTTACAAATGGCAATAAAAAAGAGTTACTTTCGTAGTTCATGTGGGGTTTAATTCATCCAAATAGCGCCAATCGACTGGATGAACTGAAAATTTAGCAAAATTTGAAGAGTTTTGACTCCACTGACAAATAAACAACTTGCAGATGGCTTCATGCCAGTCCGTGTGTTCTCGGGATGAGAAAACAGGTTATGTCACGGTATCCTATGGCGAACGATATGTGGTCTTTAAAAAAAAAAAAAACAGCATATATTTTCATTCGCTTGTAAACTCTGAGTAAAAATATCTAATTTTCAAAAAGGTCTGACGCTCCTGTTAACTTCACGTGACCCTTTCAAGTGTTTGGCAGAGGAAGAGGGATACAGAAGAGTCAGAAGAGAAAATGAGTGATCTGAGAGGAAGATTAGTACGCTGAGTGAATAAGCAGATATAAGGAGTGAATGGAGTCATAATAAGTATAAAATCCTAGGCGTTATTTGGATCGTGACGTAACGCTGTTTGAGAGTGGACAAGAACTACGTCCTCAAACGCTCTTGAATCAAGGGAATGGTGGCCGAAAGTCTACAAACCTGATGCAAACGAATCTTGGCCAGAACGTCACTAAACAAAAGGTTCAAATGAATGGCCTGCTAGCAGAGAACCGATGACACCAACATATTTTACAAAAATAAAAGTTTAAACCATTTACTTACAATAGCAAATGATGAGTTAACTAAACTTTCCTTACGGTTGAAAGCAAATAAATTATCTTTAATTTTTTTAATAGTTTCTTGGCACGATTATAGATGAAAACCTAACATGGAAACCGCATATTAGCTTGATAACTAACAAAATATCAAAATCAGCCTTGATGTATTGACCTCGCTGTTGCTCGGTCAATACATCAAGGCCTCGGTCTGAGATTTTGATATTGGAATTATGTTCAAAGTAGAGCAATTTTTAACGAAAGAAACAACCAAAGCCTTGTATTAAACTCTTGTTTGCCCTTACATACATTATTGTAACGTAATATGGGCCAACAATTATCCTACTAGACTATCTAGAATAGAAATACTTCAGAAAAGAGCAGTCAGGGCTATAGCTAAAATTCAGTATAGAGAAAGTACACATCATGTATTTAAGGAACTAAAAATCATGATTAAAAGTACAAGAGATAAATAAGCTACAAATATCATTTTTTATGTTCAAGTTTCACAATAATCAACTTCCAAAAAATTTGCCAGACATCTTTTCAGCAAATTATCAAATACATAGTTATGGCACACGACATGCAGGTGACTGTCACCTTCCACGTAAATCAACTACACTTGGCCAATACTCCTTGGCCTTTCAAGGTCCAAAAATATGGAATAGTATAGACTCTAAAACACGTAATATCAAATCTTTCGATATATTTAAGAATATCATAAAAAGATCTATAATAGACGAAGATGACAGCAGTGGCAAAATATCCCTTTTATAAATAATTTTTTTCTTACTTATTCTTCGTTGACAATTTTCATAGGATTGTTTGAGTAATTTCAAGTTTGATAATTAGTATCAGTTATACCATTAAATAAAATATAGTGAAAGTGAAAGTGAAAGTGAAAGTTAACCGTTAACTTTCTCAAAAGTACGTTCACGTTGTTTTTGTGCAGAGAAACGCAAAGAAATGTCGTATTTTTGAAATCAGTGAACGCAGCTGCCCTCGACTTACGCTAGACCCAGCTAACTCTCTTTCTACCAGCTAGTAGCGACGCTTTTGTTTGGGTCGTCTTTGTTCTCAGAAGCAATTATCAACAAATAAAGATCAATAGAGTGCTTCGAAAGGTAACCTAATTCCGCTTACGGTAGAATGGATCATTTTCAGTGTTTTTGGCCATAACGCCATCTTTGCGGTTTTCGTGATAAGCTGAGTCGTGAGTCGCGCAAAACCTCGGCAAAGACAAAGCCGTCGCCATTGTTTGCGTGTTGACATGACATCTATTTAACAATTAGATTATGAGCTCAAGATTTCTATCGCGTGATAGTTGACGA
Organism: Micromussa lordhowensis; assembly: GCA_964020085.1. Lineage (NCBI taxonomy): Eukaryota > Metazoa > Cnidaria > Anthozoa > Scleractinia > Lobophylliidae > Micromussa > Micromussa lordhowensis. The sequence goes on along the minus strand of OZ026598.1, from coordinate 34,726,343 downwards.
GGGCGCAGCCCGAGTCAACTATCGCGTGATAGAAATCGAGAGCGAATAATCTAATTGTTTTAGTATAAATCTACTAGTCGTTCAAAACTTAATCTAAATCCTCTTCTCAACACTTCGAAAACGCCAAGAAACGGCCGTCATTTTGTTAACAAGTGCACACTGTTACGCTACTTAGATAGTGAGTAGCGTAGCCAATCAGAGAACGGCCTTCGTGATAGAACGCTAGTAGATTTATACTAAAATCATTTAGGGTACTCTCCCCTTGCGGTGAGTCGTGACGTCATCCACCCATCCTGATCCATCCGTCTGTTCAATCCTTTTGTGTCTACTTCCAGCTTGCTTAGAGTGTTTATCAGTCAATTGTTGAACCATATTTTGATTACTGCAGCGTTATATGGGAGACATCAGTGACCATCTCAATGGCAAACTTCCAACATTACAAATCGTGCTGCACGAGTAATCACAGGTGCCGATTACCGGATGCTTATTAGCAAACTCCGCAGGTCCAATCTATTAAAATTTCAAATAACCCTACATTCCTACCACAGTATTTCAGTGAAGTAACTTATTTTTGTTCAGCAAATTTCGTGGAGTTCTTCCTTTGTTATGGCTCGAAAAAGAGCACTAACTACAATAAAACCTCTCTTTACAACGCGTGCGGTCACAAGAGGCAACTAACTGGCCCGGGTTGTTCGAAAGGTGGATAACGCTATCCACCGGATAAATCACTATCCAGTGGATAGCGTGGTTTGTTTTGTTAACACTTATCCACTGGATAGCGACTTATCCGGTGGATAGCGTTATCCAGCCTTTGAACAACTGGGGCCTGGTCATGATTGAGAACAACCTCGTTGCAACGCGTTTTCCTTGGAGATTTGGAGAACAAAGAGAAAAGCCCTGAGCTACAAGAGAGCTTGCGTTGAGAAGAGACGACTCTTGTTGATCGTCTGAACGCGAGTGAAATTAAAGGTCGGCACACACGAGGGGACTAGTCCGTGCGACTTGTCCCTGCAGTTAGTCCCCTGAAGAGTTTACACGAAGGGACTGATCACAGGGACTTGTCCCCCGAACAGTTCAGACGAAGCGTTATAAGGAACAAGTCGCAGTGACTTGTCCCAAAAATTCAAACCAGTTTGAATTCGTGGGACTAGTCGCAGGGACCAAAGTTGCGACTAGATTCTATTTCATCATCAGCCCAGGTCACGAGGGACTGGTACGAGAGAGCGCAGCGCAACGCATTAATCAGTTGTGTCGTGCTTTCGCACTGAACAGGCGAAGAGGTGCTTTTCCACAGATTTTTCTAGTTTTTTCACGCTGTTTGTTGGGTCTTTGTACCGTCTGAATTGCCTTGTGCTTTTGACTGAATTCCAGGAATCTCGAGAGGTAATATTGTTGCCTTTATGCACCGTATTGAAGCGGTTTTTGTGCCACCTTGTGTTTTCCCGCGTTTTTCTGTTTTTCTTTCAAAGGGAAATGGCCGCCAGTGACAACGAAGATAGTACCACGGAAAAGCAAAGTGAGCAAGAGTCTAGCACTCTTATTGCTGTGCTAAGTAGTATGAAAGCTAGCATCGATTCGGGGAACAGCTTGCTTCAAGAGCTAGTAGGCCACAAACGGTCATCTTCTGACGATGAACCAAGAACATTCCCTTAACGAAGGAAATCTTGCACGGCTTCACAGACAGCCAACGTAATGTCCTCAGACGAGGACGAAAACGATGCTTCAGAGAAAGTAAATACGCAGCATTACCATGATGCAAGTGAGGCAGATGCCTTAAGTTTACTATTTGGAGGTGGTGATATCGATGAAATAGACGATACTGTCCTCGAGGATATGGAGGATGGAGACTTTGACAACGCTAGTTTGTTGTCTGCAATCAGCTCTTTCCTGAGTTCACAGGATCGACACAGGTCCGCCAATTGCAAGTGGCCTTGCTGAGTTAGTAAATGGGAAATTTAATGCAGAGTATTCTGCAGAGAAGAGAAAAGAAATTCTCCAGAAATATAAGAAGCCAAGTAATTGTGACAATGTGCTTGTTCCCAAAGTAAACGAGGAAATTTGGGGCAAACTCCCAGCAAACGCTAAACGCTCAGATATTAGAACTTCAGCTTTGCAAGACACGCTTGTGAAAGTGTCAAGTGCTATTGTTTGTACAACCGATAAGCTTCTCGAACACAGAGAAAAGAAAACCATCCCTAGCTACAAAGCATTGATAAACCCCTTGTTGGATTCTGTAGCTTTGCTAGGTCATGTTTGTACAGAACTATCTTACAAAAGAAGGGATGCCTTAAAACCCTTCTTGCATCAGGATTTCCGTTCAGCATGTGACAGAAGTAGAAAACCAGGGAAACTCCTTTTGGGGGATGACTTAGCTAAAACACTTCAAGAGTTGAAAACAACTAATAAGATCATGACCAGCAACCGCTCTGATGCCAGACACTACAAACGAAGCACCGGCCATTCTAAACAAGAAAATACCAAGTATCAACAGAAGCGTTTTTATGGAACAAAGGGAGGTCCTTCAATCCTCCCAGATCAACAGCAACTCAGGGCTCAGCCTCATTCAAGAAAGTTCACCAAGACTTAGAGATTTTAAAAACTCAGGTAAGTGTTTTTCCTAGTTACGTCAAGGATCATCTGATACCTTATCTAAGGCTGAAAGTTCAGTCATT